>LPNX010431025.1:346997-487317 GCA_001517045.1 Pseudotsuga menziesii | reverse complement strand
TGGCGTTTGATAGAAGAACTTGTGTAGCCTTGGGAATTCTTGCTCAAACTCCTGTTACTTTGGGTGGGAAGACTGTCTTAGTTGACTTCATGGTAATAGAATACGCCTTGGACTTTAATATGCTCCTTGGACGTGATTATGTCTATGCCATGCACGCTGTGGTGTCAACTTTATTTCGTGTGATGTACTTTAATCATGGCAAAGAAATTGTCACTATCGATCAGTTGGATTTTCTTGATCCGTCTCCTGACCCAACTAGAGACCAATTCTTTCCTTTATTGGTTCCCAGTGTTTCTGTAGACACCACCCCACCACAGGTGAACTATGTGGCTTCTTGTCCTTTATGTTCAATTGCTACTGAGAAGCAGCCTCTGTTTTCATGCTTACCTTCTCGGGACTTGGTCCCAGCAGTTGATCGGGTGAGTCATCCTATACAGATTGTAGAGTCTTCTCTCCACTCTGTCAATCCATTTGAAAGTCCAGATATGTGTCCTATCTCGGATGATTTCTTTCCTTTGGATGAAGTCTTCTTTGAGTCTTTGATACAATCTGACCTTCTTTGTCAGTTATGACTCGTTTTTAGAGCATTCTTTCTGCTCTCCTTCAAGCTCGTTAAAAACTGTAAGGAGGCCGCGAGTTGACTTTTCCGGACTCGTTAAAACTTCACGGGAAATATTATGAGTTTCTTTAGGCCCAAGTCTGACTCCTTAAAATAGAATTGACTGCCGAGTAAACTTGTCCGTTCAGGCTTGTTAAGAATATGTGAATGGGCATCCACATTGGTGGTAGGTTATTTCTTTCTCGGACCATGTGGAATAATACGAGAAAGGATCCCTCTCTTTTCTACTGAATTGAGAAGAGTATTCTCAGGCATAGGTTTATCTCTTTTTCGGACCTAAGGGACTAAACTTACGGAAAAGGAACCCCCGGTATGAGCTTAGTTTTCTCTTTTTCGTGCTCTGGACCAAAACATGAAAAATATTACGAGTGTACTTTATGTCTATGTGATGCTCATTAAACCCTAAAGAACAAAGCATCGAGTTTATTGTTGTAAGCTCCATTTCTCGTAATCAAATGGATCTTTCCGAGTGATCTTGCCTTCCTTCACACTCGTAAAACTCAGGCTATATGCTGCTTTTGAAGGAGCGTTGGGTAGGTGGTAATTTAACCTTTTTTGGACCTTCCTAACTAATTATGAAAAAGGTGTGCCTTTTTTTCTTCGGAAGTTAAGAGAGTTCTTCTGTTGTTTGTTTTATACTTTTTCGGCCTCATGAGACTAAATTGTATGAAAAAGGACCCCCCTGGAGTCTTCTTTGGAGTTTTCCAACTCTCTAAACTATGAAAACACCATCGAGCATGTACTAGTTCGGGCTCGTAAAATCCACGAATTAGTGCCTTATCAAGCATTCTTCTTTCTTTTCTTCGAGCTTGTCAAAAAATGAAGATGGTCCCGATTTTGCTTTCTTGGACTCGTTAAACCTTTACAAGAAAGAAGGGAAGGGGAAGGTTTATTTCCATGTCTTTTATATCATGGAAGCAAGTCTTGTTTCCTTGAACAAAGCACCAGTTTTGAGTCTATCAACAGTTGGGCCCTAGTATTTTGACCTTATCCTGATTCAGAGTTTTTCACTCCTCCAGTTGGTCTCTTTTCCAATTATATGGGGAATCTGTCAATGTCTCCTACATTGCAGATTTGTTTCGTTGGTCTCATTTTGTGTCAAAAGCTGCCTAAGTCACTTTTTTGTCGTGCTCACTGTTCAAGGATTAAACCTTTGTTGGCCATTCTGCAGTTGCCTTGACCTTTTGTGTCGGCCATTCCCTGGTATCCGTTCATTACATCATGTCTTCAGTGGTCCATTTTGTGAAATTCAGTACCAATTCCAAATCCAATTAGTCTTTGACTTACCTCGTGTTGGATGATGAAGGATGCTTTAATGCCTTCCTTCCAACGGATCTCTTCCTATCGAATGCAACACATCTTGCTCTGGGGATGAGATTTAGAGTTTTATGACAGTACCTTGGGAATTGTTGTCCTCAATGGAAATTTCCCTCGCTATTGGGTAGTGGGGATACCTTAATGTCTCCTACTCGATAGATTCTTCAAGTGTTCGACTTCAAGTCCTTGTAATCACACTTGTTAGAATGTACTAGGTACCTTGGGGACCATTTTCATTAATGGTGGTTTCCCTCGCGTTTGTTAATGGTTTTCATTATTGACCGGTAATCAAACGGTTTCCTCCATGTTCGACTTCAGCTCCTTTATTTCGCATGGTTAGGATTCGTACCTTTTTTGGGTGGTTTGGATTGAAGACCTTGGGGATGATAGTAGCATTGTCATTTTTGCTATTGCCCGAGTTGCGCAAGACCTTGTTATCTTTATATGACATTTTGCTGAGACATAGATCCACCTTGTATTTTTGTGGCTATGATCGATTGTTGAGCATGGATCCACCTTGTTCATTTGTGGCCATGACTCCTTTAGATTTGATATGGCGCCTTTTTTCATATTGAGCGACCATGATAGTTTCATCAGTTATACATATGTTGGATCCGCCTGTATCTTTCTGGCGATGTTTTGTATATGGACATGTATGTCCCAGAGATCAGTTTTTTCTGACATTTATCTCTCTTACAGGTACCTTCACTCGAGCCTTTCGATCTTGGATTCTCTGCTCTCTCTATACTCAGTTGTTTCCTTTATAATGTATTTCGGCTATCATCTTCCCCTCTAACCTCACACATTAGGGGGCATCTGTTATAGCCCAAAATGACACATCTCTGCCTATGATCACTTTTCCATGATTTCGTCTCATGTCGACACTTCATGAAAGTCACGGAAAAAACACCTATCTTGGAGGACCCATATCTTGAGTTTTGTAACTCCGTTTGACCTCATTTCTACGCTTTTGGAAAGGTATTTCAGTTAGCTAAAACTTTCCAGAAGACACCAAAGTCTGAAAATGCCCAGAAATACCTTAAAAATGTGTTTTTGTGTATGCGCGACTCTCCTTATGTGCAACTCGCGCATCACTCGCGACTCTTGTGTTTTGCAAGTCGCGCATGCATATATTCGCGGGTTTCTCTTGTGTAAACTTGCGTATCATGCGCAGGTTTCTTTCCTTCATAGTCGCGCATCTGTTTCTTAACATTAAAACATAAAAACACGCCTTTTGAGTTAGTTTGGGTAGTTATGCAACTGACTCCTTCAGTTGTAACCACTTTGGCTTCGCCCCTAACTCTTCTTCAGCATATAAATAGAGGTAGGGAGGTCCATGAAAAGGGACTTGGATTTTATGCATTGTTATGCTGGAGGAATCAGGACTCTCTTTGCCTACACCTTTGCCCTAGAGGTCTTCCCTTGTGTCGCAGAGCTTGGAGGCTGAGTTCTTTGGAGAAGAGAAGCAGCAGAACCAGATCAAGGTTTCGTGAGGTGCCAACTTGAAGAGAAGGTATATTTGTACTTGTTTTCAAGATTAATAAAGATGTGATGTCCTTATTCTTCCCAAATCATTGTTCAATGTGTGATTGAATCTCTGTTTATGATCATATGATGATGTTATTTCATGTTTATTTGACTATCATTTCTTTATATGTGGTCATAATGGTTTGAGGAAGGTATAACTTGTTTTGCAGGTCTCTTGGAGCGAGAGGAGCAAGAGGAGGATTGAAGAGAAAGCTTGGACCAGCCTTCAGTTTATTCAGGTGTGGACCTTTCTCATCTCTAATCTTGCTTATATATGCTTGCTAAACATTGTGCATCTCTCTTTCAACCCCAGTACGTTGATGGCCTCTTAAACCCTAGCCATAGGATACTTTCCTTTACAACAAGATGAGACCATCCACAGAAGCTAATTAAAATGATCATGAATTCCTTTACAATGATGGCATATAAGGCTACGGCAGGAAGCCGCAATAGACTCATAATAGGAGCTATTGTATCATTCTACAACATAAGTAACAGGTCCTGTATATTAACTAGTCCTGATCTACATATTCTTATTTACATAATAGTATTTCCTCTATGACATATAAGCTTCATGGGTTAGATATTAATAAAAAATCCATATCTCTAGATTAGCCGGTATATTATTTTATGGTTAGTATTTCAAGGACATTATTACACCTGAATAGCAAATATATACTATGAATTACCAAGTGTAAAGTATGACCATTAAGGGTTAACCAGGAAAATATGGATGATACAAAAAGCAGTAATATCTCGTCGTTCTTGATACAATTTATTACATAAAGCAAGATTACAAAAGCAAGAACCTTGTCTACATAATTATGCAGTAATAGATATAACTCGAATTATTCTATGAACCCTTAATTAGTTATGTTTCTATGCGTGATACTCTATTGCTAACCTAATTAATCAATTAGTCAGTATATTAATTAACTATATTCTAGTATTGCACGTTCTAGGCTAATTATATGGATACCTATGGCACTGTTGTTAACAATTACATATATTGGCTTATCTTTACTAATGATAATTAGACATCCTAGATAGTGTTTATCAGCCACCAGAACTAACAACAATGGAGTAAATATAAGTCCCACAAGTATATTTAGTGTTAACCCATTTACAGGCTTTAGGTTAGCACAACTAAGTACACTACTAAAAACCCATGTTCATTTTCCTTAAGAGCCCGCTTACAAAATGGTTCAGGGCTTCTTGGAGCTTTTGCTCGCAAGGAGTACTTAGATGCAAATAAGTTTTAGTCACTTTATTTTAGAAACGGGTGGGGTTTACGAGATACAAAATCCAAATTGCTTTCTGCGTATTGGTTCGTTTGGTTACCGTATGAAAGTTTCATTGTGGGGTGTACCATTTTGCTAGTTTTTTGGATCTATTCCCATGGTAAGGGGATACTGTTAATTATTGAAGGGATTATATAACCCAAACTATTTCAAGTGAGAAAAGTTTAACATTTCATTTTATTTGCAAATCATCGAATCATATAGAGTCGACCCGAAAACCCTTTTTGTCACTTCAAAGTCAGATTGTGAGAGGAGCATTGTTACTGCAGATTGATTTATGTGCCTTTATGTGTATCTTTTCAACTAGTGTCTATTGTTCAGCTTGTGAGAGGAGCATTGTTACTACAGATTGATTTATGTGCCTTTATGTGTATCTTTTCAACTAGTGTCTATTGTTCAGCTTTCCATGCATCTCCACACTCATCTATCGATCAGAAAAAACCCATCCATCTGGCTCCCCCTCCAGCCAGCTAACAAGCTCTCCAGCCCAGCGATTTACCCCATATATATAGTAGGAGTAGGTCATTGGGAAAGGGTATAAACTATATATATAGTGAAGGAATATTAGTTAAGGATGGAGGGAGGAATAGCGTGGGAAATCGTTTCATTGAAGAGAGTAGTAGTGCCATAGGGCGTAATGTTAGATAGCAATGCTAAAATGACAAGTAGTAAGTCGAATGGCTATTATACTTTACTTATTTGTCATTTATATCAAGTTAAGGTCTTGGACGTTTGGATTCTTAAATTAGTGTAAGGTGGAAAGCTACTTTTGATATTGGAACCGTGATTATATGGGGAACAAGCACATGATCCATCCCTAACACATTGGAACTTGGAATGATCAAGCTTAAATGGGCCCCTTTGGCTCAAAACATCAATAAATGATTTATATTGTGGGAAAGTGTTTTACTCCTTCCTCTTCAAGCATAACAAGGATAAACATAAAATCATTTGGAGAGGGTCATGGTTCTTAGGTTTGTATAGGTTGAACATAAACCATTGGTCTCTCAACTTTGATCCAGAATATAAGGTTCCAATAAAGGGTTTGGGTTTGCCTACATTTTTTTCCTTGGATTATGTGAGACGATATAACTGTTAACATTAGCTAATACTGGAACATGCTGTGAAGGTATATAGAAACCACAAGCTAAGCAATGGTATACATAAGTGCAAGAATTTGTATCAAGTTTGAACTAGAAAATGGCCTTCCAAAGTAACTAGATATACAACTAAAAGATCAAATTATGTCCAAAAATTAGACTAAGAACAAATACTATTCAAATGCAACTTCTTCCATGACTACGGTCATTTTGTGAAGGATTTCCCCAAAATTGATCTCCATTAAGAGGATGGATTCAAGAAGGTTGCAAACCAGAAAAGAGTAAAAAGTGTTAGATTTTTATCATTCAAGCTACCATTATGATATTAGGATCTTTAACTAAGAGAATAACATGCACAACAATAAAACACAAGCACAACACAAGAGACAAGAGACATAAAGAATTTTCCTCAGGGAAAACATAAAGGAGAAAACCCCGAAAATTCCTTAGAGATAGAATCAACACCAAAGGTAAAACCAGAAAACAGTAAGATGATCTCCCGACAGCAGCATTCTCTCTCTCTCACATTGAGAGAGATTCTCCTCTCTCACTCATGTGCCCCAATGAGTGAGTGTGCGTGTGTCCTAAATAGAGAGACTCACTCTATATTTATATTCTTCCGTTCACTTGGAACCCACTCCATCATGTCGACCTCACTTAACAATTACTTACTAGAGCCGACATCTCTAGGAGTGTCTAATAACCCTAGTGCACCAAAACTTGTGGGGGCTTTTCCTCCTCTGACCAACAAGGATTTTTATCCTTAACACAATGATGGGGACTATTGCCCCGACTTACAATGACTCACCTAGGGTCGACTTCACTAGGATAGTCTAATAACCCTAGGGCCCCACAACTATGGGGACTTTAACCCTTGACCAATAGGAGGGTTACCCACAATGACTTGACATGAATTTCTCATTATAGAAAATTCCCAGAATAAACATCGACGTATGACATGACTCAAGTACATTACAATACATACCAGAATGAACATCGGGTTACAATAGATAAGAAATACAAGTGAATACATTCTGTAGTTACAATTACATCAACACTCCCTCTTAACTAGGAAGATATTCTCTCGACACAATTTATCAGCACAAGCCTTCTTCTCTGTATCATCTGGGTCATCGTCAAGTCCTTGTCATCTTCAATTCATATTCATCTTCAAGTCATCTTCATCTTCAAGTCATCTTCATCTGGATCTGGATCATCACTCGATCTAGATCATCATCACTAGATCTAGATCATCACTCGATCTGGATCATCATCACTGGATCTGGATCATCACTCAATCTGGATCATCATCACTGGATCTGGATCATCACTGGACATCGTCACTGGATCTAGATCATCACTCAATATGGATCATCACTGGATCTAGATCATCACTCGATTTGGATCATCACTGGACATCGTCACTGGATCTGGATCATCACTGGATCTGGATCATCACTACTGGATCATCATTACTGGATCTAGATCCTCACTCGATCTGGATCAGTACCACGAGTGCTATCTCATGATTCTTCTCGTCACAGGAAGTTCTACAGTGCTAGCCCTTTTTCATGCTGGTTTTAGGCCTAGCCTCCATGTAGGTCTTCTTCAGCACTTATATCTGACCTACTCATCAAAAAGGCACAACACTCACATCCATCCAGGTGGGAACACATCCTACCACAATGATGGAGGGTCTCTACACTTCCATCCAGGATGGAACACATCCTACCACAATGATGGAAGATATCTACACTTTCATCCAGGCTGGAACACATCCTACCACAATGATGGAAGATCTCTGCACTTCCATCCATGCTGGAACACATCCTACCACAATGATGGAATATCTCTACACTTCAATCTTGGCTGGAACACATACTACCACAATGATGGAAGGGATTTGCACTTACATCCATCTAGGCTAGAACACATCCTACCACAACGATGGAAGGGCTCTACACTTACATTCATCTAGGATGGAAGACATCCTACCACAATGATGAAAGGGCTCTGCACTTAATTCATCCAGGATGGAACACATCCTACCACAATGATGAAAGGGCTCTGCACTTACATCCATCTAGGATGGAACACATACTACCACAATGATGGAAGGACTTGTAATCATATCCGATCTTGTAGGAACCAATCCTATAGTCATATCAGAATGGCCCCCAGTCCTCAACTGAGCTACCTGGTAACTGACCAGGTGCCTCCATTCTCCTAGAGAATGGCAGTTTCCCTTACATCCGACCTACTCGTCGAAATGGCCATCACTCACATCTGAAATGGGAGGAACCTAATCCTTTAGCCATGACAGAATGGTTAAGCCCTTACATCTGATCAAGTGGGAACACATCCCTCTATCACATCAGAATGGCTTCTCAGTCCTATAATGAGTTTTCCTGGTAACTAGCTAGGTACCTCCATTCCCAGAATGGTAGTTTCCCTTACATCTATATTGCTCGACATAATGGCCAACACTCATATCTGACATGGAAGGAACCAATCCTCTCACCATGACAGAATGTCTTAGCCCTTACATCTGACCATGGAAGAAACCAATCCTCTCACCATGTCATAATGGCTATGGATCTCAACACTCATATCTGACATGGAAGGAACCAATCCTCTCACCATGACAAAATGGCTCATCCCTTACATCTGACCTACTCATCAGAATGGCTATGGGACTCATCACTTTCCCTTGGAGGAAACCTCTATCTAGAGAACACCAAGCTTCTCCCTGAAGTACTCGAACTTCACTCCAGCCAATGGCTTCGTCAACACATCAGCTATATGTTCCTCTGTCGCAACATACTAGAGCTTCACTGCTCCCCACTGCACCATATCCCTGATATAGTGATACTTGATCTCGATATGCTTCGACTTGTCATGGAACACTGGATTCTCTGATAACTTCATGCAACTCTGGTTGTCACAATGTATACAAGTAGCATCCATCTATATATCAAATAAATCAGATAGTAGCTTCCGCAGCCATACTGCCTTGCAACTAGCTGAACAAGCTGCGACATACTCTGCTTCAGCTGTACTCAGTGCCACATAGGATTGCTTCCTACTAAACTAGGAGATCACACCTGATCCCATACTAAAGCAACACCCTGAAGTGCTCTTCCTATCGATGGCACTACCTACCCAATATGAATCAACATAACCCTCCAGGTTAATCTTCTGATTCATATCGTACTTGAGCCCATAATCAACTGTACCCTTCAGGTACCTCACTACATGCTTTGCAACCATCAGGTGAACATGTCTTAGCAAAGCAAATTCTGGTCTTGTATTCATCATGTACATCAAGGAGCAACTCATCTGATGATACATTGTGGCATCAACCGTCTCTGATGAAGCAAAACTCAATAGCTTCAGCTTCAATGCCATAGGTGTGGTCATGCAGTCCATCATCCTGAACCTCTTCAGGATCTCTACTGCATACTTCCTTTGTCCACACCTCCATGCCTAAAAAATAGTGCATCGACACATAATAGGCGCATCACTGGTCTTCCGCCTTCAACCTTGAAGCAAAGGTTGGAATCCGCTTTACTCTCAGTAAAGCCTAGAGTCATCAGTAATCTATCCATCCTGTTGTACCATGCCGAACCTTAGATTTTCTGTAGTCACTCCCTCTGAAGCAAAGCATCATACTCCCTTTGTCTTTTGTACTCTATGTACTGAAACATTCTGTACCGGAGTGACAATTAGTTTCCTATGCTACTAGTATTCTATGTATCCATCTAGTGTATAGAATTTCATCTTCAAACTTGTAGAAAAGGTTAAGATATTCATCAATCTCATAATGCATGTGTTTCAATTCTTACTGCCTACAAATGTCTCTTCGTAGTCTATTCCTTCTTTTTGTGAGAAGCCTCGTGCTACAAATCTTGCTTTGTATCTCATGATGTTTCCATCTACTGCATGATGGAACTACAAACTTCTCTTGATATTGCATCCTAGACATCATTCTTCTTGAACTGGTCTTCTTGGTTACTTCTTCATAGTTGGAAGATTCTGCATCAACGATGTCACTGCATTCGTCATATAATTCTTCATCTTGAACTGTTGTCACTTATTCTTCGGAACAAAAGTTCATCCTTCTTTGCTTGTAGGTGATTATGTATGCGATCTTTCCTACAAGTCAAATGCATTTGTATGGTTAGAAACATTTCATAAGGAATATTCATATTGGAAAATTATTATGCATAAATATATGATCATGCAACTATTTTAGCCAATACAAAATTCATCCATATCTCACGGAAACTTTTCTAGATGCCTTCCATCTCTACCAGGACAACATTGAGATTGTGCACTAATCCAATATGTCAGCAAAGAGGTTTCATTCCGGATAAGTAGCAATGGAGAGTTGTATAGAACCATGAGCTACTTACCCATCACATGCATATTAGTAGTATGCTGTCGTTAATGCAAACATTCTATCATGCATAATACATCAACTGAATATAAACAAATGCATAAAAAAAACAATACCATGAAATGACAATTGAATACTTATCTTTATTTGTTTCATGGGTAGACTCCTTCTTGATCCTTCCGCTTCATCATATTCTTTAGTCATGACTTCATCATTTCTTATCCAAGCTCTCGAGATGGATAAGAGGTTCTTCAAGAATTGAATCCTTCATATTCCTCATCACTTGAGGGATCTTCTTTTGATGGTGAGAGCTTGTTCTTCAATTGCTCCCATCTTCTCTTCTCTTCTTATGAGTTGAGCTTCTTCTTCTTCCCAGAGTTTGCTAAAAGTAATCACTTCCTTCTGGCACGCATTCCTTGAATGAATGAATCCCATGATCCTGGGAGGCCATTCAAGGTGGACATCACCACTACTGCATTCTTCACTTCTTCTTTTACCGCTACAAGTTTTTCTTTGATTTGAGAGACCCTTGTAAAGTATGACTGCATGGTCTCTACATTCTGGATCTTCACATTCTTCAACTAGTTTCTTAAGGTCATATTCTGATTTCTGTTATTCTCTCCAAATAGCTTGGTCAAGGAATCAAACATCTTCGGTGTCTTTAAGGAAGACACTTGTAGTACAAGTTGATTCGTGACTGAATCAGCAATGATCTTCTTGGCCTTCACCAAGTTCTTCTTGTGTAAGGCTTCTAGCCTCATCTCCCTCTGGAACTAGAACCTCTATACTCATGTCGGTGTCCAATCCATTTTCTGTAGAGAGATCATATCCTTCTAGGCTTGGAATTTGTCAACTTCCCCAAGCTTTTCATCTAGCTGATTTGATAGATCACTTTGAAATGAGAACCTCAAATGAAAAATAGCGAAAGATTACATCTTACCGTTTTGAGGTGTCCGTCCTGGTTCCGGAGTTGGCTGATCTAGGGTTTGTCATAGAAACCCTAATTTTCAAAACTTGGAATATTCTAGATCTGATTGGATAGAAATATATATCTCTTCAAATGGAGCTTTCCAATGTACTCCTTTTCTGAAAACAGTGGAGGGAGGCTCCCGGAACAGGAAGCCCTAGTTTTCCACTTTCTTCTGTAGAAATTCCTGTTACTATTTCTATGGTATTTATGAAATTAATACTCCTCTATATCTGAAATTTCACATGGACGTATATTCACATGTCCCGGTTCCAACACCATAGGCTTCATCAGAATTGGTTTCACCAATTGGGACTTATGGTCCTTTTCCCAAGGTGACCTGTTACAAGAATGTTCAGAACAACGAAGTTGTACGGACTTCCACGTGTCTCTGGTTAATATTTTGAGTTTGAATCTTGGATCACAGAAATTAATGTCTGTCTCCTTCCTATAACAACTTCATAAATCTCATTTGGACCTGTGTATCCAAAGATATAGCAATTCTCCCTAGGTGTCCTGTTTAGGGATGAATTCTGGAAGAGGTTGGAACCCTAACTTGGAGGTATCATATATCCTAGAATATAGAGAATATGAGGTTTAATTTTGGACAAAGTGTAAATAAGGATTTTATCTATGGCCTTTGAAATTTTCATCTCCTGAACCTTCGCCAATCGTAGGATATAGCGAATGTACCAAAACGTAGCAGTTTTTGGTATTTAGGGTTTTTCTAGCCCAGGGTCAAACTAGGGTTTGACTTTCCCAGAGTTTCACCCAACCAAAAAACTTGATCCAGGTCTCTAAAATTATGTTTTAATGAGGATATCAATCCTATTCAAGCCTCACTCAAAAATTCCTCTTCTGTATAAAGCCCTAATTTCCACACCGAAAACTGAAAAATGCTCGAAATTGAATTCTGCTTTGAAAGAAAGATGCGCCCTTCAATGGAGAGTCAGCCTAGCATAATTTTGCTGATGGATTGTGGAGAGACACCCAAAAAGTAATAATCCCTAGATTTTGTAGCTGCACAATGTCTTCTTCTCAGGTTAGCTCTGATACCATGTTAGATTTTTATCATTAAAGCTACCATTATGATCTTAGGATCTTTAACTGAGAGAATAACATGCACAGCAAAAAAACACAAGCACAACACAAGAGAGAAGAGACACAAAGAATTTTCCTCGGGGAAACCATAAAGGAGAAAACCGCACAACTTTCTCAGAGATAGAATTAGCACCAAAGGTAAAACCGGAAAATAGTAATATTATCTCCCGACAGCAGCGGTCTCTCTCTCACACTAAGAGAGATTCTCCTCTCTCACTCATGCATCCCAATGAGTGAGTGTGTGTGTCCTAAATAGAGAGACTCACTCTCTATTTATATTCTTCCATTCACTTGGAACCCACTCCATCATGTCGGCCTCACTTAACAATTACTTACTAGAGTCGACATCTCTAGGAGTGTCTAATAACCCTAGTGCCCCACAACTTGTGGGTACTTTGCCTCCTCCGACCAACAAGGAGGTTTATCCTTAACACAATGGTGGGGACTATTGCCCCGACTTACAATGACTCACCTAGGGTTAGCTTCACTAGGATATTCTAAAACCCTAGGGCCCAACAACTATGGGGACTTTAACCCTTGACCAATAGGAGGGTTACCCACAATGACTTGACATGAATTTCTCATTCTAGAAACTTCCCGGAATAAACATCGGGTTATGACATGACTCAAGTACATTACAATACATCCTGGAATGAACATCGAGTTACAATAGATAAGAAATACAAGTGAATACATTCCGTAGTTACAATTACATCAACAAAAAGAAGCAATGACAAACTCAACAAAAAAAGCAACAACCCCCTAAAGATGGGGAAATCCCTCCTCTAGAAACTGCTAAGACTGCAGGATAAGAGCCTATAGCCTCAGATTCATGTCTTCAATCTCCAATGAATATTTTTGAACAAGGAGTCAAAATATGGGACCTCCCCACCACCAATCCCACTTCCCTATTCACCACACTAAGATGAGGATTGGCCTCCTCTTTCCCCCAAGGAGAGACAACAAAAGAATAGAAGCATGGAAAGGTCACAAGGATGCTATAGAAGAGGAAGAAACCAACAATAACTTGTTGGCAGTGCAATCTACCATAATCTAGGCCTTTGCCTCAGGGGAAAAACCCAAACCAAATAAAGTATGAAGTTATTATCTTGGAACTATAGGGGGGTTGTATCCCTAATAAAATAAATTCTCTAAACTTGTTGTTTGAAAATATTTCATGGTTTTGTTGCAAGAAACAAAGCTTAAAGCCAAGTTTTTTGCATCAGTAACTATAGGGATTTGGAAAAAAAATGAATGGTTTGTGAAGGAGGCCGTAGATTTCACTAGACAACTAGCGATCCTGTGGGATCCAGCCATTATCCACATAGATAATGATTTAAAATTGGATCACTGGATCTAACTGACTTGTGAAATAATCCAAACCAACCAATCATTTTAATTGTTTTGTGTGTAAGTCGTACGCAATGCAATGGAAAAATAAAAAAGAAATGTTGGATCTCCCTTTCTGATTCTCTCACTTCATCACCTCCTAAGAATGGAATCTTAGCAGGATATTTTAACCTCGTCCTAAACAGTAAAGAGAAAACATGTGGTTCTCTTGTTCTCGGCCCATGAAAAAAACAGGTAGAGGACATTATAACAAATTTGGTTTCTTTGACATCAAACCAAGAAGGGGTAAGTAGTAGTACACCTGGATGAACTGCAGAATTGGAAAGACCCTCAGAATTTTTTGGGTCATTTTGACCAATGGTTATTGAGGTTGTACTAGCTAATTGTTGAGAAATCATATGAGATTCAAAAAATGGGTGACTAATAATTATGAATGTGAGGCACCTACAAAATATTATGCATTGTTATAAGAACAGATTTCCATAAGACGAAATCTCATTGATAGATTAGAAATTTTTTAAAATAATATAGTATTTGTCTGTCAGAAATATTGCTCAAGACTGAACCATCAACCTGTTGTTGTACCAGAGGTCCAATGTATGTTGTTTCAAAGAGAGCAGGTGATATAAAGAAAGGAACAGTAGGTTGTTGGATGATAGAATTGAATAGTTGAGCCTATAAAACTGCAACATTTGCGATGCTTCCATCAATGAAGCTGTTCCGAGAATCACTGGTTGAAGAATTGCATGTAGATGCAGTGCTGCTAGCAGAAAACATAGCTGTAGTTACCAGAACATTTCCTCCTATTGTGTTAGCAGATCTTGCACTAACACCACTGACAGAAGTTGCACCAGTAAAAGGAAAACCGAAAACAGATCCATTCTGCAAAAGAAAAGGACATATTACAATGCTACAATTTGTTATCAGCATGTGTATTCATAAGATTAATGTTTTAAACTATAATTCAACAGTCCGTTAAATGTTGACTTAAATTTCCACCATACCTAAAATATTGGGCTCTTTTTTTGGGCTACTTGAGTTTGCTGTTGTGAATTAGACTTTATTTCTGGTGCATCCATGCATGCATTACCTTCCCTATTCTTTGCTCCATTTACATTTGCAGCAGTAGAATCTCCATCAGCATGTCCTTTATCCTTTAGACAAGTTCATAGTAAGTCATGGGACTTACCTTCATGTCCCAGAGCAGTAGTTGTAGATTGTTCCTATTAAACCATTTCCATATAGACCAGTTGAGCTTCTACATGGAGCAGCCCACAAGGGATTAGATTTCATCTGCCTCTGGTAATCAATGAAGTGGGTAATATACACATGTGTTGCACAGCACTTCCGTGAATGTTGTGTGGGGAACATAAATGAGGGAAGTTGCACAAAAGATTTGAATATGCAATAAGCACACTATGCAATAGCTAAAACTTGACTGAAATGAATATATAGAAAGTCACCTAGGTAGGTAAACCAATATATAGAAGTTTGTAATTAAAGACTTTTCTTCATGCTATGATCTCTATATTTTTGTAAGCATATGAAAGTTTTCACAAACATGTGACAAATAGCTGATCCTTGAATCCACTGACAAGTAAAAAGTTCCTTTACCAAGTCATCATTTTGATTGCAGAACATCATGCCTCGCTCTCAAACTTACTTCAGATTAATTTTTATAGATCTTTTAATATCCAATGTTTCAATGCTTAAATAAAAAATATGTGATGTCATAGCGAAGAAGCATTGATCGGTGCAATGGCCTAATTGAAAAGCACCACCATGGTTATCTTACAGCTTAAATGAACAATGTCCAAAGCAACAACTCATACCATTCTTCAATTAAAATCAGAAACAAAAGCATTCCACCAAACAATTTTAAAACTTTGATGCCAAAATCCTTAAATAAGAATCTATAATGTAATAAACATGCACTTATCATAGTCCATTAGATTCAATTTTAATGCTCTGTAAGCAATTTTAGAACAAATAGTTATACATAAATGCCGCATCAATGACGTCTTAGTGCACTGATAGACTAGCCAGTTTTCAGTATATAGAGTGCTGATATAACACAAAGGTACATCCAACAGTCACTTAGAAAATTGGTCATATGTGATCTATAAATTTTTGCAGGAAACAAACTGCTAGAGACTTGGGATGAATATATGCATGTCTATCTGCATCCCCTAAACAATGCTAGAACATGTGAACCTAATAAGTACAGGGAATACCTTTGAACCATAACCGAAAACTTAGTTAAAAGAAAAGAAAAGAAAAGAAAAATGGTTGGATAGGACTTGCCTCTTCTTGTGCTCTTCTTCATGTACAACTTCTTCCATAACTAGGTCTTCTGTAAGTTCACTATCCACATGCATTGGGCCATTAAAGTTTGCAACTGTGTGATTTTCTTGTGGATCAAATGTACTTTTTATGTCGTCTGTTGAAAAACTGCTGGTGTCTATTCTTATTTATTTTTCCTCGATAGTTGAATGGTTCTCTAAATCAGCTTTTGTGTCAGCCGTCAATCCTATCACAGTTGGAACTAATGTTACTCCTTGAGTACTTACTTTCGAGTCCATGTCTGATAGGCCTTTGTTGGAATGGAAACAGAAATCTTGCTCACCAACAGCCAGTTTTGGTGACCAGCAAAGATATGAAATTGGCGTGGGTCTTTCTTCCTTTGTTTTAGAGCTCATTCGATGACGTTTTCTTTTCATAGCTGCATACCTAAGATCATAATATTCTTCTCTATGATTATGAAGAAGATGAACCCAATTTTAGAATAGATTGCAATGTGATAGATAATAGACCAAGTGAGATTTGACATGGATGCTAAAAAACCATGCCTGAAATGAGATCCAGACAGAAGAAACATGAGAAACATCCTCTTTATTATTTTTAACATATGATAGGGGCCTAGGGCATTATGTATAGAAAAATTGAAACATCAGCAATGTTTAATTCCTACTACCTAGGAGTCAATTTATCTTTAGTTCAACATTTATTTTTGACCAGAACATAGCATAGGGTAATATATTTTTGGTTTTGGAAAATATGAGCTACTGTATAATAGATAAGAGTTTAATATAATAACTAAGATGCAACTATTTGATTGTTTTCAAACGTATTTTGAAGGGATCAACAATAAACGATGGGCATACTTTGGGTAACAATTGAATCATTTAGTGCTCATGTATTATGAAATATTTTAAATGCCACAATATTTAATTTCTTCAATCTAGTGGAGCATAGGTAAGAATTGTTGTTCATAACTTTGGAAATTTTCCTTTTCTTAAGTTTCATTGAGTGGAAAACATCATGGGATGGTCCACTTGAGTGGTAGAACTTATGATAGAGGAAACCTTACAGAAGGCCTCTTCTCATATTTTAATTAAGATTCGATATCCATCCATATAATCATTTCAGTTTACTTGATTAGGCATTCCATAGTTATGATTCTCCCACCAACGTAATTTACGTGAACAAACTACAACTTGAATGGATTTAAGAAAAATGTTATTTCTAGCATGTGAGTAGATATACAGACCATGAAGAAAACACTAGTTCTATCAAATGATTTGAATAATATAACTTCCCAAACACGTTGATATTATCATACTATTTTGAATAGTTATTGAAAAATCCCATTTTCACAACAACTTTTTGTTTCATGGACAATAAGTTATTTGGTCGATGCATAATTTATAATATTATCAATGTCTAACTTGTGTATGAAACATTGTTCATTACATCATGGTTTTCATGTATATGATAAATCACAATAAAGGATACACGAAACCTACACAAAGGAAACTCAAAAATATTTTACGGGCTACTAAAAGAATTGTGAAGTTTTCACATTGAACTAGCGTGTAGAAATTTCACATTAAACTTGAGAGAGAGAAGAGAAGAGAAGAGATAAATCTTGAGAGAAATGAATGGAAATTCTTATTGAATGAGTAAAATTACTCATGAAATACTCAATAGTAGTGGTTCTAAAGAGATTTGGTAAAAGTTGTTAAATCCATGCTTTGTGCCCATCTGAAAAGAAGTAAAGCAATAAAGCAGTAAAAATCAGTAAAGCATTGAAAAAACAGTAAGGATATCTAACACCCCCCTTGAACTCTACTAGGTTGTAAGTGATGAATGGGTCCCGATAACCAATTCCATGTTAGGTACCCATTTTACAACGCATCTAAGAATTAATACTGTAAAATAGATGAAAGAGGGAAAACCACCCATTCAAAGTACAATGTTTCAAAGAAGAAGTAAGAAAGGAAGTTGCTAAGAAACTATGCGCTTCACTCCAAGATGATAGCATATGAAATGAAAATTCTTCTTAGTAAGTGTCTTGGTGAATAATTTGACAGTTTGTTCAGTAGATAGACATAACTGCATATTAATGATTTGCTCATGTACCATTTGTCTAATAAAATGCATATGGATCTCGATGTGTTTGGTTCATTCTTGTTGCACTGGGTCTCTACAAAACTTGAGAGTACTTTGATTATCAAACCAAATGACAATCGAGCGATGGAAGTGGATGTCGAGCTTAATGAGGAAGTCATGAATCCAAAGTGCATCAATAGTGATGTTTACCACTCCATACCATTGGTTTTTATTTTTTCAGCCATTATTTTTACAGTATGGCCGCCACTTGTGATATTCTACTTACTAGTTCCAACCATTGTTGATGGAAATATTGTATGGAGGATGTTCTACAAAGTAGGGGACTTTTCAGAATTACCTCAGGGAAAGAAACAAAACCAACTGATGATTATAAGAAAATAAAATGGGAAAATAGATGTGATATAGCTTGTGGATTGATTGGGATGTCAATCTCTACTGATTTACGATTCCACATATATGGAATTGATGAACCTGATAAAGCTTGGGAAAATTTGGAAGCTGTGTTTGGTAAACACAACGAAATTTGAGATCATCAACTTAAAAATGAGTTGATTTCTTTAAATCCAAGAAATTTTTCATACATTCAAGATTATTTATGTAAGTACAAAAATCTTAGACTCTTATGTGAAGAATGTAAGATTAAGAGGGAAGACAAACAATGAATTTATCATATTCTTTACAAACTTAGACCTGCATATTCTATTTTCGTATCTACATTTTACTTCGTGAAAGAATCCTTGAATCTAGCTAGCTATCAAGATCCTAGTCTTGAGTCCTTTTGTGATTCCTTTATTAGAGAGAAAGATAAGCTCATACACCTTGGAATAATCAGGAATGCAGATACATTTGGGAAATCCTTATTGTCCCAACAGAAAGAAAAGTCCAAGCCTCCCAAGAAATAATTTTTTCGCAATAATAAGCCAAACAAGGGTCCCAAACCATCTCAGTTGGCTCCAGATACATATGGGAAATCTTTATTGTTCCAATGGAAAGAAAAGTCCAAGCCTCCCAAGAAACAAAATTTTCACAATAATAAGCCAAACAAGGGTCTCAAACCCTTTTAGTCATCTCCTTCTTTAAAAAATGACAAAGGATCCAAGCCAAAAGGAAAGAAGATTGAGTGTCACTGCGACTATTGTGGGAAATATAATCATGATTAATCTAAGTGCTTTAAGAAGATGGTAGCCTTGTAAGAAATAATGAAGAAGCACCACATTAGCCTAGATTTGTCTTTAAAATATACCTCTCATGGACATGCACTTTGTGCTGCTGGTTATTATTATACTGCATCTTCTTCTTCTACTTCAAATGAATGGCTCATTGATTCTGGAGCATCTTATCATATGTCTAAGGATCAAGCCATGTTTTCTACTATGCATATATGTAACACCAAACAAATATTTGTTGGTGATGATAGATCTCTAAGTGTTGTAGGATTTGGAATAGTTCTAGTAGATAATGGTACTTTTGGTAATGTATTATGTGTTCCAAGAATTTCCTGCAATTTGTTGTCAATATATCAAATCACTCATTTTGGTGAAGGTAAAACTGTAACTTTTACACCTCACCAAGTTGTAATCAAGGATTTTAAAGATCCTCAACATGTCCTAGCTATCAGAATTGTTGATGATATTACCAGGTTATACAAATTTAACAACTTTGGGTCATCACCTTTTCCTTCAGTTTTTGTTGCTCATAGTGATAACTTGAGCAAAATTTGGCATGAGAGATTTGGTCACTTAAATTATCACTCATTGCAACAACTATGTAAAGACAATATGGCAACAGGTCTTCTGATGGTATCTTGCAGGATGGTGTTTGCTCTGGTTGTGTACTCGAAAAACATCATCAAGACTGTTTTGACAAATGTGCCTATTGGAACGCCAAGATTCCCTTGGAGCTTGTGCATAGTGACTTGTGTGGTCCTCTTCCATCTGCTTCCTTTTCTGGTTTCAAATATTTCTTAACTTTAATTGATGATTACTCTAGACACACTTGGGTTTATTTCCTAAAACTTAAGAGTGAAGTATTTAACATGTTCTTGGCCTACAAGGCCCTTGTTGAAAAACAATATGGTCATCAAATTATTAAAAGCTAAGATATGACAATGGAGGAGAATATGTTAACAAAAGGTTCACTATTTTCTGCACTGAATAAGGAATCCAACAACAACACACTGTTCCATATACACCACAACAAAATGGTGTAGCTGAACGAAATAACCACACTTTAAAAGAAATGGCTAATTGTATGATCCAATCTAAGGGACCTAGTCTTCAATTTTGGGCCGAGGCCATAATTTGTACAAATTACATAGTTAATCGCACCCCCACTAAAGCTTTACAAGGTATCACAATGGAATAAACATGGAGTAAAATTAAACCAGATGTAAGTCACTTCTGTGTGTTTGGTAGTGAAGCATGGGCTCACATTCCGGATGAAAATCAGAAAGCATTGCAGCCTTGTTGAAGCCTCATTGTGTGTATGTAGTTAAAAAGGGAACACGGCTCACAACAGAGGTGGAAAACCCAGACTGAAAGGATTCGAAAGGTCCTACACAAGGACAGTCCTATCCCCAGCTTATTTGGTATAGTGATCTCCCACGGATATTACTGGCCTCCACTGGAACTTATGGATTTGATCTTTAAGGGACCTATTCCCAGTAAAGAAGAAATGGATGGGTAAGAAAGTAAAAGGGAAATCTCGTCTAACTATGAAATAAAGGTAAACTAAATCTATATTACTCTAATAAAGGTGATTGATTTTTTCACAAGTTAACTCAAGATGTAAGAAAGATAAGCATCTAATTAGATCGACATACATGCAAACCAGATCATTTACTCATCAATTCAACTTACTATCACTCAATGAAAATTGATTAACAGTAATTCAAATATTAGCACATTCAATGTTAACTTGTAGATAACATGTTAATTGAATAATAAACATATATGTCAAACTTACTGTAATATCATTTTCATAAATAGATAAAGATTTCAATAGAATAAACTCTCTCGAAACTTTGTCAATGCATAAATTGTTAGCAGAGATAAATCAAGGCTATAAACATATCCACTTATTGATTGCAAAAGATAGACAGTAACAGTGATTCATTTGAAACAAGAAAAATCATTATTTGTCAATGAATCTTGATCAAATAAAAGAACAGAGATATGAAAGAATATTATCACTGTATTAAATAGAGCTTGTAAAAAATTACAAAACCTCAAAAGATAGAGTATCTCCAATCTCTAGTCCATATTTTCCCCTCCCAAAAAGTCCCTTTTACATGCGAAGTCCACCCCTTAAATAATTATTACAAAGTATAGATATACATAAAATTGGGATCAAAAAAATATAAATAAACTAATATCCCAGGAAATCTCACCATTTGTTCCAAATCCATAACAATTCCTCATTGTTGGGATAGTTAGTTGATTCAAACCCAAGTTAGACATCACATTTATAGTTCTCCATTTCATTTTTAGCCAACTTGTGCCAGATGCGGAGGTAAAAGTGGATCTCTCCCTCAAGAGCAAGAGGTTGTTGGATTAGTTGATCTACATCTTCAATGCTAACACAATCAAGTGCCTGGATCTTCTTCCTAGATTCATACCCTCATCGTTCAACCTGCTTGATCATCAATCTCGAAGGACAAGCATTCTCAATGAGATCTACTGTGGGAAAGCCCAAGGTTTCCATTATGTTATCAACAACATACCACCTTCTTCCACATATAGCCTGTGCCATTTTGATAGTATCCTCAATCATCTCATTCGGGTTGAGCCAAGCTTACAGTACAGTTCTAATCTTCTTTAATTGAAAACAGCTAAGGGTGATGACGTTTTCTGGCTGGTCTTTCATATATCTTTTCCAATCTAGAATGTTATCATAATACTTAGAAGCTTGCTCCCTCTTTTCTACTTGATCTTCAAGGACAAAAGACATTTTACCAAAAGCAGTATGATTTTCAAAAATATCATCTAGAATTTGGAAAAAATCACTTATCAGTTCATAATGTTCCTGATTAGTCCTGATGGCTAATTCCTTAAAATCCTATTGTGCAAATATAGAAAATGCAGAAGAAGCTGCACTTGCAGTTGCATCTTCACATTGCTCTTCAAGTAGAGTTATCCTCTATGAGAATGTAGCACTTGTGGTATTCTCATTTTGCAACTCAGTCTGAAGGGAAGTATTCTTTGCCTGTAATTCATTGTACTTGTCTTTAGAAGCCTGTATAATATCGGCAACATGAGCCTCATGTTCCCTTCTAGTATTTTCAATCTCTTCCTTTAGCTTTCTTATTTCTTTTTTTCTTCTGTCAAATTATCTATTCAGGGTGTTAACAGTATGGAGGTTGGAACCTGTGAATGCACCTAGGGCAATAGATGTATTTGTTGCATCTACCTGTGGGTCACCAAGCTACGGAGTCTAGACTATTTGATCAACAACAAATACATCCATACCACTTTGGTCACTAGTCCTCTTTTTTCCCTTTTTAACTACTTCTTTATTAGACTTGTTATAATAATAATTTCCCAGGGAGATGAAAATGTCTTCATCAAACTCAGCTCTTGGATCAGTAGATGCAGAAGTCCCTACCACTATAGATATGAAAGAAGATGCCTGAGTGATGATGGGATAAGGGATGGACATGGTAATGTGAGTGGTGGAAGGAAACATTTTCTGAACAGTATCTACCTCAGAGGGGGAAGGGAAGAGTGAGGTTGAAGTTTCTGAATATAAGTAGTGGATGCTGATAGATGGGAGTGGTGAGGAAGGAATTAATACCTTTTCAGTACTGGATGATAATGATAGAGTGAATGACAGTAGGTGCAGGGGAATCTTGAAAATTGTAGCTATTGTGGTGACAGGTTGCAACACGGGGGTTTTCAAAGTAGAATATGTGATTGACACAGATGTAGAGGTCAAAGTCTCATACAACCGAGACAGTGCAGTCGATAGGGTTGCACCAGCAGGTAAAGTAGACAGAGTTTGAATGGATGCAAGGAGTAATGTTGAAGATGAGGAGCTAGAAACATAAGTAGATGGTAAAATTGTAGGGACATGGATACAATATTTCTTACCATCACCATTTATAAAATCTATGAACAAATGATGTACCTCTTCTATGACAGGTGCAGAGGCTATTACGTATTCTAAGTCCAAATCATCCAAATTTATAGTGGTAGTTGGAGAAGAAGAAACCTACATTTTTAGTCTTTTAAATGGATTTTTCTCAGCCATGTCTTGATCACCAGTTGGCTGAGTGATTGCAGCAGCCACCTGAATATCAACAATAGTTTGAGCAGCTATAGCTTGCTGAGTATCTAACATAGAGGTCATCATTGCCAACTTCTGTTTTGATTGTTTTGACGTATGCATCAATTCTTTCACCTGCTCAGCAACTGTTACTTCTAGAAGATCTTCCATTATACCTTTATCTTTGTCCCCATATGGATGAGTTTTCACTAATGGAACTTGTGTTTCCTAGGATTCCTTCTCCTCTCTGTCCTTCCTGATTTTCTATTGAAGTTCCATTTGCATGGCCCTGTAACTATGAATTCGGTCTTTGAGTTCCTTTTGATGCTACAAGATGTGACTTTGCTCATATTTGTTTTTGGATCTTTCCAATACTTCAGAAAATGTATTGAAACCCTGGTAAATGGAATCATCGGGGAGTTCCTTATGCACATAATAATTTTGATATGATATTGTTTAAAATGGGCATTGAGGAATCCATTAGGATCATGCCATATTTTGCTGGAAAATCCAAGCTTCAAAGAAACTATCTGTTCACTCAATACAACAACCCAATTTGAAGTTGGAATAACCAATGATCCCAGGTTCAAAGGGAATTTGGGCCAAGCCTTTTTCTTTGGGCCAATGAGTCTTTTGTAAACCCCATCATTGACGGTTTGGAAAGCTACCTCTTCTAGTACTAACATGTCAGGCTCAATTCTTGGCAGCATGTGAACAATGTTGCTACTTGAGATCCTGATGTACGAAAAGGACTCACTAACGTACCAATTACCCATTGTAGCGATGAAAGCTATGGATTCAGCTGAAAATGTGGGAGCTTCCTTTTTGAAGATGGACAAATAGATGTTGCCGAGAAAATGTTCACATATATCATAGAACTTGGCTGTAAAGTTAGTCTCCCATAATTATGAATAATAAATGGGTACCAGGGGAGCCAGTAAAGTCTAGTTCCACCCCAAATTGGGATACTGGAACTCAGTGCAAAATGCATCCAAAATGAAGATCAAAAAGAAGAAATTGGGATTCTTTCTCGCAGTGGATTTTTGGTAATCTTGAATAGATTTTTTTAGTTCTAGTGACATGATGGACGACCACGAGAAAGAATCGCCAGTTGCTAAAACATGATGAGCTACTGGATCCCATTCAGCCTTGAACACAAAAGAGTTAGCAAGGCCATACAATCTGCATAACATGGCTGCCAATAAGGAATAGGGTTCTTTGAAACATGTGACAGGGTAAAGGTCGTCAAACCTCTGCGAGAATTTACTAGGTTTGTGCATCCAATATTTTAACATTTCATTGAGAATTAACCTAGTTTTTGAGGATTGGGAAAATTCTGCGGTGAGGGGTTGTCTAACCGGTTTAAGGCCATAAACCCTGTTAAAAACCTTGGGGAAGAAATGGGCTAGTTATGAACCCACACTATCATTGAAGGAATGGTATTTGGAATTTGTGTGATCGACAATCCATTTGACCTGACAAACTCACAAATAAGAAACTTCAAGTTCCCCCAATCCGCATTCTACAATTGTGTGATGTGGGTTGTGGGATGCGGGATGAAATAAATTCTTACAAAAGATGGTCTTTCGCAACTTGGCAAAAGCACAGAAATCATGCATAAATTTCTAAAATTCGACTAAGTTAAATCAAAGAAACCCATGATAACTATTATGGGGACCTAAACACGATTTAAGGAACTCAAATAGTTACATTTGTATGTGTAATTGGGGCTCCCATGTCTTGAATAACATGGGATTTGTTGTACCTACAACAAATGGCAACTAGCTGGGAAGGACCAGTTATATCTGTAAAACAAAAGATTTCTCGGATATAAAACATGTCAATAACAAAATGATAACCTGAAACTTATAAAAAATGCTTACATGAAGATGCAACCAACAAAGAGGATTATCAAAATGTGATTCATACATTCCTACCCATGATCAAATTAAACATGATGCAATTTTGATTCAAGGTCATGAAGGATAGCAAGGATCTTTTACCATCAAGCAAGCATAGGCATGCAGTTTAAGTTGAACCTGAAATCAAACCTAGGCATATTCTGGATTTCTAACATAAGTCACCAAGATTTTTTTTTTTGGAAAGAATATTGAAAGGTTTTATAAAAATAATACCACTGCTCCAATATGGTGATCAATGCCATTCACAAAGCTAATCTAGAAACTGAACAAGCCAGCTCGATAAGGAGACTTCTTGTCTTCCAGCTATGAAATTGAAACCAACTATCATGGCTTGGGAACCATCTAATGATAATTTCAGTCCAAATTCAAGTCCATGATCATGGAAGGGTTGGCTTATGATAAGAGCTCCCTATTTATGTATAATATTTGTCTGACAGAAAAAACAAGGATTTATTTACATATGGATTGCAAGACACTACCGTGGCTTGGTTTCCATAATCAACAATGTTACTCACTGATGCTTTGCAGATCATGAATGGGCCGACCTATAATAGGATCTCCCATCTTCCAGGAATATTGAAATCCATCCCCCCAGTTGTATGGAGAATATATCATTCCACCAAGCACCTATGAACCTAATGGTCTGGGTTGTGATGAGACCCACCATCCTACAATCCACAATAAAATTATTTTTATGCCCGACTATGACAGAATCTAGAATAGATAAGGCAAACCAGGTTATAAAGGTTTGTTGTAGTGCACTGATGAGACTTGAGACAAGAGAAACCAACTACTTTCATTACCTTCACCGTAGAATAAAGCATGTGTAAGGATATTGATCAAGATAGAAATGTATTAACCTGGAATCCTGCACTTATTGGAAGCTATCAACATATAAAAAAATTATGATGTAGGCTAGGAAAATATTGAAATTGACAGCGTATTGAAGTTCAGAGAGCTGAAAACTTGAGAGAGAATTATTTTCCACCATTACCGAATGCACAGGACACAAAAATTCTAACATCAAGCAAAGATCCAAAACAACGAAAACAAATAAAATAACACACCACAATTATGTACATGACTCAGGAAATGTTTTAGACAAAATACTTTTTAAGAAGGAAAACATTCACTAGGTAGGTGTCGATGACTCCCTTGAGTGTCTATAACCGAACAGTGCTAGGACCAATATTTTCTATAATAATGAAAGGTCCCAGCCAAAGGTGCTGAAATTTGGTGTAATCCTTATTATCTTTGTACTGCTTATCCCACCTCTGTAATAAATCCCCTACTAAAGAATTTCAGTCGGAGGAGGACTTCTCATCGAACCATTTTTTTACCAACTATTGATGTTGATAGAATTTGTTCTTGGATCTTTCCCTGTCTTCCTCTAACTTAAGCAGAGTATCAATCATCTGCTACAGTGGAGATGAATCGTCCTCTTGTATGGATTGGGCTAACTGTAATGAGGGAATAGTGAGATTAGCTAGCAGAACGACTTCTTTGCGATAGACCAGACAATAAGGGGAGTTACCAGTGGCTGCCTTTGGAGTGATTCGATCTTCCCAAAGAGCATTGTAGAGCTTGGTATGCCAATTCTTGTGATGGGAGGCTACCTTCTTCTTTAGGATGTTTATCAAGTTTTTATTCAAGGATTCTACAAGTTCATTTCCCTGGGGGTAGTAATTGGCATAATATTTAAGCTTGATCCCTTTTCTAAGGGAGTAGCTAGTGAGGTCAATGGATGTGAAGTAGGATGCATTATCAAAAACTAGATACTCAGGAGTGTTGAACCTAGTGACTATTTGATTTTCAAGAAAGTAAATCACTTGGCTTATATTGTTGATGTATATGTAACTTCGGAATGTATTCTTCTATGTATCTTATGTATTGTAACCCGATGTTTATTCCGGGATGTTTCTATTATGTATTTGAGTCATGTGATCATACCCCGATGTTCCGATTGGGAAGATTAATAATGTAAACAAGTCATATCAAGTCATTAGGTAAGTCCCCACAGTTTCAGGGAACTTGAGTTATTATACACTAATTAAGGTGTAGGCTCGAGTAGTAATTGCTAGGTTGAGCCTACGTGTGAAAATGCAATTCAAGTGAAGGGATGAATATAAATAGAGAGTGAGAGTCTCTCTATTTATCACTTGCAACATACATCACTCACTCACTCAAGTGTGGTGCACTAGTGGAGAAGGAAATATACTGGGACTAGAAGACTACTGCTGTCGAGAGTGCATCTTACTGTTTTGGGGTCTTACATCTTGTGGTGATTCTATCTTTGAGGAAGTTGTAGGGTTTTCTCCATTTATGGTTTCCCCGATCAAAACTCTTTGTGTCTCTTGTCTCTTGTGGTTTGCTTATGTTATTGTTGTGCTTGTTATTCTCTCAGTGAAAAGATCCTAACTTAATGCTAGCTTAAATGTTGAAAAACTAACATGGTATCAGAGCTAACCTGAGAAGAAGACATTGTGCAGCTACAGGAACTCGATATTCCTATTTTTTGGATCTTCCTCCATAGATTTTCAGCAAAAGTATGCTAGGATGACTCTCCATTGAAGGGTGCATCTTTCTGTCAATGCGGAATTCAATTTCAAGCATTTTCAGTTTCGATGTGGAAATTAGGGCTTTCTACAGAAGAGGAATTTTTGAGTGATACCAGCATAGGATTGTTCTCCTCACCAAAACCGAATTTTAGAGACCTGGATCAAGAAATTTGGTTGGGTGA
Source organism: Pseudotsuga menziesii (assembly GCA_001517045.1). Classification (NCBI taxonomy): domain Eukaryota; kingdom Viridiplantae; phylum Streptophyta; class Pinopsida; order Pinales; family Pinaceae; genus Pseudotsuga; species Pseudotsuga menziesii. The sequence goes on along the minus strand of LPNX010431025.1, from coordinate 459,299 downwards.
AACTCTGAGAAAGTCAAACCCTAGTTTGACCCTGAGCTAGGAGAAACCCTAAATACTAAAACAGCTAAGTTTTGGTACAGTCGCTATATTCCTATATTGGAGAAGTCTCACAAGCTGAAAATTTCAGGGGCCGAAGATACAATCCTGATGAACACTGTGTCCAAAAATCAGCCTCAGATTCGCTATATTCTGGGAGATAAGATCTCTCAAAGTTAGGGGTCTAGCCTCTTCCATAAATCATCCATAAACAGGACACCTGGGGAGAATTGCAATATCTTGGGCTACAGAGGTCAAAATGGAATTTATGAAGATGTTACAGAAAGGTCACAGACTTTAATTTCTGTGGTCCGAATATCAGACTCAGAAGATGAACCAGTGACACGTGGCATGCCATACAACTTCGCTGTTCTGAATAGTTCTGTAACAGGTCACCTTGGGAAAAGGATAATAAATCCCAAATGGTGAAACCAATTCTAATGAAACCTGTGGTGTTGGATCAGGGACATGCGAGGTTACCTCATTGAAAAATTTAAGACATAGAGAATCCGTAAGTTCGGAGATATCACAGAAACAGTAACAGGAATTTCTGCAGAAGAAATTGGAAATCTAGGGCTTCCTGTTCCGGGAGCTTCCCTCCATTGTTTTCAGAAAAGGAGTACATTGGACAGATCCATTTGAAGAGATATATCTGTCTATCCAATTATTGTTGAAAGATTCCAAGTTTTGAAAATTAGGGTTTCTGTGACAAACCCTATATCAACAAACTCCGGGACAAGGACGGACACCTCAAATCGGTAAGATCTAATCCTTTGCTATTTCCATTTGAGGTTCTCATTTCAATATGATATATCACATCAGCTTGGTGACAAGCTTGGGGAAGTTGAAAAATTCCAAGCCTGGAAGTATTTGATCTCTCTGAAGAAAATGGATTGGACACCTACATGAGTATAGAGGTTCCAGTTTCAGAGGGAGACGAGGTTAGAAGCCTTTCACAAGAAGAACTTGGTCAAGGCCAAAGAAGACATCATGCTCATGTTGCAGAGGATGATGAACTATATAGAAAGAGATCCAGATATGAAAGTGAAGATTTTTCAAGCGAGGATGAATATGTTCTGATATCAGCTCTCACAGGTAACATTACTCATGGAAGTGATGATTGACTCATAGACAGTGGGGCTTCCAAACGTATGACGGGACTCAAGGAAAGACTATCAATGATGCGGTAGTGATTGGAGAACAAGGAGGCTTGTACAAATTGAAGGGCCATCGAGAACAAGCCTTGATCCATGACACAATAAATCCAAATGAGCCTTGGCATAGAACGCTTGCACATGTGCATTACAAAGCACTACCTATGGCAAGCAAAGTTGTTCCAGAATTTCAAGCTATTTGAAGGGAAGAACAAAAATCAGAATATGACCTAAAGAAACCAGTTGAAGGATGCGAAGATCCATAATGAAGAGACCATGTAGTCATAAGAGTCTCTCAAATCAAAGAACAACTTGAAGTGGTAAAAGAAGAAGTGAAGAATGCAGAAGTGGTGATGGCCATTTTGAATGGCCTCCCAGGATCGTAGGATTCATTCATTCGAGGAATGTGTGCCAGAAGGAAGTGATTACTTTCAATAGATTCTAGAAAGAGAACTCACAAGAAGAAGAAGCTCAAGAAGAGAAGGTGGGAGCAACTGAAGATCAAGCTCTTACCATCCAAAGAAGATCCCTCAATCGATGAGGAATATGAAGATCTGAACTCTTGAAGAATATATTATCCACCTTAGCATTTGGATAAGAAATGATGCTATCATGAATGAAGAAGACGATGAAGCTGAATGCTCAAGAAGGAGTCTACCCACGAAACAAATAAGGATAAGTATTCAATTGTCATGATATTGTTTTGTTATGCATTTGTTTATATTCATTTATTGTATTATGCATGATAGGATGTTTGCATTAATGATAGTATACTACTAATATGCATGTGATGGGTAAGTAGCTCATGGTGCTATACAAATTCTCCATTGCTACTTATCTAGAATGAAACCTCTTTGCTCACATATTGGATTAGTGCACAATCTCAATGTTGTCCTGGTAGAGATGGAAGGCATCTAGAAAGTTTCAGTGAGATATGGATGAATGTTGTATTGGCTAAAGTAGTTGCATAATCATATATTTATGCATAAGTATTTGCCGGTATGAATACTCCTTATGAAATGTTCTAACCATACAAAGGCATTTGACTTGTAGGAAAGACCGCATACATAATCGCCTACAAGCAAAGAAGAATGAAGACTTGTTCCGAAGAACAAGTGACGACAGTTCAAAGACAAAGAATAATATGACGAGTGCAGTGACATCATTGATGCAGAACCTTCCAGCCACCAAGAAGAAAGGGAAGACCAGTTCAAGAAGAATGATGTCAGGGTGCAGTATCGAGAACTGAAGAGAAGTTCATAGTTCCATCATGCGGTAGATGGAAACATCATGGGATACAAAGCAAGATTCGTAGCACGAGGCTTCTCATGAAAATAAGGCCTAGACTACGAAGAGACATTTGCAGCCAGTAAGAGTTTAAACACATACATGATGAGCCTGATGAAGATCTTAACCTTTGCTACAAGGTTGAAGATGTAAGTCTATACACTAGATGATCACATAGAATATTAGTAGCATAGGAAGCTACTTGTCACTCTAGTACAGAATTTTTTTCAGTGCATAGAGCACAGAAGACAGAGGGAGTATGATGCTCCGCTTCAGAGGGAGTGACTACAGAATATATTGAGGTTCGACATGGTACGACAGGATGGGAAGATTACTGATGACTCTAGGCTTTACTAAGAGTAAAGAGGATTCCAAAATTTGCTTCAAGGTTGAAGATGGAAGACCAGTGATACTCCTGTTATGTGTCGATGCACTATTGTTCTAGGTATGGAGGTGTGGCAGAGTGCAGATGGAATCTTCCTTGGACAAAGGAAGTATGCAGTAGAGATCCTGAAGAGGTTCAGGATGATGGACTGCATGACCACACCTATGGCATCGAACATGAAGCTATTAAGTGATGCTTCATCAGAGACGGTTGATGCTACGATGTATCGCCAGATGATTGGGTCCTTGATGTACCTGAGACTAGATACTTGCCTTGCTGTGAACACATTGAGACATGTTCACCTGATGGTTGAAAAGCATGCAGGGGTACAATTGATTATGGACTCAAGTACGATGCGAATCAAAAGATTAACCTGGAGGGTTACGTTGATTCATATTGGGTAGGCAGTGCCATCGACTAGAAGAGTACTTCAGGATGTTGCTTCAGTATGGGATCAGGTGTGATCTATTGGTTTAGCAGGAAGCAATCTTGTGTGGCACTGAGTACAGCTGAAGCAGAGTATGTCGCATCTTGTTCAGCTAGTTGTGAGGGAGTATGGTTGTGGAAGCTACTGTTTGATATATTTGATCTCCAGTTGGATGCTACTTGTATACATTGTGACAACCAGAGTTGTGTGAAGTTGTCAGAGAATCTAGTGTTCCATGACAAGTTGACGCATATCGAGATCAAGTATCACTATATCAGGGATATGGTGTAGAGAGGAGCAATGAAGCTCCAGTATGTTGCGACGGAGGAACAGATAGATGATGTATTGACGAAGCCATTGGCTAGGCTGAAGTTCAAGTACTTCACAGAGAGACTTGGTGTTCTTTAGATCGAGGTTCCCTCCAAGGGAAAGTGATGTGTCCCAAATCCATTCTGACGAGTAGGTCAGATGTAAGGGCTGAGCCATTCTGTCATGGTGAGAGGATTCAGTTCCTTCCATGTCAGATATGAGTGCTATAGATCCAAATCCATTCTGACGAGCAGGTCATATGTAAGGGCTGAGCCATTCTATCATGGTGAGCGGATTTGGTTCCTTCCATGTCAGATATGAGTGCTGACTGCCATTCTGGGAATGGAGGCACCTGGTCAGTTACCAGGAACACTCAGTCAGGGAATGAGAGAGCCATTCTGATGAGCAGGTCAGATGTAAGGGCTGATCCATTCTGTTCATGGCTAAAGGATTAATTTCCTTCCATGGCAGATGTGAGTGCTGGCCATTCTGACAAGCAGGTCAGATGTAAGGGCAGTGCCATTCTGTTCATGGCTAAAGGATTTAGTTCCTTCCATGTTAGATGTGAGTGCTGGACATTTTGTCGAGTAGGACAGATGTAAGGGCTATCACCATTCTGATAAGCAGGTCAGATGTAAGGGCAGTGCCATTCTGTTCATGGCTAAAGGATTTAGTTCCTTCCAAGTCAGATGTGAGTGCCGACCATTCTGTCGAGTAGGAAAGATGTAAGGGCTACTGCCATTTTGACGAGTAGGTCAAATGTAAGAGCAGTGCCATTCTGACGAGAAGGTTAGCTGTGAGTGCCGACCATTCTTTCGAGTAGGACAGATGTAAGGGCTGCCGCCATTTTGACGAGTAGGTCAAATGTAAGAGCAGTGCCATTCTGACGAGAAGGTCAGATGTGAGTGCCGGCCATTCTGTCGAGTAGGACAGATGTAAGGGCTACCGCCATTTTGACGAGTAGGTCAAATGTAAGGGCAGAGCCATTTTGTTCATGGCTAAAGGATTAGATTCCTCCCATGTCAGATGTGAGTGCCGGCCATTCTGACGAGTAGGTCAGATATAAGGGCTACCAAAGACCTACCGTGGGCTAGGCCTACAACTAGCATGAAAAAGGGATGGCTTTGTAGAAATTCCTATGACAAGATAGTACACACATGATGATGACCAGAGGAGATCCAGATCGAGCTATGATCCAGATCCAGTTATGATGACTCCGGGATGATCCAGATCCAGCAGTGATGATCCAGATCTAGATCGAGTGATGATCTAGATCCTGTGGTGATGTTCCATGATGATCCAGATCGATTGATGATCCAGATCTAGTCCAGTGATGATGATCCAGATCGAGTGATGATCCAGATCCAGTGATGATGTGCTATGATGATCCAGATCGAGTGATGATCCAGATCCAGTTCTATGACGATCCAGATCAAGAGATGATCCAGATCCAGATGACTTGAAGATGAAGATGACTTGAAGACGAAGATGACTTGAAGACGAAGATGTTCCAGTTGATACAGAGAAGAAGACCAGTGCTGAAAATCATGTCGAAAGAATACCTTCCTAGTTAAGAGGGAGTGTTGATGTATATGTAACTTCAGAATGTATTCTTCTATGTATCTTATGTATTGTAACCCGATGTTTATTCCAGGATTTTTCTATTATGTATTTGAGTCATGTGATCATGCCCCGATGTTCCAATCGGGAAGATTAATAATGTAAACAAGTCATATCAAGTCATTAGGTAAGTCCCCACAGTTTCGGGGCACTTGAGTTATTATACACTAATTAAGGTGTAGGCTCGAGTAGTAATTGCTAGGTTGAGCCTACGTGTGAAAATGCAATTCAAGTGAACAGATGAATATAAATAGAGAGTGAGAGTCTCTCTATTTATCACTTGCAACATACATCACTCACTCACTCAAGTGTGGCGCACTAGTGGAGAAGGAAATATACTGGGACTAGAAGACTACTGCTGTCGGGAGTGCATCTTACTGTTTTGGGGTCTTACATCTTGTGGTGATTCTATATTTGAGGAAGTTGCGGGGTTTTCTCCATTTATGGTTTCCCCGATCAAAACTCTTTGTGTATCTTGTCTCTTGTGGTGTGCTTATGTTATTGCTGTGCTTGTTATTCTCTCAGTGAAAAGATCCTAACTTAATGCTAGCTTAAATGTTGAAAAACTAACATATATTACACAGTCTAAGAGGGACTGATTCAACCCACCTAGTGAAGTAATCAATGTCTATCAAAATGTACTTATGCTAGGGAGAAGACGCAAAGTTGATAGGTCCAAAAAAATCCAATCCCCATTGCTGAAATGGGAACTGGACTGCTACTGGATGCAAAGGTAATGAAGGTTTCTTAACTTTGCCAGCACATTTCTGGAAAGGCTCACATTTTCTGACATAGCGTCCCTGAATAAGGTAGGCCAATAGTATCCTGCCCGAATAATTTTGTGAGCCATTGTGTCCCATGAGAAATGTCCACCAGCAGGTCTTGCATGAAATTGGAAAAGGATATCATTAGTCTTGTCATTTTCTAAACACCTAAGAAAAACCCCATCATAGTTTTTTCTAAATAAAATGTTATCAATAAGATGATAAGGAGCTTATTTTAATATTAATTTGCTACGTTTTTTAGAGTCAATGGTTTTAGGGGAAAACCCATGCTTTCGAAAAAACCTGATGTGGTCATACCATTCAGATGCTTTCATTTCAATTGCATTAACAGAACCTGTAGGTATAGCTTCCTCCTTCTCCCAATTGGTTTGTTGATCTTCATGATCATTTGATTGGGCGGAGAGTAGACAAAAACCTTGTCCTTTAACTATCTTCATTGGCTTGATCTCTAGATCGTATTCCTACAGCGTCATCATCCAGTGGGCCCTTTCTTCACCTAATTCCTTCTGGACGAGGACATTTTGAATGGCCGCATATGGGACAATCACCTTGGTCCTCGACTTCAATAGGTATTGCCTATAATTTTTTACCGATTTATAAACCGTGTAGGCCTATTTGTTGACTTGAGAATAGTTGAGTTTGGATCCTTTAAAACTTGAGCTCATTAAAGAAATGGGGATCTTAGTGTCCTCATGATTCTTCTGTGTTAGGACAACTGCATAAGAGAAATCAGTAGCAAAGGTATAAAGCATAAAATCTTTCCTGAAATCTAGAGCCATCAGAGCAGGTGCTTCTGCTATGGCTCTTTTGATTTCAACAAAGGCATTCCTCTTTTCTTTAGACCATTTAAATTTTACATATTTTTTAACTAAATGTTGCAAGGGTTTAACAACTTGAGAAAAAATTGGTACAAATCTGCGGACAAAATTGATCTTACCCAAGAAAGATTGCATTGCTTTTTGGGAACTAGGGAGGCCAAACTTTGAGATTTATTCAGTTCATTCTGGATCAATGATCATGTGTTCCTTGGAGACAATGAAACCTAATAACTTACCTTCCGTAACCGCAAAGATAGACTTCTTGGGATTGAGGGAAATCCCATATTTCCTACATCTTTCGAACACCTATTTCAAAGTAGACAAATATTCATATCGTTTTTTAAAATAAATTGTTACATCATCTAAATATACAACGACAAAATTATGAATTAAACCCATGAAATCTATATCCATATCTCTTTGGAACGTAGTTCCTGCATTTATTAGCCCAAATGGCATTCATCTGTAGGAAAATGTTACCCAAGGGGTTCAGAAGGCCGTTTTAAGCTGGTTGTCAGGGGCGACCAAGACTTGGTTGTACCTTGAGAAGCCATAAAGGAGTGAGAAAATTTTGGCTCCAGCTACCTTCTATAAAATATGCTCCATGTGAGGGACTAGATAATTTTCCTTCTCAGAAGCCTTGTTCAAATTTCTAAATTCAACGCAGAGCCTAATTTACCCATTCTTCTTTTGAACGGGTACCAAGTTGGAAATCCACTGCCTGTTTCTAACAGGGAATATGATTCTTGTAGAGAGTAGCTTATAGAGTTATTTCTTGACAAAAGGTTCCAAGATGGGATGCATTCTCCTCAGCTTCTGCTGATACAACTTCACTTCAGGTTTCATCAGGATATTGTGGTGCATGATGCTAGTATCGAAAGTTCCGAGTTCATCATACGTCCAGGAAAAGAAGTCTTTGAATTCCTTGCATAACATAATAAATCTTCTCCTTTCTTCATGGGAAGAATGAGCTCCAAGGTTAATAAAGCAACGATTTTGTTTAGTTCCCAAATTGGCAGCTTCATAATTTAGGGACGAGCTTTGGGTCTTTCAATTGGTCGTCTGCCTAAACTTGTCTTGTAAATCATAGAACTTTTCCAAGTTGATGACTGACTTTGGAATGATATTGGAAGTTTTGTACAAGTATTTTTCATGATCAACTTCGTCAATAGCCATGCCTTCGAAGGTGTCTTGGGTTGAAAGAAAATATAGTATCTGTTGGTCATCATCGAACACTTTCCAATTCGTGACATTGTCCAGAATGGAAGGCCTGTATAACAACTCAATCGAGAAAGTTTGTGGAGACAAACCTTCAGGAAGGATTAGCCTGGATGCAGTATTGGCTAATAGATTAGCGTCAAAATTCTATGATCTTGGGACAGACTTGATATTAAATGCTAGAAAATAGTTAGTCAGGTCCTTGATCAACCTTTGATAATTGATTAAGCGAGGAGATAGGTAGTGTATTTGGTTTCTTACCTGCTTTACTATAATCTCTGAGTCCCCTTCACATTCAATCTCCTTTGCACCCATGTCAATGGATTTTCTAAGACCTTGGACTAATCCTTCATACTCAGCTATGTTGTTGGTGCATTCAAACTCCAGTATGCATGCGATCATGGTCTTGGTCCCATTTGGATATATGAGGACACATCCTACACCTGTTCCATATTTGGACCTGGAGCCAGTAAATAATTAAGTCCAAACAAAAGGGTCAATTCTGAAATTAGTATTTACATTATAAACATTATGTGCAATAGTACTAGAGAATGGTACAACAATAAGATGAGTAATTTGGGACTGTTTTGTTGATGTATTTGTAACTTCGGAATGTATTCATTTATGTATCTTATGTATTGTAACCCAATGTTTATTCTGGGATGTATCTATTATGTATTTGATTCATGTTGTCATGCCCCGATGTTCCGATCGGGAGGATTAATAATGTAAACAAGTCATGTCAAGTCATTGTTAAAGTCCCCACAGTTTCGGGGCACTAGGGTTATTAGACACTCCTAGAGATGTCGGCTCTAGTAAGTAATTGTTAAGTGAGGCCGACATGATTGAGTGCACTTCAGGTGAACGAAAGAATATAAATAGAGAGTGAGTCTCTCTATTTATTACACACATCACTCACTCACTCAAGTGTAGCGCATTAGTGAGGAAGGAAATACACTGGGGCTAGACAAGAAGAAGACTAATGTTGTCGGGAGTGCATCTTACTGTTTTTGGGTTTTACATCTTGTGCTGATTCTATATTTGAGGAAGTTGCGGGGTTTTCTCCATTTATGGTTTCCTCGATCAAAAACATTGTGTTCATTGTCTCTTGTGTTTGATTGCTGTACTTTTTATTCTCTCAGTAAAGATCCTAACATAATGCTAGCTTAATGTTGAAAAACTAACATGGTATCAGAGCTAACCTGAGAAGAAGACACTGTGCATCTGCGGGAACTAGGGATTCCTAGTTTGTGGATCTTCCTCCACAGATTTTCAGAAAAAGTAAGGTGGAACAACTCTCCTCCTTAGGGTGCATCTTTCTGTCGAAACAGAATCCACTTCTGAGGTTTTTCAGTTTTGGACCTGTCACTATGGTAAGAAATTAGGGATTTTTACAGAAGAGGAATTTTTTAGTGAGCCTAGGATTGGATTGATCTCCTCCCCAAAATTGAATCTAGGGACAAATTTCAAGGCATTTGGGTGGACAGAACTCTGGAAAATAAAAACCCTAATTTGCTCCTGAACCAGCTCTGCAGGATTTCAGCTCAAGTTTCAGATCCGACATCTTGAACCCGATAAGATCTAAAATATTTTGTATTTCCATTTGAGGTTCTCATTTAAAGATGTCTCATCATACCAAGCTTGATGAAAATCTTGAGGGATCTGAAAACTTCTGAGCTTGGAAGTATAGGATCTCCTTGGTCCTCGAAGAGAATGAATTAGACTCCTACATCCATGAGGAGGTTCCAGTTCTAGAGGGAGATGAGGCAAAAGCCTTACATAAGAAGAAGATGGTTATGGAAAAGAGGATCATTGCTGATTCTATTAAGGATCACCTTATCCCACAGGTGTCCTCTCTCAAAACACCTAAATCTATATTTGATGCCCTAACCAAATTGTTTGAAGGAAAGAACATCAATCGAAAGATGACCCTGAGGAACCAACTGAAGAATGTGAAGATTCAGAATGCAGAAACTATCCAGTCTTACTTCACAAGGGTTTCTCAGATCAAGGAACAATTAGAAGCTGTTGATGAAGAAGTGGAAAATGCAGAGATTGTGATGACTACTTTGAATGGCCTTCCTAGGTCATGGGATGCTTTCATTCAAGGAATCTGTGCTAGGAAGAAGTTAGTCAAGTTCAGCAGACTATGGGAAGAGTGCTCTCAAGAAGAAGCTTGGATAGCATCTCGAGAAGAAAAGATGGGAAGTGAAGACCAAGCTCTCACGGTACACTCCAAGACTCACTCGAAGTCAACAAGAAAGAAAATTCATCACTTTAGAGGTAAGCACTCTCACAAAGATAATACTAGAAGAGATATGTCTAGGATCATATGCTATACTTGTGATGAAGCAGGACACTTTGCAAATAATTTTCCTAACAAACAGAAGATAGTAAATAAAAGCAACAAAATAAGACATCATGCTCATGCTGCATAGGATGATGAACCATCCAGAAAGAGATCCAGATATGAAAGTGAAGATTGTCCTTCCTAGGTCATGGGATGCTTTCATTCAAGGAATCTGTGCTAGGAAGAAGTTAGTCAAGTTCAGCAGACTATGGGATGAGTGCTCTCAAGAAGAAGCTTGGATAGCATCTCGAGAAGAAAAGATGGGAAGTGAAGACCAAGCTCTCACGGTACACTCCAAGACTCACTCGAAGTCAACAAGAAAGAAAATTCATCACTTCAGAGGTAAGCACTCTCACAAAGATAATACTAGAAGAGATATGTCTAGGATCATATGCTATACTTGTGATGAAGCAGGACACTTTGCAAAGAATTGTCCTAACAAACAGAAGATAGTAAATAAAAGCAACAAAAGAAGACATCATGCTCATGCTGTATAGGATGATGAACCATCCAGAAAGAGATCCAGATATGAAAGTGAAGATTCTTCAAGAGAGGATGAATATGTTCTGATATCAGCTCTCACAGGTAACATTACTCATGGGAGTGATGATTGGCTTATAGATAGTGGGGCTTCCAAACATATGATGGGATTCAAGGAATCCTTTGTAAGACTGTCAGAACATGAATCACCTCACAAGGTGAAACTAGGAGATGACTACCAATATCTAATAAAAAGGTAGTGGGGAATCTTCATATAAGCTAGACTCTGGTAAGTCTCTGACAATGAAAGAAGTATTGTTTGTGCCAGGAATGAAGAAGAACCTTCTCTCCATATTAGCATTGGATGCAAAGGGAATGCGGGTTGCATTCATAGATGGTCAAGTCATCATGTGGCCAAAAGGAAAGACTATCGATGATGCGGTAGTAACTGGAGAACAAGAAGGAGGATTATACAAATTAAAGGTCCATCCAGAACAAGATTTGTTCCATGACACAGTAGAGCCAAGTGAACTTTGGCACAGAAGACTTGCACATGTGCATTACAGAGCACTTCCTATTGCAAGCAAATCTGTCGAAGGTCTTCCAGAAATTCAAGCAAAACATGATGGGGTCTGCAAAGGGTGTGCGAAAGGGAAGAATACAAAGAAGACATTTCCAAGCAGTGAAAGCAAAGCAAAAGGAATCTTGGAAATCATCCACTCCGATGTATGCGGTCCCATGTCATCAAACTCTCTAAGAGGGTATGCATATTATGTTTCTTTTATTGATGATTTTTCTAGGAAGACATGGGTTTACTTTATAAAGAACAAAGATGAAGTATTCAGCAAGTTTAAAGAATTCAAAGCCTTGATCGAAAACCCTACTGAAAAGAAGATCAAGACCATTCGATCAGATAATGGTGGAGAATTCACTTCAAATGAATTCAAAGAGCTATGCAAGGAATCAGGGATTAAGAGGGAGTTGTCCACTCCTTATAATCCACAACAGAATGGGGTTGCGGAATGGAAGAATAGAACTATCATGGAAGCTGCAAAAGCAATGCTTCATGATCAAGACCTTCCTATGCATCTTTGGGAATAAGCTGCTAGAACAGCAGTGTATGTACAGAACCGTACTCCACATAGGGTACTTGAGAACAAGACTCCTGAAGAAGTCTTCTCTAGCAAGAAACCAGAAGTCAGCCATCTCATAATATTCGGCTGTCCTGTGTACATACACATTCCAAAAGAGAAGAGAACAAAATTAGATCCTTCAGGAAAGAAGGGAATATTTGTGGGATACTCTGAAAGTTTGAAGGCTTACAGAATATATTTCCAAATTTATAAAAAGATTGACATCAGCAGGGATGTGACATTCGATGAAGACACAGCTTACAACAAATCCAGAAAGAGACCTGCTAAAGAACCTGAAGAAGCAGAAGCACCCAGAATTCATGATACCACGATGAATGAAGAAACTCGAGAAGAAGATCGAGAATTTGAAGAACCACAAAGACCTGTAGATCCACCTCTGGAGAATAATCCTCATAAGAGGAAACCTGCTTGGATACGAGAACTTATCCAAGGTGTGGAAAGATATGGGGCTCCAGAAGAGAATCACAGAGAAAGAAAGAGGACCAGATCCAATTCTAGGTATGTAGCTTTACTATGTGATTTCATTGATAAAGAACCTTCCAGTTATGAAGAAGTGGCAGAACAAAAAGAATGGAAGGATGCTATGATCAAAGAGTACCAATCGATCATGAAGAATGATGTTTGGGACATTTTCTCAAGACCAGACAGGAAGTCAGTTGTAACTTCCAAATGGATCTACAAGATCAAGCATGCTGCAAATGGTAGCATTGAAAAGTATAAAACAAGATTTGTAGCTCGGGGTTTCTCTCAGAAAGAAGGAATAGACTATGAAGAAACCTTTGCACCTGTAGCCAGATACACTTCCATCAGATCAGTACTTGCTCTAGCTGCAGTAATGAAATGAAAGATACACCAGATGGATGTCAATACTGCCTTCTTGAATGGTGTAGTGGAAGAGGAAGTGTATGTAGAACAACCACTCAGTTTTGAGACACATGACAGAGAGTCTCATGTATGCAGATTGAAGAAAGCCCTGTACGGTTTGAAATAGGCACCCAGGACATGGTACGACAGAATTGACAGCTTTCTATCTAGTTTGGGCTTTACCAAGAGTAAATAAGATTCCAACCTTTATTACACGGTTGAAGATGGCAACCCAGTGATGCTTCTACTATATGTAGATGATCTATTTGTGATAGGTACAGATGGGTTGATTGCTGATACGAAGAGAAAGCTTGTTGCCGAGTAGGAGATGAAGGACTTGGGTATGATGCATTACTTTCTAGGTATGGAGGTGTGGCAGAGTACAGATGGAATCTTACTTGGACAAGGGAAGTATGCAGTAGAGATCTTGAAGAGGTTTGGGATGGTGGACTGCAAAATTATGACCACAACTATGGCATCGAACCTGAAGCTATTGAGTGATGCTTCATCAGAGTCGATTGATGCTATGATGTATTGTCAGATGATTGGGTCATTGATCTATGTGATGAACATGATACCAGACATTTTCTTTGTTGTGAACACCGTTGGCCAGTACTTGACAGATCTGAGGAGTCTTCAATTGATAGCTGCAAAGCATATTCTGAGGTACCTGAAGGGTACAATTGATTATGGACTCAATTACGATGCGAATCAGAAGATTAACCTAGAGGTTTATGTTGATTTATATTGGGAAGGCAGTGCCATTGACAGGAAGAGTACTTTAGGATGTTGCTTCAGTATAGGATCAGGTGTGATCTCTTGGTTTAGCAGGAAGCAATCCTGTGTGGCACTGAGTACAACTGAAGCAGAGTATGTTGCATCTTGTTCAGCTAGTTGTGAGGAAGTATGGCTATAGAAGCTACTATCTGATTTATTTGATCTTCAGTTGGATGCTACTTGTATACATTGTGACAACCAGAGTTGCGTGAAGTTGTCAGAGAATCCAGTGTTCCATGACAAGTCGAAGCATATCGAGATCAAGTATCACTATATCAGGGATATGGTGTAGAGAGGAGCAGTGAAGCTCCAGTATGTTGTGATAGAGGAACATATAGCTGATGTGTTGACGAAGCCATTAGCCAGAGTGAATTTCGAGTACTTTAGGGAGAAGCTTGGTGTTCTCCAGATCAAGGTTTCCTCCAAGGGAAAGTGATGAGACCCATATCCATTCTGACGAGAAGGTCAGATGTAAGGGATGAGCCATTCTGTCATGGTGAGAGGATTCAGTTCCTTCCATGTCAGATATGAGTGCTAAGGATCCATATCCATTCTGATGAGCAGGTCAGATGTAAGGGATGAACCATTCTGTCATGGCTAAAGGATTAGGTTCCTCCCATGTCAGATGTGAGTGTTGGCCATTCTATCGAGTAGGACAGATGTAAGGGCAACTGCCACTCTTCGGGAGAGTGGAGGCACCTGGTCCATTACCAGGTAGCCCAGTCTAGGACTGGGGGCCATTCTGATGAGGGTGTAGGATTCAGTTCCTACCAGGTCAGATGTGAGTGCATGCCCTTCTGACGAGTAGGTCAGATGTAAGTGCAGAAATCTTTCATCATTGTGAGCAGGATGTGTTCCCGCCTGGATGAGAGTCTTTCATCATTGTGAGCAGGATGTGGTTCTGGCCTGGGTGGAAGAATAGAGTTCTTCCATCATTGTGAGCAGGATGTGGTTTTGGCCTGGATGAAAGTGAGGAAATATTCCATCATTGTGAGCAAGATGCGGTCCCAGCCTGGGTGAAAGAACAGAGTTCTTTCATCATTGTGAGCGGATGTGGTTCCAGCCTGGATGGAAGTACAAAACTCTTCCATCATTGTGAGTAGGATGTGTTCCAGCCTGGATGGATGTGAGTACTATGCCCTTCTGATGAGTAGGTCAGATGTAAGTGCAGAGCCATTTCACAGATGGTAGTAGATGTGTCTACCATCCTGGTGAATGTGAGTGCTGGGCCTTTCTGATGTGATTGTAGTTTACTACATGATCAAATGTGAGTGCTGGGCATGCCATTCTAACGAGTAGGTCAGATGTAAGTGTTGGGAGAAGATCTACCTGATGGCTAGGCCTACAACCAGCATGAAAGAAGGCTGGATCTATAGAACTTCCTATGATGATATAGTACACACATGATGATGACCAGGTGAGATCCAGATCGAGCTATGATCCAGATCCAGTTATGATGACTCCAAGAGATCCAGATCGAGTGATGATCCAGATCCAGTAGTGATGATCCAGATTGAGAGATGATCCAGATCCAGATCCATATCGAGTAATGATCCAGATCTCGTCCGGTGAAGTTAATCCAGATCGAGAGATGATCCAGATCCAGTGATGATGTTCCATGATGATCGAGAGATAATCCAGACTTGAAGGATGACGATGACTTGAAGATGATGATGAATTGAAGACTCAAAAGACTCGAGATGTAGATGACAAGATGATCCAGTTGATACAGAGAAGAAGACCAGTGCTGAAAATTGTGTCGAAAGAATACCTTCCTAGTTAAGAGGGAGTGTTGATGTATTTGTAACTTCGGAATGTATTCATTTATGTATCTTATGTATTGTAACCCGATGTTTATTTCAGGATGTATCTATTATGTATTTGAGTCGTGTTGTCATGCCCCAATGTTTCGATCGGGAGGATTAATAATGTAAATAAGTCATGTCAAGCCATTGTTAAAGTCCCCACAATTTCAGGGCACTAGGGTTATTAGACACTCCTAGAGATGTCGCCTCTAGTAAGTAATTGTTAAGTGAGGCCGACATGATTGAGTGCACTTCAAGTGAACGAAAGAATATAAATAGAGAGTGAGTCTCTCTATTTATTACACACATCACTCACTCACTCAAGTGTAGCGCATTAGTGAGTAAGGAAATACATTGGGGCTAGACAAGAAGAAGACTACTGTTGTTGGGAGTGCATCTTACTGTTTTGGGGTTTTACATCTTGTGCTAATTCTATCTTTGAGGAAGTTGCGGGGTTTTCTCCATTTATGGTTTCCCCAATCAAAAACATCGTGTTCATTGTCTCTTATGTTTGATTGATGTACTTGTTATTCTCTCAGTAAAGATCCTAACATAATGCTAGCTTAATGTTGAAAAACTAACATGTTTCTGTACATTATCCACTGGTGAGATATCAGCAGGCATATCTCCAAAGAATGTATAAAATGTAAAATGTTCAATTTGAGCACTAAAATAGGAGACAGATTCATTGGAGCAGTCTAGATCGGTTGCGGTTTGTTTCATAAATGGTTCCTTGTTAAATTTGAGTTTGTTGGGCTGCCCATTTAGGGGTAACCACATGTGAGACCAATCAGTGGCAAAGTAACCTTTCAGTTTTTCCGACCAATCTCTGCTTAACCACATACTGTAAGTCTCTGGAATGTCTGTGATCATGATGTTAATAATCTGATGAATTCTCGGATCCGTAGATAATCTAAGCAGAACATTTCTTAGTCTTCTTGCAACTTTAACCTTAGACCTGTCAAACTGGATAGTTTGGATGGGGCAAGTTTCCCAGGTAGCATTCAACTTTTTGCAGAAAGAAAGAGGCACATGAGTCTATCATGCAGTTGTGTACATTCCTATTAAAGATGTCACAAGTAATTAAGAAAGGAGGGATCCCCTTGCTTCTAGGCTTTTGATTGTTTGGTCTAGGAGGAGAGTCAACATTATTGTTCTGAGTTTCCCTAGGTTGTTTTATTATCATTCTTTTGGGAAGGGAATCTCTTTTGGAAGGGACTTCGAGAAGATCAAATAATGATATGTTGGCATTGAATCTTCTTATATCCTCATCCAAAGTGTATTAAGGCTCAGGAATGACAGTGTCTTTTTGTGGTTGTGACTTACCTTTGCTAGGAGCCGATGTTGCACATCATGGTTCCTGTGGAGGTGGCCCTTTAGATTTAGTGTTATGTGTATGTTATAGGTTGAAAACTATGTCGGATTCTTCTTCCTCTTCTTTGAAAAAGAATCTTACTGTGCTAACCTGATGGTCCTCTTCCTCTTCTTCTTGGGGGGGTTGTGAATCTTGATTTGAGTGGTCGTAAGAGGATTCAAGGGTGTCTTGTGTTCCTGCAGCCAAGGATTTCAAAACAAAGAATATTTCTTCTGAATTGAATCCCTCACTAGGATTAGGAGGTTGTGGATTTTGAGGAGGTTGGTTGGGTCATCTGAAAGGTGGCCTGTTAAACCCCCTATTGTTAACCTGATTTTCATTATTAGTTTTATTGAGATCCACCATCTCATTAGACATTTTCTATAGGAGCTTCTTCATGCCATTCATATTTAAAGGATCTTGACTTGTTGCAACGGGTTTAGGGGAGTTGTCAACTTTATTGCAGGAAGTAGACACTTGTTCCGATGATGCGTTATAGTTGTCCTTTATGCAAAACATGTCTTTTTATACTTGAATGGCTTCGCAGAAATCCTCCTGCAAGGTTTCCTTATGGTCTCTTTTTACCCACATGGATATCTGAATCGGGAGACCCTTAATACAGTAAGCTACCAATAATTCCTCAACAGGGAGGAAAGTAGCGGGAATTCTATTATTCAAATATGAAAACATTTGGTTATAATATTTGACTGGCTCTTTCCCTTTGGTATTCATTGAAGAGAGCTCTATAACTAAATCCTCTGGGATCTTATCATCCCCAAATTTATGAGTGAGGAGTTCTGAAAATACATCCCATGATGGGATAGAATTGGATCCTAAGGAAAAATACCAAGTATAATCTTTTCCCTCAAAAGCACAAGGGAAGATTCTGCAGACTACGTTTTCATGTATTATGTTTCTAAGTCTGATCTCTTGCATAAAGGTCTTGATGTGGTCTTCCATAGGGATTTTGTCATTTGGGTTAAACTTCGGAAGCCACTTGTCATGGTTTTTAGGCAACCTATGTTGATCAGCTAAGATAGACACAAAATCTCCATCTAACTAGGGCCTATTAGGTCACTCACCAGCCATGGGGGTATATTCTTTTGATGACCTTGAAGGTTATGAGTCTAACGATTCATCCAAGGAAGAAGAAGAAGGAGGAGGGGAAGGTGGTGGTTCACCTATTGAGATGTTGTGTCGAGGAGTATTTGACTACTGAAAAAGTGAGTCAAGATCTAGTCTAGGGGTTGATGGCCGACTAGAAGAGTTGTTACACTCCTGAGCATTTTGGCCACCTAGATCTTGGTTGTCTTGACTATTAGCTTAGGGATTATTGTTTTGGAGACGCCCCTCAACAAACCACTGTTGGATTCAGGCAATGCTGTTGAAGTTTCCTCTCAGTAATTTCTCTACTGTGACGGGCCCTAAGGTGGATGACACAATAAAGTATCTACTTCTGGGATCTCTTTGTTCGCTTATAGGGGTAGCAAGGATGACGTCCAAAACTTGTACAGTTTTTTCCCCTGATGTAGAAGCCTGAGTGTGTTTACGAGTGGAAATCAGGTCTCTTATTGGAGGAGATTGTTTAGTATTTTGTTTAGGCATTGTTTGCTTCAAGCCCTCCTTCTAGTGCCATTCTTTTAAGCCTTGTTGTGTGTATGTGGCTGAAAAGGGAACAAGGCTCACAATAGAGGGGGAAAACCCATACAGAAAGGATTCGAAAGGTCCTACGCAAGGACAGTCCTATCCCCATCCTGTTTGGTATAGTAATATCCCACGAATATTACTGGCCTCCACTGGCACTTATGGATTTGATATTTAAGGGATTTGTTCCTGGTAAAGAAGAACTGGACGGGTAAGAAAGTAAAAGGGAAATCTAATCTAACTGTGAAAGAAAGGTAAACTAAATCTATATTACTCTAAGAAAGGTGATTTATTTTTTCACAAGTTAAGTCAAGATGTAAGACAGATAAGCATCTAATCAGATTGACATACATGCAAACTAGATCATTTACTCATCAATTTAACTTACGATCACTCAATGAAAATTGATTAACAGTAATTCAAATATTAGCACATTCGATGTGAACCTGTAGATAACATGTTAATTGAAAAATCAACATATATGTAAAACTTACTGTAAGATCATTTGCAGAAATAGATATAGATTTCAATAGAATAAACTCTCTCAAAACTCTGTCAATGCATAAATCGTTAGCAGAGATAAATCGAGGCTATAAACATATGCACTTATTGATTGTAAAAGATAGACAATAATAGTGAGTCATTTGAAATAGGAAAAACCATTATTTGTTAAGGAAACTTAATCACATAAAAGAACATAGATATGAAAGAATATTATCACTGTATTAAATAAAGCTTGTAAAAAATTAAAAAACCTTAAAATATAGAGTATCTCCAATATCTAGTCCATATTTTCCTTTTTCAAAATGTCCCTTTTACATGCGAAGTCTACCCCTTAAATAATTATTACAAAGGATAGATCTCCATCAAATTGGGATCGAAAAAATATAAATAAACTAATATCCCAGGAAATCTCACCATCTATTCCAAATCCCTAACAATTCCTCAATGTTGGGATAGTTAGCTGATTCAAACCCAAGTTGGACATCACATTTATAGTTCTCCATTTCATTTTTAGCCAACTTGTGCCAGATGCGGAGGTAAACATGGATATTTCCCTCAAAAGAAAGAGGTTGTCAAATTAGTTGATATACATCTTCAATGCTAACACAATCAAGTTCCTGAATCTTCTCCTTGGATTCATCCTATCGTTGTTCAACCTGCTCGATCATCAATATCGGAGGACAAGCATTCTAAATGAGATCTACTGTGGGAAAGACCAAGGTTTCCATTATGTTATCAACAGCATACCACCTTCTTCCACATATAGCCTGTGCCTTTTTTATAGTATCCTCAATCATCCCATTCAGGTTGAGCCAAGCCTGCAGTATAGTTATAATATTCTTTAATTGAAAACTGCTAAGGGTGATGACGTTTTCTGGCTTATATTTCATATATCTTTGCCAATCCAAAATGTTGTCATAAGCCTTAGAATCTTGCTCCCTCTTTTCTACTTGATCTTCAAGGACAATAGACATTTTACCAAAAGAAGTACGAGTTTCAAAAATATCATCTAGAGTTTGGAAAATCTCATGTATGAGTTCATAATGTTCCTAATTAGTCCTGATGGATAATTCCTTAAAATCCTGTTGTGTAAATCTAGAAAACGCAGAAGTAGCTACACTTGTAGTTGCATTGTCACATTTCTTTTCAAGTAGAGTTATCCTCTGCGAGAATTTAGCACTTGTGGTCTTCTCATTTTGTAACTCAGTATGAAGGGAAGTATTCCTTGCCTATAGTTCATTGTACTTGTCTTGAGATGCCTTCATAATATCAGCAACATGAGCCTCATGTTCCCTTCTATTATTTTCAAGCTCTTCCTTCAGCTTACTTATTTCTTCTTTTCTTCTATCAAATTCTCTGTTCAGGATGTTAACGACATGGAGTTTGGCACCTGTGAATGCACCCAGGGTAGTAGTTGTATCGACTGCATCTACCTATGGGTCACCAGATTGCTGAGTCTAGAATATTTGATCAGCAATAGATACATCCATACCACTTTGGTCCCTAGTCCTTTTTTTTCCCTTTTTAACTACTTCTTTATTAGACTTGTTATAATAATAATCTTCTAGGGAGATGACAAGTTATTCATCAAACTCAACTCTTGGATTAGTATATGCAGAAGTCCCTACCATTGTAGATACAAAAGAAGATGACTGAGTGATGATGGGAGAAGGGATGGGCATGGTAATGTGAGTGGTGGAAGGAAAAATGTTCTTACCAGTAGCTACCTCAGAGGTCGAAGGGAAGAGTGAGGTTGAAGTTTCGGAAGATGAGTAGTGGATCTTGAGAGATGGGAGGGGTGAGGAAGGAATTAAGATCTTTTTAGTACTAGATGATAATGATAGAGTGATTGAAGTTAGGTGTAGGGGAATCTTGAAAATTGGTGCTTCTGCGGTGACAGGTTGCGACACGGGGGTTTGCAGAGTAGAATATGCGATTGACAAAGATGTGGAGGTCAAAGTCTCATACAACTGAGACATTGCAGGTGATAGGGTTGAACCAGTAGGTAAATTAGACATAGTATGAATGTATGCAAGGAGTAATGCTAAAGATGAGGAGCTAGAAACATAAGTAGATGGTAAAATTGCAGGGACAGGGATACAATATTTCTTACCATCACCATTGATAAAAACTATGAACAATTGATCTACCTCTTCTGTGATAGGTGCAAAGGCTATTTCTTCTTCTTCTAAGTCTCAATCATCCAAATTTATAGTGGTAGTTGGAGAATAAGAAACCTGCATTTTTAGTCTTTTAAATGGATTTTTCTCAGCCATGTCTTGACCACTAGTTGGTTGAGTGACTACAGTAGCCACCTGAATATCAACAATAGTCTGAGCAGCTACAACTTCCAGAGTATATAACACAGAGGTCATCATTACCAGCTTCTGTTTTGATTGTTTTGAGGTATGCATCAAGGATTCCACCTGCTGGGAATCTATTACTTCTCGAAGATCTTCCATTAGACCTTTAACTTTTTCCCCATCTAGATGGGTTTCCACTAATAGAAATTGTGTTTCCTGGGCTTCCTTCTCATCTCTGTCCTTCCTGATTTTCTCCAGAAGTTCCATTTACATGGCCCTATAACTATGAATTCTATCTTTGAGTTCCTTCTGATGCTGCAAGATGTGACTTTGCTCATATTTGCTTTTGGCTCTTGCCAATACTTTAGAAAATGTATTGACACCCCGGTAAATGGAATCATCGGGGAGTTCCTCATGCACATAAGCAATTTTGATATGATATTGTTTAAAATGGGCATTGAGGAATCCCTTGGGATCATGCCTTATTTTGGTGGAAAATCCAAGCTTAAAAGAAACTATCTATTCAATTAATAAAACATCCCATGTTGAAGTTGGAATAACCAATGATCCCAGGCTCAAAGAGAATTTGGGCCAAGCCTTTTTCTTTGGGCCAATGAGTCTTTTGTAAACCCCATCATTGACGGTTTGGAAAGCTACGTATTCTAGTACTAACCTTACAAGGAGAATTATGGGAAGCATGTGAACAATTTTTCTACCCCAGATCTTGATGTACGAAAAGGACTCACCAACATAACAATCACCCATTTTAGCGATGAAAGCTATGGCTTCAGCTGAAAATGCGGGAGCTTCCTTTTTGAAGATGGAGAAATAGATGTTGGCAAGAAAATGTTCACATACATCATAGAACCTAGCTGTAAAGTTAGTCTCCCATAATTCTGAATAATAAATGGGTACCAGGGAGCTGGTAAAGTCCAGTTCCATCCCAAATTGGGATACTGGAAATCAGTGCAAAATACATCCAAAATGAAGGCTGAAAAAGAAATTGGGATTCTTTTTGGCAGTGGCTTTCTAGTAATCCTGGATAGATATTTTTAGTTCTAGTGATAGGATGGACACCCTTGGGAAAGATTCGTATGTTTCTAAAACATGATGAGCTACTGGATCCCATTTATCCTTGAACACAGAAGAGTTGGGAAGGCCATACAATTTGCATAACATGGCTTCCAGCAAGGAATAAGGTTCCTTGATCTAGGTGACAGGGTAAAGGTCGTCGGACCTCTACAAGAATTTACTAGGTTCATGCATCCAATATTTTAACATTTCATTGGTATTGAACCTGGTTTTTGAGGATTGGGAAAATTCTGCAGTGAGGGGTTGTCTAACCGGTTTAAGGCCATAAGCCCTGATAAATACCTCGGGGAAGAAATGGGCTAGCTGTGACCCTGTACTATCATTGAAGGAATGGTCTTTGGGGTTCACATGATCAACAATCCATTTGACCGTGTCATTGTAGCAAAGGGTAACAGGTCTAGCAACAATAAAATGGTGTCTATAATTCCTAATTCTCTGGTAGGCTAGTTGGTTGTCTTGGATATTAGAGAGGTCGTCATTGTCAAAAATTGTGTAAACCATAGGCCATTCAATCTAGTAAGTATTAGTGATTTTTCCACTGGTATCTGAGAAAATACCAAAGTTTAGGTCCCTGGTTAACATATCCTTTTGGAGGCTTTTGTAGCGGGTAATTCTAGCCATTCTTGAAAATTGAAGAAAACTCCGTTTAAAAACCCTGTGAAGTGAGAAATCAAAGCTAATTCAAATTTGACTACAGTAATCAATTTCAATGAATAAATGACTAAAGCACCAACTTGTAATAGAAACTGGACTGTGAAAAATTTGCATGGTTAAAAATGCAGAGAAAATTCATGCAGCATAGTAATTTGAAATAGTAAAAATGGTAAAGAAATCATAAAAACCATCCTCTATACAGATTTTCCATGAGTCAAATTAGGACCATAGGATAAAAATAAACGGACGATGGAGATTGATTCCCATGGGATGTGGGATCCGTATGCAAGATTCAAATTTTATTAAACATCACATAATCTGCATTCCAAAAATTTTGGGATGTGGGATGCGGGATACCAAAAATACTGAAGTTTCATTCACACTCTTCTGCAATCCGCATCATGCAATTGCAGGTTGTGGGTTGCGGGATGAGGGGTGAAACAAATTCTTACAAAATATGGTCTTCCACAACTCGCCTAAAGCACACAAATCATGCATAATATTCTAAAATTAGACTAAGTTAAATCAAAGAAACCCATGATAAATATTATGGGGACCTCAACACGGTTTAAGGAACTCAAGCAGTTACCTTTGTATGTGTAACCGGGGCTCCCATGTCTTGAATTTTTTGGGTACATAGGGTACTCCCAAAAGACCAAACATCTAGAGAAACCACTTCACACAAAAATATCACAGATCAATACACCGATGTTTGTCACATGGTTAAAACCCTTTAGAGGGAAATAGTCCATGGCCCCAGCCAAATAGCTACTTGGAGCAATTTATTATGCAAAAGAAAGAAAGTTACATGAGCTTCTCATAATAGATCAACTAGCGAAGGACCCTCCATGCTCTATAAATAGAGATCATGGACCAATCGGGTGTTAAGCCATGGATCAATGGTAGGTATGATGTGAGAGAAGTTGAACCGTCGGATCACTTTATGTCTAGAGCATATCGTGACCATCGGATTAGAATATTTACAAATGCATACTAATGCATACTAAATAAACAGACTTTACCTAACGAATATATTTCACAAGTTGATCTTAACTAACTCCTAAGTGTCCAAATATCCTAACATCCCCCCTCAAGAACAACTTGGGATAGGATTGAAGGATTTACAAAGTTGACACTATTAGGAGAAGAAAGGAGGCATTAGAGCATATCTCCCCTTAAGGACACATTCCTGAACTCCTAACATAGATCGAAGTTTAGAAAACTTCACTTTTGTAAGAGACTTGGTGAAGATGTCTGCAACTTGATCATCTGTAGGGCAATAGAGCATTTCAAGAACACAATTTCTAATCAATTTCATGTGTGGCTCAATTTGTTTGTAGCGTTGATGTAGAAATGGATCTTTGGTAAGCTTGATGGCACTTTGATTGTCGCATGAAAGTGGAGTAGGCTATTGCTGCTTGAATCTAAACTTTGAAAGCATCTGTTGAAGCCATAAAGCTTCCTAATTGGCATTAACTGCGGCTCGATATTCTACTTCTGCTGAAGAAAGAGCAAGAGCTTGTTGTTTCTTACAAGCCCAAGTGACAGGTCTAGGCCCCAGACTGAAAACATAACCTGTAGTAGACTTTCGATCATTAGGATCGCCATCCCAATCTGAATCAATGAAACCAACCAACAAAGGTTCCCCCCCTGTACTGTAATGAATCCCAAACTAAATTGTACCTCAAATATATTGAATTATTCTTTTTGCTACTTTCCAATGAATTTCATTAGGATTTTTCATATAACGGGAAACACGACCAAAAGAAAAGGAAAGGTCAGGATGGGAATGAGTCAAGTATAAAAGACTACCAACAAGCTGATGATACAAGGTGGCATCTACTTTAGGGGAAGTACAAGTGGAAGAAAGTTTGACTCCATATGGGAATGGAGAAGGGGATGGTTTACAATATTCCATGTGGAAGCAATGAAGAAGGTCACAAGCATACTTAGAATGGGAAATAAATATTCCTTCTTTGGTTTGAAAGACTTGGAGACCAAGAAAATAATGCAAATGTGCTAAGTCTGACATTTCAAAATTTTGCTTAAGACTGGATTTCACATGGGTTATAAGTTTAGGGTCACTACCAGTAAGGATAAGATCATCAACATAAAGAACAAGTATGATGACATGGTTGCCTACTTTCTTGGTATAGACATTGGGGTCAGAATGGCATCTAGAAAAACTAGTGTCAAGGAGAAAGCTATCCATTTTGGCATACTAAGCTCTAGGAGCTTGCTAAAGGCCATATAAGGATTTATTAAGGAGACATACAAGGCTATAGTTATCCTGAACATATCCAGGAGGTTGTTCCATGTAAATTTCCTCCTATAAATCACCATGTAAAAAGGCAGACTTGACATCCATTTGATGTACTTCCCAGTTATGTAAGGCTGCAAGGGAAAGAACAAGGTAGATGGAATTCATTTTTGCGACAGGAGGAAAGGTTTCATTGTAGTCAATCCCTTCAACTTGGGAAAAACCTCTAGAAACTAACCTTTCCTTAAGTCTTTCAACACTTCCATATGATGCATACTTAGTTCTATAGACCCCTTTACATCTGACAAGTTTTCTTCCTTTTGGAAGAGGAATAAGATCCCAAATATCGTTCACCATTAAGGAACTATATTCTTCATCCATAGTTTCATCCCAATATGGTTTATTATTGTGAAAATTCTGTTTCTTGGGAGGCTTGGACATTTTTTTCTTCTGTTGGGACAATAAGGCTTTCCCAGATGTATCTACATTGTTAATTATTCCAAGATGAATGAGCTTATCTTTCTCTCTAATTAAGGAATCATAAAAGGATTCAAGACTAGGATATTTATAGCTAGCTACAGTCAAGGATTCTTTCATGGAGTAGAGTGTAGATACAAAAATAGAATATGGAGGTCCAAGTTTGGAAAGAATATGATAAACGCATTGTTTGTCTTCTTTCTTAATCTTGCATTGTGCACATAAGAGTCTAAGAGTTTTATACTTAGATAAATAGTCTTGAATTCATGAAAAATCATTTAGATTCAAAAAAATCAACTCATTCTCAAGTTGATGACCTTGAATTTCATTATGTTTACCAAACACAGATTCCAACTTTTCCCAAGCTTGATCAGGTTCATCAATTCCAGATATGTGGAATCGCAAATCAGTAGATATTGACATCCCAATCAATTCATGAGCTTCATCACATCTATTTTCCCATTTAATTTTATTATCATCATCAGTGGGTTCTATTTCTTTCTCTGAGGTTATCTTGAAAATTCCCCTACTTTGCAGAACATCCTCCATACGAGATTTCCATGAGAAATAGTTAGAACTTGTAAGTATAATATTACAAGCGGTTACAATACTATAAAATAATGTATGAAAGAATAGAAACTAACTATCTAGATGCAAAGAGCTCGAAAACATATGCAGTTTTAAAAAAAATGGCACTGAAAACTGATTCTGGATGATGAAGTTATGCTTGATCAAAGAAAATGTTGAAAATGTCCCCAATAGTGACGTGGTAGATATTAACTTGACCAATTAAAAAAAAGAACCCCCCTCTNAAAAGAATGGAAAGAGGAAGGGTTTTTTTTTTTTTTTTTTAACTTTTCTCTCTTGTTCTCCGTGATTGTCTTTTTTCCTGCAAATCACAAAAAAAATGAAAAACAAAAACAAAAAAAACTTTTTGTACACAATGGGGTTATATCTTGGTTAGCTTACCCAGAAAGTCTACGTTTTCAAGTTTTCTCATTGTTTCTGATTTGCGTGATCGCATAAGGTGCATGACAAAGAGCATACGTAGCCGAGAAGACAAGAACATATGGTGATCGCATAAGGTGCACAACAAAGAACATATGTAGCCAAGGAAGTAAACATTATGAGACTAAAACAATAAAAATCTAATAATAAAACTAATAAAATATGAGAGATTTAAAAAAAAAATTAAACAATCCGTCACTGTAACATTATGCCTTCAGATTTTCCAAAATGGGTGTTTCTGGATCAAACGAAAATAGTTTTCGATGAAACGAAAACTATTTCTTAATGGAAACAGTGCTCTGGACGCAATGGAATAGCTTCCATAGGCCACAAATGCACAAAAATTACAAAACCATAAACCCTTTCAAAGTTTCGGCAACACCGGCTCCAGATCTTGATCAAAACCGAAAGAAGCTCTTTATAAACGCTCTAATACCATGTTTGGGTACTCCTAAAAGACCAAAAACCTAGAGAAACCACTTCACGTAAAAATATCACAGATCAATACACCAATGTTTGTCACGTGGTTAAAACCCTCGAGAGGGAAAGAGTCCACGACCCCAGCCAAATAGCTACTTGGAGCAATTTATTATGCAAAATAAAGAAAGTTACATGAGCTTCTCATAAATGATCAACTAGCCAATGACCCTCCATTCTCCTTAAATAGAGATCATGGACCAATCAGGTGTTTATGATCTAAGAGGATTTGAACCTTCAGATCACTTTATGTCTAGAGCATATCATGACCATTGGATTAGAATATTTACAAATGCATACTAATGCATACTAAAGAAACACACTTTACTTAACGAATATATTATACAAGTTGATCTTAACTAACTCCTAAGTGTCTAAATATCCTAACATGAATAACATGGGATTTGTTGTACCTAGAACAAGCCTAAAAGTGAAAAGTGCATATTTGTTGGATATTCTGAAGATGTAAAAGGTTATAAAATTATTCAACCGCATTCTCATGAAATAATCATTAGAAAAAATGTTAAATTTGATGAAAATCTATTGACCTTCGATCCTAAGTCGGTGGTTGTGCCATATTTGGCTTGCAAGCCTGATTCGAGGATTGTACCTTCTTCTACTTCCAACTTCCTTGACAAATTTTAAACTACAGTTTCTGATGATGACAGTGAGGATGATAATACACCTCTGCATGATCATGTTTCTCCAATTGCACCAACACAATTGCTTCCTCAATGGGTCCGTTCAACATGTGAAGTACCTAATGATCTTGCGGGTGATCCTAGAGATCAACAACGAACACGTTCTTAGTTTCAATGAGCCTCTTCTCTTTTGGCTCAAGTCTTAGAGAATCATGATCTAGAAACTTTTTCAAAAGCTTCAATAAATCCAGATTGGGATGTAGCTATGGATGAAGAATATCATTCCTTAATGGTGAACGATACTTGGGATCTTGTACTTCTTCCAAAAGGAAGAAAAGTTGTCAGATGTAAACGGGTCTATAGAACTAAGTATGCATCAGATGGAACTGTTGAAAGACTTATGAAAATGTTATTTTCCAAATGTTTTTTTGACATTGAATGGATTGACTACAACGAAACCTTTTCTCCTGTCACAAAAATGAACTCCATCTGCCTTGTTCTTTCCCTTGCAGCTTTACATAACTGAGAAGTCCATCAAATGGATTTCAAGTCTGTATTCTTACATGGTGATTTACATGAGAAAATTTACATGGAACAACCTCTTGGATATGATCAGAATAACTCTAGCCTTGTTTTTCGCCTTAAGAAATCATTATATGGCCTTAAGGAAGCTCCTAGAGCTTGGTATGCCCAAACGGATAGCTTTCTACTTGACACTGGTTTTTCTAGATGCCATTTTGACCCCAATGTTTATACCAAGAAAGTAGGAAACCATATAATCATACTTGTTCTTTGTGTTGATGATCTTATCCTTACTAGTATTGACCCTAAGCTTTTAACCCATGTGAAATCCAATCTTAAGAAAAATTTTGAAATGTCAGACTCGGGACATTTGGATTATTTTCTTGGTCTCCAAGTCTTGCAAACCAAAGAAAGAATCTTTCTTTACCACTCTAAGTATGATTGTGACCTTCTTCATTGCTTTCACATGGAATATCGTAAACCAACCCCTTCTCCCTTCCAGCCTAGAGTCAAACTTTCTGCCACTTGTAATTCACCTGAAGTATATGCCACCTTGTATCGTAAGTTTGTTGGTAGTCTCTTATACTTGACTTGTTCCTGTCCTGACCTTTTCTTTATCGCTGGTCATGTTTCCCGTTATATGCAAACACCTCATGAAATTCATTGGAAATCAACAAAAAGAATACTTCGATGTATTCGAGGTACAATTTAGTTTGGGATTCATTACAATACAAGGGGGACACCTTTGTTGGTTGGTTTCACTCATTTAGATTGGGTCGGTGATATTGATGATCGAAATTATACTATAGGTTATGTTTTAATTCTAGGATCTAGACCTGTCACTTGGGATTTTAAGAAACAACAAGCTCTTGCTCTTTCTTCAGCAGAATCAGAATATCGAGCCACAATTAATGGTCGTCGGGAATCTTTATGGCTTCGACATATCTTATCAAAGTTTGTATTCAAGTAGAAACAACCTGATCCACTTTGGTGTGACAATCAAAGTGCCATCATGTGCGGCAAAGATCCAGTTCTACATCAACACAGCAAACACATTGAGCTACATATGCAATTCATCATAAATATTGTTCATGATCGTGTTCTTGAACTTCTCCTTTTCCCTACATATGATCAAGTTTCCGACATATTCACCAAGTCTCGTACAAAACCAGAGTTTTCTAAACTTTGATCTATGTTAGGAGTTCAGGAATTTGTCATTGAGGGTGGATAGGATCTAATTCCTCCTTCCTTCTCCTAATACTGTCACTTTTGTAAATCCTTCAATACTATACCAATTTGTTCTTCAGGGGGGATGTTAGTATATTTAGACACTCAGGGTTTAGTTAAGATCAACTTGTGATGATATATATGTTAGGTAAAGTGTGTTTCTTTAGTATACATTTGTAAATATGTAATTCGACGGTCACGATATGTTCTAGACATAGAGTGATCCAACGGTTCATCTTCTCTTAGATCATACCGACCATTGATCTGTGGTTTAACACTTGATTAGTTCATGATATCTATTCAAAGAGCATGAAGGGTCCTTAACTAGTTGATTGATTATGAGAAGCTTATTTGTAACTTTCTTTCTTTTGCATAATAAACTACCTCAAGTAACTATTTGGCTGGGGTCATGGAGTGTTTCCCTCTCAAGGGTTTAAACCACGTCAAAACATCAGTGAGTTGATCTATGATATGTTTGTGGGAGTGGTTTCTCTAGGTGTTCGGTCTTTTAAGGGTACCCTATGTACCCAAACATGGAGATTATTTTTACTCTAAAGAAGGCACCTATTTGAGGATGTACAGAGGTACTAGAGCCTCGTCACTACTTCCTAAGTATTCTACTGATTACTTTGTGCATAAGGAAGAAGTAAGGAAACTTTTTATGAATGGATTTGGGAATTTTCTATTTGACATGAAGAAGGCGGTCTACCCTCAAATTCCTTTCTATGTTGGCAGCTACAAGTTTTCAAAAGTAAAAAGCGCACCTTATTTTGTAAAGGACCTAGAAAATTTCAACTTCGGTGAGAAGAGTTTTCATAGGAACGATTCCCAAGGAAAGGTTGTTGTACATTGTGCACTTGTAGAGGTAAATTTTGAATACTCTAACCACTAGGACAAGGAATAAGATATTTTTAGAAATGCTTTCAACATGACTACTTTAAATAAATGATTCAGACAGAAAACCACAAGAACAGGAGGAAAGGGAAGCATCAACACTACATAACAAGAAAATAGAAAGAAGAAGCTTCCCAGAAGAAGAAAGAAGATGCCCGAAGGTTAGTTGAAGAAGTGGAGAAATTTCTAGTTGAAGAGGCCCAAAGAAAAAAGGAAGAAGAGAAAAATAAAAATGAAGCATAAGAAAAAATGCAAAAGGAATCGATTGACAGAGAAAGGGAAGAAGTAGAAAAGGCAGCTGAGGAATTGAAGAGGAAAGAGCAGAACAATCCAGAACATCCTCCTTCTACCTCAGGAGACACAATAACAGGAGGTCACCTATCTCTTGTAGGTTTAGGGTTATTACCCTTCACTTGTTCCAAGCAACATGCAGTTGCATGCCTAGATAAGGTTGTTTTCGACCGTAAATGGAAAGTCAGCATTCGAAGGTCTGAAAAGTAGTTAAAGGTGGGTACCCAGTCTGAGGTAACCACAATTAATGAAAGAGATGTCATGAAAAGAAAAGATGAATATCCACAAATGATGGCCTCAATTGGTGTCGCAACTTCTCAAGAAAATGCCTATAATGTTGAAATATTGAAAGAAAATGTAGATCAGTACAAGGAAAATATGGTAAGAGCAAAGGATACTATGATGAAAGAAAAAGGAGAAGGTTGAGAAATTAAGAGGAAACATGAGGCCACTCTTTTAGATTTCGAAATGCTCCAAGAGGCCTATCAGTTTGTAGAATCAGAATAGGAGGCCCTAGTACTTTCAAATACCAGCATTGATGCAGAAAAGAAAGACCTTGAAAATAAGATTTCAGAGCTAGAGATGCAAAAGGCCGCAATTGACGAGTTAAATGCCCAAGTAGCAGAGTTGGAGGAATGAAATAACTCATTGGAAATTGAAATCAAGGAAGCCAATCAACGACAATTCAATATTACCCCGCTCCTAGAGCATGCCCACTTGATCGGGAGGAAAACATATCAGGTCCAACTAAAGCTCGTAGAAGAGGCATATAAGATTAAATAGGCAGAAACTAGATTGCAAGAGATTTCTACAATATCAACTTATTTCAGGACAACGACACTAGAAGTTGTAGAAATTATTCAAATCAACTAACTTGGAAAGAAACTAATTCATCCTTTCTGGAGCATCTACCATAGAAGACTATTGAGAACTTGAAGATAGAGTTTGAACTCATGGATTTCAGCATCAAAGGTGCTGCAAGATTGACCGCTGGGGTCGGGAAAATTTTTGAGAGGTGTATGGATTTTTATAAGATGATGCTCACAACACATAATAGATGTCAAACCTCTATAGAAAAAAGAATCCAAGAGTTTCTTGACCGAGAGGGACATTTGAAATACCTCCAAGATAGATTGCAGGAGGATGAGCTTAGCATAGAACAAGTTAAAGGCATCACTGAGAAAGTGGTAAAGAGTTTGGTTGCACAAGATGTAGTTAGTAATTGCCTTTTGAAAGACCAGACTAGGGTAACTCCACCCAAAGCAACATAAATTAAGTCACAACTAGCCATACATGAAGTAACAGTCAGATTGCTAGAGCCTACAGATTTCAAGACAATCGCTGAAGAAGCTACTGAATGGAAAGAATTCATTGGGGGATCAACTAGGCCCTCCTAAGTTTTTTCTTGTTCACATGTCGCACTTTTGTATATTATTTTATGTTATGTTATTTCTATTTTCCTAGTGCGAGTCACTAGAATACAAATTTTGTAAGTCGAAGAATCAAGGAAGCCTAAAAGATTGGGGTAACTCAAAAGTCATTTGTAAAATGTATAAATAGGGGTAGAGTAGAGATTAGAGAGGACTTTTTTCTAGTGCATATATGCTGAAGTTATTTGTATGAGAACTACTTATTTTATGAATAAATATGACCAAATTTTGTTGGAGGAAGGACTGTATGAGTTTCCAAATGGATTGTGTGGATCGCTGGATATTGAGCTATTTGTTTTTTATCCTGCTACACAACTGTGAGATCGCTCTAACTTGTTGAATTATTTTTGTAGTTTATGAATTATTTTACTTTCTGTTAGAAATCTTGTGCATATAAATAAATAATGAATGTGTTAACAGAACATAGCTATCTTTGTTTATATTTTCTATTGTAATTATGTATGTAGAATTGGAACAACTACCTGTAGGATTCCACTAGCAGAATTACAGTATATTACTCATTAATTTTAATCTCTGCTCCCTTGGGGATAGGTAGGATATTTTAGTTGTTTTTTTTCTTTGGGCGATTTAGGATCAACCGATTCATGTAAGGCGAGAGGTAATACCCTGCGCAGCTCACTTGTATTGTCACTTGGGAGGTTCTTGTTTTGGAAATCACCCAAATTTAGTATAAGCACTTACATTTCATCCCTTAATACATAAAATACATAAACAATGGACTGGGATGCAACCGATAAAATTGATTTAAAACATTCTTTTATTTCTACAATAGTCATGCCACTAACTGGATGGATTCCCCATACCAAATAGTAAACGATATAATTGGGAACGGTTATTGGGGAGAATCCCTACTGTCGGTACCTAGTATTTTCCAAGCATCAAGAGATCCATACATGCAGGTATGATATGGGAGATACACCATTTGGATATCAAGGAAACATTATTGAATGGTTTAGTCAAGGAGGAAGTGTACGTAGAGTATCCATTGGGAGTTGAGACACATGATAGGAAGACTCATGTGTGCAAATTAAACAAGGCCTTGTACGATCTCAAAAGGAACCCGTGGAATAGAAAATACAGTTACATGAGGAGCCTGAAGATTACCTATAGTGATGAATATCTTAACCTTTGCTACAAGTTTGAATATGAAATCATATAGAGGACGA
Organism: Pseudotsuga menziesii; assembly: GCA_001517045.1. Lineage (NCBI taxonomy): Eukaryota > Viridiplantae > Streptophyta > Pinopsida > Pinales > Pinaceae > Pseudotsuga > Pseudotsuga menziesii. Next base: position 425,865 of record LPNX010431025.1, on the reverse strand, counting down.
CAAGCTCACATATGGGTCCAAAAGGAACTTTTCAACAAAGTTCAAGAAACAGGATTTTGGTATCCAGTGACCTTAGATGGATAAATAGAATATTAGTAGCAAATGAAGCTACTTGTCACTCCAATACAGAATGTTTCGATACATAGAGTACAAAATGCAAAGGGAGGATGATACTTTGCTTATGAGGGAGTGACTGCAGAAGAACCTCAAGTTCGATATAGTGTGACAGGATGGAAAACTTCCTTATGGGCCTAGGATTTACTGAGAGTAAAGTGGATTCCAACCTTTAATTCAAGGTTGAAGGAGGAATACTAGTGATGCTCCTGTTATCTGTCGATGTCCTATTTCTAATAGGAGAGTACAAACTCATTGAAGATGCAATGAGGAGACTTGCCACTGAGTTCGAAATGAAATACCTAGGGATGATATACTACTTCTTAGGCATGGAGGTGTGGCAAAATGTGGATGGGATTTTCCTTGGTGAAGGAAAGTATGCATTGGAGATTTTGAATAAATTCAGAATGTTGGACTACAAGGAGATAGCCACACCATGAAATCGAACTCGAAGCTTCTATGTGATGCTTCATCACAATCGGTTGATGCCACAATGTATTGTCAGATGATTGGCTCATTGATGTTTCTGACGAATACGATACCATACATATGCTTTTATGTGAACACCATGAGCCATTTCCTGATGAATCCGAGACATGTTCATCTTGTTTCTACAACGCATGTAGTGAGGTACTTGAAAGGTAAAGTTGAGTATGGGCTCAAGTATGATATGAATTAGAAGACTAACCTACAAAGTTATGTTGATTCAGATTGGGCAAGAAGAACCACTAAGAGGAAGGGCACATTGGGTTGCTTCTTTAGTTTGAGTTTTAATATGATTTATTGGTTTGGTAGGATGCAGTCCTGCATGGAGCTTAGTACAACTGAGGCATAATATGTTTCCACTTGCTCGACTAGTTGTGAGGTAGATTTTTTTTAAAGATACTATCTAATTTGATTGATGTGAATTACATATTTCTATGATGCAGAGAGGATCAGTGAAGCTCCAGTATGTGATCTAGATCAAGGCCCCTCGAAAGAGGGAGTGATGAATTATAGCATATCTGGAGATACAATTTATTTGAGTGTAAAATTCCTTTGTGAAGTTCATAGGTTACTCAGACGTAATCAGTCCTGTAGGTTATCCTTAGACTAATGAGTCCAGACGAAGCTTGCAGGTTATCCTTGGACGTAATCAGTCTTGATGTGATTCTATGTTAGAAATAGCCAGAGTGAATTTTGAGTACTTCAAAGAAAGACTTGGTGTGATCCTCTTGAAATAGGGACTGATGAGTTCTAGCATAGCTAGTGAGACAGGTTTTCTAAGTGTAAAATCCCGGCAAAGATCATAGGTTTCTCGAATGTAATCAGTCCTATAGGTTATCCTTGGATGTAATCAGTATTGGAAAAGATCATAGGTTATCCTTGGATGTAATCAGTATTGGAAAAGATCATAGGTTATCTTTGGATGTAATCAGTCCTGATATGTTTCTATGCTAGAAATAACGAGAGACCAGAAGACACAGATGCATGATATCTCACATGGGAAATGAGACAGGTTGTTTGAGCGGGAAAAATCCTGGTGAAGAAGGATGCTTGGACGTAATAAGTCCTGTAGTTTGTTTGAGTGTAAATATGAGTTATGGCATGATACATAGAGTACTCATATGTAATCAATCTTGAGACAGATTATCCAAATGTAAATACAAGTCTTGGCATGGTACATAGGTTATTCAGATGTAATAAGTCCCGTGGGTTGTCTGAGTGTAAAAAGGATCCTTCACGTGGTACACAGGTTACTTAGATGTAATATGTCCTGAAGGTTTTTTGAATGGAAAAGATCTTGGACACATGTTATTTAGATGTAATAAGTCGTCAAGGTTGACCTAGAATGTAAAAGGACTGATGTAGTGGGTTTTTTTGTCGTAATCAATCCTTACATATATATATATATATCTATATATGTGTGTTTGTTCCCATCTTGAGACGATAAGGTCATGGAGCATGTGAGGTGCACCTAGGTGGTTCTACCTTACTGTTAGAATGCAAGTTAACCATGGTGAGATGTAATGCACTGAGTGTGATCCTAGAAGGTTCTCACATAGTGGTATATGCGGGATTGTCTTGGTGACATCATGACATGTTCCTAATTTGATAGAACGAAGGTGCTCTAGATCTGGGTTGTGATATGTGTGCTTTGTTTTATTTTGTGCAGGACAAATGAGATGATCTGGACATGAAAAGATTAAGGTAGGAAACACAGGTTATTGTCGTGGAAATGTAAAGAAGGTCATGGATTGTACCTACACGACGAAGATGAGTTGATGGTAGGAAACACAGGTTATTGAAGTGGAAAAGTAAAGAAGGTCCTGGGTTGTACCTACATGATGATCTTATACGACAAGAGGATGCGAGTAGGAGACGCAGGTTATTGAAGTAGAAATGTAAAGAATGGTCCTATGCTATACCTATGCGATGTCTTGGTCGTGGATATGATAAATACCTATACAAGGTCTAGGCCTACATCCATCATGAAAAATGGATGGCTCTGTAGAAACTTCCTATGAAAGATAGATGCGACATATTTGGACAAGATGAGGACAATGGAAAAAATGATGAGGATGACTTAGTGAAGATGACCATATGTGTTGATGACTATGGTGAGAGAATACATTCCTAGATAAGAGGAAGTGTTGTTGTAATTGTAACTTCAGAAGATATGATGATGTATTTAATATTTTATATTGTTGTACCCCCATCGAAGATGTGTAATCCTCCTTTGGGGATGTCATCATTGTGTATGGCCACTGAGGTAAGCCCTTCGTTGTAAGTCAGGGAAATAGTCCCCAGGTTAAATAAAGGAAAATTTACTTATGTGTAATCTTAGGTAGGTCGGCCCCACCAGTAACCTGACTGATCTAGCGGTTGATTTAACAACTCAATAGAAGAATATAATTAGGGAGGCACCCTCATTTGATACACACTTCACTTTCTCTCTCATGTGTGCTTTAGGAGAGAGAGGAAGAGGAGGGACAAATAGATTTGCAGACATATTATTCTTGGGTTATTGTATATTTTTTATCTTATCTTTGTGCGTAAATATTATGAGGAAGTTTGTGGGGTTTTCTCCTTTATGGTTTCCCTTATGAAAATCTTTGTGTCTTGTGTATCGTGTGTATCTTTAATGTATTATTGTGCTGGTTATTCTTCCAGATAAATATCCTAAGTAAAATAACTTAGAAAAACTAACAAATATAGCATATTTCAAGACCTTTCTGGTCATACGTGGCACAATTCCTAACTCCTCATGGTTGAGTAGAAATGAAGTTTTCTTTTTACTAGGATAGAATTTGGTTGCGGTAGACCTAAAATGAGGCTAGAATTTGGTTAGGGATGACCTAAACTAAAGTAACTTTAAAAGTGACTTGGATATGTATAAATAAAGGTCTAAAATTTTCATTTGAATCATCGAAGTTCAAGACATCTTAAGTGCAAGTTCAAGGAGGATAAGAAGAGTTAAGCGAAATTCAAGATATTGATCAAGTGAAGAAGATTGGCAGAAACTTGCATAACTTTCTCATACGATATTGGAATCAAAAAATTCTTATCTCATTGGAAATATTGTTGTAAGGTCTATGTGATGGAGTTATATAGCGTTTATTTTCATGAATGACATGGTGCATGAATAGAGTTTTTCTATTTCTTCCTTATCTTGGTAAAGGTGTGAACTAGGGTTTATCTTATGGACTTAGTGTAAGGATTAGGGTTCTTATGGAATGATCTTGGGTTTATCTCTTCGAATGACCTAGGGTTTGATGATGATGATGATGTTAAACAATTGACCGATCCAAAGAAGATATCAAGTCTATGGATGATTGTTTCTAGGGTTTTTTTAAAACAGTGATAATGAAGATAGTGACAAAGACAATGAAGACAGTGACAATCAAGACAATGATAGTGACATATTGATACTCTTACTCATATTAGGGTGTTAGAGTGAGTTGGAGTGCACTAAGGATTGGATTCATTTCTACAAGTTGGAGCCTATGGATCAAGGGGTTGTATCCTCTTTCTAGTGGGTGCTATAAAATATAGGAAGTGGGTGCTTCCTTCCAATTGGAGCTAATAAATATAGGGTGTAGTAGCATCCTTTGAGTCGGTGCTCATTAATCAGAATTTGTTGCTTCCTATGGTGCAATCTTATAATATTTTTATGATAAGAACAACATTATCTATTGTGCACGGTGTATGATTATATGTGTAGCATTCTTAATGGTTATTATTACATGATATGCTTAAAGTTTAAAATGGTAAAAAGTTATCAATATTGATTCACACCCCTCTTAGTATTTGTGATATTTACAACATAGCATTATCAGTCAACTTCATGCACATGGAGAAGACGATCAATATCATAAGGTGGTTAAGAAATTACTTAGAATCCTTCCTGTCATGTATGATATAGTTTTTATTGCCATAAAAGAAGCCAAAAATCCATTTTAGGTATCAATAGATGAACTCATGGGGTATCCAACATGAGACCATATTCAACTGTAGTAATGAATCCCTGGAGAAATCATTTTAGACTCAGGATTCCATTAGCAAAGTTTGAGGTCAAGGAAATACAAGAAGAGGAATGCAAGGTAGATATTGTTCTCAAGTGGGAGAAATATTAATCCCAAAATAGTCAAAACAACCATGGGGATACTCTCAAAACCAAAGGGGGAGAGGTATGAAATACAAAGAAAAATCAAAGATCCGATGATTTTATTGCAAAAAATTGGTCACTATGAAAGTGAATGAAGAAAGAAGCAAGAAGATTTGAAAAACGGTAGTCATCAACTTTAATAAAGGATTATTTGAATGAATTATATTCTCATGTGAGATCACATAAAAAATCAACAAGAAGGATCTTTATTTGTTGGATAGTTTCTGCACCAATCATATGTCAGTTAATGAATATTTAGTTTGAATTTTAAATATATTTGTCACATCTTAAATTAAATTAGGAGACGATTAGCAATCAAATCCCAGGTAAAGGTGTAGTTTTAGTGTTGACCAGGAAGTATTAAAAGAAGGATTTTTATGATGTATATTACGCACCTAGCCTTAACATAATTTGATGAGTGCAATGCAGATGCGTCAACATGTTATGAAGTCATATTTAAAGGCCCCACATGTACATTATTTGGAAAGACACCTAGTAGGAGAGTCATAAAACAAGTACAAATGACCAAAAATAAAGTTGTCATTTCTCCTAATGTTCATAAGTCCTAATCACTCATAATCATATGCACATAATGTATGAATATTTGATGAGCCCTGGTTGTGGCATCTTAGGTATGGTAATTTAACCTTTAATAATATCATTCTTTTACAAAAGAATTCCATGGTCAAGGGTATACCAATGATAAATACACAACACAACTATTGTGAGACTTGTATTTTAGCCAAAAGCCAAAGTAATATATTTTGAACTACTTCCTATAGAGAAACATTATATCTTGAGCTAATGCACACATACTTTTGTGGCCCTACGAAAAAAATAGATAGGAGGAGGTTTTATTTTTAACATTTATTAATGATTTTAGAAGGAAAATTTGGGTGTATATTGTTAAGCACAAACTAAATACATTTGAAAATTTCAAATAATTTAAAGACAAAAAAAAAATACAGTGGAAGGCACATCAAGGTACTAATGAGTTCAAAGAGAGGAGGAGAATATGATTCAATAGACTTCATATAATTATGCAAATAGTAAGGTATTCAAAGGAAAATCATCACAACCTACATTCCACAACAGAATGGAGTAGCGAAAAGAAAAAATAGAACACAAATGAACATTGCCAGAATTTGGCTCAAGGATAAAAATTTATCAAATGATTTTTTGGTAGAAGTTATACATTTCTTAGTTCATATTATAAATTTGTCACCAACCAATAGTGTGAAATAAAAAATACCTTGAAAGAATTTCATGTCCCAAATTTTTCATTCGGTCACAACACCTAATTACATTTTCCATATTCATGAGAGTTTGTCAAGTTGATGCTAAGGGTCAAATAATTGCCAAGGAGGAAAATTACTAGTTTCCTAGGTTGGGGGTGGAAGCTTTGGGATTTGGAATAAGGGGGACAATAAATGATGTTTGAACATTAGAATGGCATAAATATTTAATAAAGGAGCTAAATAAATAAATACAAGGGAAAATCAAAGTGGAAATTGATCATGAAGACACATGGAGAATGTGGGACCCACACAAGCTAGATTTTATATGCCACATAACATCCTCCTCTTGTCATTTCGAATCCACAAGAAGCCCAAGGGTTATGGAATGAGTTGGAATGTCAATATACTTGGCATGAATCAATTAAAGCTGAATTGGAGTGGAAGAGTAACTCCCATGGAAGAGGAAGAGGCATTTTGGAGCTAGTGAGACACTTGGACTAGATTCCCTAGCTCTATGACAACAATGATGAAGATGCTATGACACCATGACAAAAATCAGATCTGAGGGATGAAATATTACATATCTAAGATTTCAGGTCAAAATATATCATCTAGGAGGGCGCTCATGTGAGTTGGGGAAGATCAATGGGTTCCTACTCAAATCGGGGGAAGATGGAAGGCTAGGAAAGGGAGGACACATGGAAAATCTTGAGCACACACCCAAATTTGAATTGGATTTAGTTTTTGGATGGATTGGTAACCGTATAAGACTAAGGATTTTTATAAAATAAAGGATTCAACTAAGAGAAGGGATTTTTTCCATTTGATAAATTGTCATTTGTGAATTGTGAGAGCTAGTGAATGACTAGTTTTCTTGCCTTAGCCAATTTTGAGGGTGAAAGATTCCCATCCAAGTTGGTGTTTGTAGATTCCACTGAGGTATTTCATGGAGATTTAATGGAGTTGTATTTTTAGGTTTGATATATAGGGCATCTCATGTTTCCTTTTGTTGCGGAACTTTCTCTCAACCATTTCCATTTTTTATGGCATATTCTTGCTCATGGAGGGATTGCGCTTTGGGTGAGCTATTGATCTATTTGGGGAAGCTTATAATGCCCCATCATTATTATGTTTTGATTTAAATTATATTTATTCAAATTTAATAAGAATATCAGGTCGAAAGACCAAAATATTTCATGCAAAAATGTTAAATAATGAAGAAATAGTGTCATTTCCCCACTATCTTGTTGTGAACCATTGTAATGATAATGATTTCAAATTGGGAGAGATTTTAACTGTCCATTACTGATTGTAATAAGATAAATAATATATTTTATTAATTCTTATAAATTATCATGTCTAAATATCAAATGGTTGTATGGAAAAATGATTATTAATGAGCAAATAATGACCATTTCCCCACTGCATTGATGTATGTTATGATAATGCTGATTATTTCGAATGGAAGAATGTATATATGATATATTTATGATGAATTTAATTTAATTTATTATTTTTACAAGTTTCATGTTCACCAATTAAGCATTCTAAGTCATTTTACTCAGTTTAATTTCATTTGGAGAAGATTTGGTGCCATTTCCCCAAGGGTCGAATTAGTGATTTTGTAGCTGTTTGGGAGATGGTCATAAAAGCTTGTATAAACTGAAAAATTATGAATATGAGACATTAAAAATTTCCCTTAAACATCATCTTCCTATGTTCATAAATTCGAGTGGGTTTGAGAGCATTTGAGAAGCCATTTCTAGCATTTACCCAAGGGGAATTGGAGCCCCAATTTGCTAATAAAGACTCCTACCTTGAATAGAATATTAAACAAGTTTGAAGAAGTAATTGGAGGGTCATAAATAATCGATGAACATAATATTAAATTCATAATATCATTCATATACCTTCTCAGAATATTTGGGAGCATTTGGGTCAATTTGAATATCTAGACATCAAAACTAGTCAAGGGTCGAAATTTGAGAAAAAGTGAAAAATTGGTCGTTTAATAAAAAAAAATTAAAAAGGGAAATTACAGTGGTATCAGAGAATTATCTTGGCACCTGATTTGTTATGATATTTATGAGGACAAAAATTCAGGTATTACCATTATATATTGAAACCAAAAGTGCTTTTGTTGAAGAGGAAAAAAAAGTAGGAGAAGAAGGCATTTTTTTAGGAAACTGTGACTATCGATGAAAAGGGAACCTCATATGATGGTAAGGAGCATATAAAAATCATGAAACCTCTCTTTGATGACATAAAAAATAAAATGACCCAGCATCTTATGAAAGGATTCGAATTGATGGCTAGCCAACTTAGGGGTAAGCTGGCAGAAGGGGGTAGTAGAAGTTTCCATCACGGAGAGACACATAAAGCCATTCATTTTGAAAAAAATTATGGTTGGTTGAATGAATTTATGAAAAATAAATAAAATGTGAATTCATTAAGGAATAATCAGCAATGCACAAGTATGTAGGAGAACAAGGACCCACCAAGTTCTGTGGGTGGTGAAAAAAAAAAAGAATTACATTATGAGGATCGAAATTCACTCCCAAGTGAGTCTGAAAAAGATGGAGAGACATCACATGAGTATGAAGAATTTTCTAATGAAAATACTAAATATCATTTCAAGACACATTCTACCTTGGAAATGAAACAAAGAGCATCTACTAATGGATGCTTGAACGAGGAAGGAGTTCCTACTGATGGGTGCTGACAACTCTATGTTGGTGACATATAGATCATATTTCGAAATGTTGCTGCAAGCCAAATTTCCAGTAAACATGAAAATGAAGACCTTGTAGCAGTTGAAGAAGAAACAATATCAACTTCCCCATCACCAATTCAGCTTCATGAAGTTGGTCCAAGTAAGAAGGAAGAAGATGAGGAGGTTCATTTGCAAGAGCCTCATTTTCTTGAAGGGTCCTTAAAGATGAATGAAAAGAACATTGAAGAGGCCCTTAGAATACTCCATGACAGTCAAGAATTAGTTTCAAGTTCTTGTTGGAGAGCTACTTCATGGGAGGAAACATCCTTCCTTGAAGACATGGAGAAGATTCAAAGAGAAATATGCCACATCAAAGGTAATTTTATGTCTTTTCTTTTTTATAGAAACAATTTGTTTGAGCTTAATGAATTGTTACATGATGGATAATTGAAGAATAATGAGGATAATCATAAGCTCACAATTCAAAATGAGAAACTTCTTGGAAAGTTGCAAGATACTTGTTTTTCCTCCTATGTTTCACATTGTCAAATGGTAGATTGTTTCGAGGATTCTCATGACATGGTGGATCATGAGAAATGTGGAAATTTGAATGTGCTTGATGTGTTTTAAGATGAACTTGAAGATATCCAAACACTTTATGTGGTGGAAGAGGAACTTGAATTGTCTCTTGATGAAGGGTATGCAATTTTTAAAGAATAGAATGATTCCTCTACATTGGAAGCAATCTGTTATCACCAACTTTGTAGGTGCCTATGTATGATGGATACAGGATGGATGGTAGAGGGGAAAGCAACTAGGGAGGTGGAACCAAGACGTCATAGACTCCCAAATGGATGGTTTTCACTTCAATCAAGGCAGTCTTCGCTTTATGTTATCTAAGTCCTAGACAACAACAAGGGAGACCTGGATCTACTCTCGAAAGGAGAGATCAGACCTAGACACCAGAACATATCAAATGTGGCTTCGAGGTACGTAAGGTGTAAGGTGAATGGAAACCCTAGATCTAGGGTTTAGGTACTGGAAACCGATGAAGATGACCATTGTCTTGGGAAACGTAACTGAGATAGGGTGAGAAAGGACAGAGTTGGGACTGTCTAGTACCAAGGAGATAGACTCAGTGAATGATATGAAAGTATCAGGTTACCTGAGTTATTAAGGAATAGTCAACTTTTCAGGGAAAGAGGTGAGGAAATTCTAGCGCTATGCTTGGAGATCAGTGCCTATTTAGCCTTGGGTAATGGAGTCAGTATCAAAATAGCATTTTAGTGAACCCACCAGGGATATGCCCTGATCTATGCACCCAGAAAATAATTTGGCGCGGAAGATTCAAGTTACAAGGAAATTAGCAGAAGGAGGGCTAGCGCAACGGTTTAAAGAGGAAGATCTACAAATATAGAGCCACCAGGAGACTATCAGCTCAACGTTGGAGTGGAAATGATATCAAGATGGCCCGATCTACAAACCTAAGTCAGAAAATTTCAGGAAAAATCAGATCTAGAAAAGTCAAAATATGATGAAGGAGGCTAGGAGGCTGAAAGTCAGTTTTTTAGATCTACGGAAACCTGGCAGGAACTAGCTCAGCGTTGGGGGTGTTCTAGAATTAGGGAGACCTGATTTACACACCCATGTAATTATTTTCTAGAAAAAGTCAAATTTTTAGTGGAACACAGGGGTTTGAGTAGTCAAAAAGTCAGATCTAAGGAAAACCAATCAGAATTAGGGTAGGGTTGAGAATTATTCAGTGAGGGGGATGCCCAATCTACAAAACCCAAAAATGGTTTTCTCAAAGATCAAGCAGTTCTCCGATTAATTTCTTTTTGGATTTTTTATTATTTAGGAGTTTTTCAAAAAATTGAAGGAAAGAAGGAACAATGGATTGAGGTATGAAAGAGAAGAGACTGACCGGTTAGATATTACCTGGAAATGTTTGTAGATTCCTTGTTGATGATGATACCTACCATCTTGATTAGTTCTGGAAGATATGAGTGATTTCTAAGACTAACGTTGTGCTCCAAGTGACCAATGCGCCCTCTCTCCTGCACAAACAAACATCAACAATATCAGATTTTCCGTATCATGAAATAAAAGAAATATATACAAAAAAGTAACAAGATGCAATCATAGATCACAATGAAACTAATGAAAACCCCCTGTGACAGACAAAACCAGTCCAAGCGAGTTGAGGTCCCCTTGCAAAAACGCCCAAGATGAAGTCACCCTCCCGTAGACAAGACAAAGATCCCGAAAAAAGAATATAGATCTCACAAAATATTTCAAATGCTAGGAAGAAAAATATTTTCCAATCACCACCGAAGAACTCCAGATCCAAAGCAGATCCAGAAAAATATCCACAAAAAAATATTTCTATTAATAAGATCCAAGAGCCAAAGACCCCTTACAAATGAGAAGCTCTCTCCTTTGAATAGAATTGAGAGAACCAAAATCCTAACCACTTTCAAAACGAGTGGCTAATATTAAAATATAAAATATTCTAATCAATGGTTGAGATGACCTCAACATAAAATACATGGATCATTATAACCATAAAGTACCAAAGTGGACTAAATCACCCATAAGGAGGGTACCCCATTCAACAAGAAATAAATGAAGCACATGGTGGGTCCATGGAGTGTTAAATAACTCCCTCTAGGTGCCCCATGGCATAATAAAATAATATAACATTTTAATTCTTTGACTTTATGCCTCCTTGAGGAAATCATGAGCCTCCCAAAAGCTCTAGAAAATAACAATAAAATGCTCAAAAAATAGGTGTGGGCCCAATCAGGTGTTGCAACTGTTGGAGGAGGTGTGGAGGAAATCACTCTCATCATCATGACTCATTCCATGTCATTTCATTGCCTCAATAGCCAAAATATATTTCTTCAATAGCCATTTAATAATTTTTAATCTGCCTTGGGAAATGTGAACCTGCCAAAATAGCCTCCTAGGGTGCCCGCGTTGTCAAAATGAGCCCACCAGGGTATTTGGGATGGGGGTACTATGGTACAAACAAGTGGTTGAACCCCCTATTCCCATACATTGAACTAGGAGATCCAAATAAAACATCTCCCTACTCAAGCACATCATCTTGTGAAGCAAACCTACATCAGAAAAGTAAAATGAGCCTGATCATCTCTGTAAGTGCCCGTAACTGAAGATAGGCTACCGCATTAGACTCCAAGAGTCCAAATCCATTTAGGGTGTATAGTCATACCCCTCTTAGGTCTCTACCTGATCAACAACCATATCCAATAGACAATATAACCATATGTAAATGATCCAATACCAATAATATAACTCAGACTATCATCCATCTGCTGCAAGGTTTATACGGCTAAGACATGCTCTACAACTCATTTGAGAAACAATCAAAAAAAGTAGCAGTCATTTTACTGGAGGTACATCAACCAAATAAATATATAGGGTTTTATTTATTATTACTTAGACCAGACTTTCAGGACTATACTCACTTCACAGTTCTAGTCACTTTGCTAGTAAAGGGTGAAGGCTGAAATTGACATGGCTATGGAAAAGGATGAATTCCTACTTAACGTCATGACACTTTGGATATGGAAGGGGAATACTCAATATAACCAATGTTAGACAAACAACAACACAGGGAATGGCATTTCCTTACAAATGGTTGAGTTGTTTAGAGAGTGCTTATTCAACTTAGGCATCATGTCTACATCAAGTTTGATCCAGTTTCATTAGGATCATATATTTTATTCCATGGACTTTTTTGCCTATATGTCATTTTGGGGACTTCACCAGTGCTTAAAAGCACAACTAACTGCAGATTTCATCTAGGACATTTTCACATTTATAAGGTCAGCAATTTTTGGATATAACATATATTTAACCATTGATTTTTTGGATCTTTTCTTATACCCTTCGAGGAGTATTTTAGCATTTCATTGCTCTTGCCATTTTTCACATATGTTAAGAAACACAGTTTTAGCATTTTCATTTTCCATGGGTGCATATAAACATTTCAAATATAAGTAGTACATGAGCTTTCAGTTTTAGCCAACAAAATCTCAAGTGACTAGGGGGAGTTCTGCATAGTGCCAAACATCGGGACAACCGACCAGAATTATTTAGGCATACAATCCAACTCACCAAAGGCAAGTGCTATCACCAACTCAGAGCCAAGACACAATATAAACAGGGAGGTTTGTCCAACAAAGGTTCTTGCAGGGAAAAAGGTCCTCCATGCCATAAGTCAAGTAGTAAGTTGGCTTAAAAACAAATGTGGAAGGTAATGGATGGGTGGAGACAATGAATGATGAAGCCAACACTAGAAATCCAAAACGATGGTGGGAATGACTACCTCTATTCTCCCTAAGGAGGGTAAAACCAATGAGTATATATCAGGAACTTCAAAGTCAGAGTAGGGACATCAATACATAATACAAATACATCCAAGTCGATATAATTATGACTGTTGAATCATGACACTACATGTTAATACATGTCCAAAGATGAGTATAAAAGAAAATGATAACCATAACACAATATAATAAAAGCTGAGTCATAGTCATGCATATAATCCAACTGAACCATCATCTGTCCAATGAGAAAGTACTGACATAAAAATGGGCATCAATAACTACTCTGTAAGGACTAAGTGGCCACATCGGTCCTCAAATATGAATGTCCTAAGACACAATACTGACATGGGAGAGTACAATAGTCCACAAATAAAATAATGATCCACCAAAACTGCTCATCTTAGCATCTCATATGTAAGAGATTTGGATGAAAAATGTACTGCATATGAAAAATAGAATATTGTATCTCGGCTACTATATATGTGATAACATCTGGCTCCAGATGGGACAAGTGCTCTGCTGAAAAGAGCGCTTGAGAACCTTAGAATCTCTAGCCCTCGTACTATGCTTCTCGCATCCTTGATCAATCCATATAGCTTTGCAACTGCTACCAAAATGTCAGTGACTACCTGCAACATGTCCAGAGCTATACCAAACTCACACATCGGTCGTCAGAACGATATGTGGATAATATACAAAATACTGAAAATAAAGATGCATGAAACTGAAAAGCAGAAAATAAATCTAATATATAACCATAATTTTTAATAAAAAGTTCATTTTTTTATTTTTGCAGAAACCAAAACTATACTAAGAGCTTCAAAGGTGAGCTTCAAACAAAGGTGCAAGGTTCTACACTACTGTCGGGAAAGGCTTATTCAAATTCTACCTACCCTACTCTAACCAATTTAGACAAGTGTTAGGTAAAATCATAAATCCAATGCAACCACTTGCTGAACAAATGTATTGAGATTTCTTTACTGTTAATGATACAACAAATAAAAGATGGCTTGGGAAACGTAACTGAGATAGGTTCAGAAAGGACAGAGTTGGGACTGTCTAGTACCAAGGAGATAGACTCAGTGAATGATATGAAAGTATCAGGTTACCTGAGTTATTAAGGAATAGTCAACTTTTCAGGGAAAGAGGTGAGGAAATGCTAGCGCTATGCTTGGAGATCAGTGCCTATTCAGCCTTAGGTAATGGAGTCAGTATCAAAATAGCATTTTAGTGAACCCACCAGGGATATGCCTTGATCTATGCACCCAAAAAATAATTTGGCCCGGAAGATTCAAGTTACAAGGAAATTAGTAAAAGGAGGGCTAGCGCAAGGGTTTAAAGAGGAAGATCTGCAAATATAGAGCCACCAGGAGACTATCATCTCAACGTTGGAGTGGAAATGATATCAAGATGGCCCGATCTACAAACCCAAGTCAGAAAATTTCAGGAAAAATCAGATCTAGAAAAGTCAAAATCTGATGAAGGAGGCTACGAGGCTGAAAGTCAGTTTTTCAGATCTACGGAAACCTGGCAGGAACTAGCTCAGTGTTGGGGGTGTTCTAGAATTAGGAAGACCTGATTTACACACCCATGTAATTATTTTCTGGAAAAAGTCAAATTTTTAGTGGGGCGCAGGGGTTTGAGCAGTCGAAAAGTCAGATCTAAGGAAAACCAGTCAGAATTAGGGCAGGTTTGAGGATGATTCAGTGAGGGGGATGCCCGATCTAAAAAACCAAAAAATGGTTTTCTCAAAGATCAAGCAGTTCTCCGATTAATTTTTTTTTTGATTTCTTATTATTTAGGAGTTTTTCAAAAAATTGAAGGAAAGAAGGAACAATGGATTGAGGTATGAAAGAGAAGAGACTGACCAGTTAGATCTTACCTAGAAATTTTTGTATATGCCTTGTTGATGATGATCCCTGCCATCCTGATTAGTTCTTGAAGATATGAGTGAGTTCTAAGACCAACGTTGTGCTCCAAGTGACCAATGCGCCCTCTCTCCTGCACAAACAAACATCAACAATATCAGATTTTTCGTATCATGAAATAAAAGAAATATATACAAAAAATTAAAAAGATGCAATCATAGATCACGATGAAACTAATGAAAACCCCCTGTGACAGACGAAACCAGTCCAAGCGAGTTGAGGTCCCCTTGCAAAAATGCCCAAGATGAAGTCACCCTCCCGTAGACAAGACAAAGATCCCGAAAAAAGAATATAGATCTCAGAAAATATTTCAAATGATAGGAAGAAAAATATTTTCCAATCACCACCGAAGAACTCCAGATGCAAAGCAGATCCAGAAAAATATCCACAAAAAAATATTTTTATTAATAAGATCCAAGAGCCAAAGACCCCTTACAAATGAGAAGCTCTCTCCTTTAAATAGAATTGAGAGAACCAAAATCCTAACCACTTTCAAAACGAGTGGCTAATATTAAAATATAAAATATTATAATCAATGGTTGAGATGAGCTCAACATAAAATACATGGATCATTATAACCATAAAGTACCAAAGTGGACTAAATCACCCATAAAGAGGGTACCCCATTCAACAAGAAATAAATGAAGCACATGGTGGGTCCATGGAGTGTTAAATAACTCCCTCTAGGTGCCCCATGGCATAATAAAATAATATAACATTTTAATTCTTTGACTTTATGCCTCCTTGAGGAAATCGTGAGCCTCCCAAAAGCTCTAGAAAATAACAATAAAATGCCCAAAAATAGGTGTGGGCCCAATCAGGTGCTGCAACTGTTGGAGGAGGTGTGGAGGACATCACTATCATCATCATGACTCATTCCATGTCATTTATTTACCTCAATAGCCCAAATAGATTTCTTCAATAGCCATTTAATAATTTTTAATCTGCCTTGGAAAATGTGAACCTACCAAAATAGCCTCCTAGGGTGCCCACGTTGTCAAAATGAGCCCACCAGGGTATTTGGGATGGGGTTACTATGGTACAAACAAGTGGTTGAACCCCCTATGCCCATACATTGACCTAGGAGATCCAAATAAAACATCTCCCTACTCAAGCACATCATCTTGTGAAGCAAACCTACATCAGAAAAGTAAAATGAGTCTGATCATCTCTGTAAGTGCCCGTAACTAAAGATAGGCTATCGCATTAGACTCAGAGAGTCCAAATCCATCTAGGTTGTATAGCCATACCCCTCTTAGGTCTCTACCTGATCAACAACCTTATCCAATAGACAATATAACCATATGTAAATGATCCAATACCAATAATATAACTCAGACTATCATCCATCTGCTGCAAGGTTTATACGGCTAAGACATGCTCTACAACTCATTTGAGAAACAATCACAAAAAGTAGCAGTCATTTTACTGGTGGTACATCAACCAAATACATATATAGGGTTTTATTTATTATTACTCAGACCAAACTTTCAGGACTATACTCACTTCATAGTTCTAGTCACTTTTCTAGTAAAGGGTGAAGGCTGAAATTGACATGGCTATGGAAAATGATGACTTCCTACTTAACATCATGACACTTTGGATATGGAAGGGGAATACTCAATATAACCAAGGTAAGACAAACAACAACACAGGGAATGGCATTTCCTTACAAATGGTTGAGTTGTTTAAAGAGTGCTTATTCAACTTAGGCATCATGTCCACATCAAGTTTGATCCAGTTTCATTAGGATCATATATTTTATTCCATGGCCTTTTTGGCCTATATGTCGTTTTGGGGACTTCACCAGTGCTTAAAAGCACAGCTAACTGCAGATTTCATCTAGGACATTTTCACATTTATAAGGTCAGCAATTTTTGGATATAACATATATTTAACCATTTATTTTTTGGATCTTTTGTTATACCCTTTGAGGAGTATTTTAGCATTTCATTGCTCTTGCCATTTTTCACATATGTTAAGAAACACAGTTTTAGCATTTTCATTTTCCATGGGTGCATATAAACATTTCCAATATAAGTAGTACATGAGCTTTCAGTTTTAGCCAACAAAATCTCAAGTGACCAGGGGGAGTTCTGCATAGTGCCAAACATCGGGACAATCGACTAGAATGATTTAGGCATACAATCCAACTCACCAAAGGCAAGTACTATCACCAACTCAGAGTCGAGACACAATATAAACAGGGAGGTTTGTCCAACAAAGGTTCTTGCAGGGAAAAGGGTCCTCCATGCCATAAGTCAAGTAGTAAGTTTGTTTAAAAACAAATGCGGAAGGTAATGGATGGGTGGAGACAATGAATGATGAAGCCAACACTAGAAATCCAAAACGATGGTGGGAATGACTACCTCTATTCTCCCTAAGGATGGTAAAACCAATGAGTATATATCAGGAACTTCAAAGTCAGAGTAGGGACATAAATACATAATACAAATACATCCAAGTCGATATAATTATGACTGTCGGATCATGACACTACATGTTAATACATGTCCAAAGATGAGTATAAAAGAAAATGATAACCATAACACAATATAATAAAAGTTGAGTCATAGTCATGCATATAATCCAACTGAACCATCATTTGTCCAATGAGAAAGTACTGACATAAAAATGGGCATCATTAACTACTCTGTAATGACTAAGTGGCCACATCGGTCCTCAAATCTGAATGTCCTGAGACACAGTACTGACATGGGAGAGTACAATAGTCCACAAATAAAATAATGATCCACCAAAACTGCTCATCTCAGCATCTCATATGTAAGATATTTGGATGAAAAATGTACTGTATATGAAAAATAGAATATCGTATCCCGGCTACTATATATGTGATAACATATGGCTCCAGATGGGACAAGTGCTCTAGTGAAAAGAGCGCTTGAGAACCTCAGAATCTTTGGCCCTCGTACTATGCTTCTCGCATCCTTGATCAATCCATATAGCTTTGGAACTGCTACCAAAATGTCAGTGACTACCTGCAACATGTCCAGAGCTATACCAAACTCACACACCGGTCGTCAGAACGATATGTGGATAATATACAAAATACTGAAAATAAAGATGCATGAAACTGAAAAGTAGAAAATAAATCTAATATATAACCATAATTTTTAATAAAAAGTTCATTTTTTTATTTTTGCAGAAACCAAAACTACACTAAGAGCTTCAAAGGTGAGCTTCAAACAAAGGCGCAAGGTTCTACACTACTGTCGGGAAAGGCTTATTCAAATCCTACCTACCCTACTCTAACCAATTTAGACAAGTGTTAGGTAAAATCATAAATCCAATGCAACCACTTGCTGAACAAATGTATTGAGATTTATTTATTGTTAATGATACAACAAATAAAAGATGGCTTGTAATTAATGTAAATGAAAATTGAATCCATTGTAACTTGTTGCTTGAAAATCAAAGGAGGATATGGATTAGGAGAAATGAAATCATGCCAGGGATGAGATTGAATTTCTAAAAATTCATCCATCAAGATGCTGATAGGGTCATAAAAGGAATGCAAGTTCGTTCTTGATGGAGGAAGACAATATGATTCATTGCTCAGCCACTCCAAACCGCTCTTTGTTTTCTCCTCTATCCTACTAGGAAATTCAATTCTATTCACTCCATGAGAATCAAATGGGGTCAAGTTGCAATGTAATGAAACCGTGAATGAGATCAAGCCCATTTGTTGTTTAAAAATGGAGAATATATGAAATTGATCTGTATACGGCTTCTCCAACCATCCATAATACAGATTTACAAATTGAAAAAAATTATTCATTACAAATGACTGAGGAAAGACATGAAGTTCCTTTTCCCCGATTTCATGATAGTGCTTAAACTCTTGATTAAATATTTTGAAAGTAATAGTTTGATCAAAAGACAAAAGCATAAAAGAAGAATCGAAAAGTTAGGACGGGAGGGTAGATTAAAAATTTTCTCCTAGGCTTGGAATAATTGACCTCAGAATTTGGTGATAGGAAAGAGCTTTTAAATTGATTCCAAGAGTGATTCAAGATTCGAAACAAGGTCACTATCCACAAAATGGACCAACATATTTTGATTAAGGATCAGATGAAGAATACTATCGATACTATCAACACAAGGATCCTCATTGCAATGTTATTGATCAAGTTAACTTACAATTGTATCATCATGTGATTGTTCTTCTTTAAGCTCTAGATAAGGAAAAATATCAATAAATTCGGTTTCAGTTTCCCGATCACTCTTACAAGTGTGCTCTTCAATGGAAGTTTTACTAATTTCAACATTTTCTTCTTCTGCAGTGACATGATCAAGGTTTGAATCCAGATTCGGATAGGTTGGATAGTGACTCAAATTATCATCAATTAGGAAATGACTATAGAGTTGCTCTTTTAAAGGCTCTTTAATGACCTCACCAACGGAAGGCTCAACTAAAGATGTTTCTTGATGGTGCATGTTAGGTTCCCTTCCACGGATCAGATCCATGATTTTCTTTGTGATTGCTTTAGGTAATAATAACAGAGTATCTTGTATGATTTGATTGATATCTCTCTTAGTTTCAACATGAGGTTTTGAAACATTATTCTCGAAGTACTCTGTAACATTCTTATGGATTGCAGGCATGCTCATAATTTGGAACATATCAGGAGAGGAATGGTTTAATTGAGAAAGCACATTGTTAATATATTGATTATCAAAAGCACAATCATTGCTAGATTGACACTCTAAAATTTTATCAATGTTCCTACTCCAACTATCAATTAACAAATCTATGAACATGTCATACCCCGTGATGGATCCTAGTGCTAAATCATCAAACCATAGTTGAACATCCCCTTGAAAGGATTCTCCTAAGGCTCGCATATAAACATCTTCATTGTTCGCACCTCTAGATTTCATGTAATCCCACAGAATATCCATATGACTTTCAATAGATATATCCTTATTTAAAATGAATCGGGGCATCCTCCTAGTGTAATTGTTTGGCATAGGATGAGGTGCCCCCGATATTTCAGAAAATTCAAAAGGAGACTGTTTGTCTTGTTTTTTAACAGCTCTGGTTTCTTGGCTATAATGCTTTGACTAGGGCTGACTTCTAGGTTCATGTCTACTTACAGGTCTACTTGGTATGGTTGGGAAATATTTATGCATGGGTGAGAAAGTTGGTGGGTATCATAAAGATTGTGATAACTAGATTCATACCCATAGACATGCTCAAGATCATCCTCATACCCATAGTCTGACCTCCATCTATCCCTTTCATTTATTTGTCTTGTAGTTTCAATCATGTTTTTGGTTAATTCCTTCATGTGCCTCAGATCTGAATTCATTATGATTTATGGTATGTTCTAAGAACTTAAGATCAATATGTTGGGCACGGTCCTCAGTGGACTCACAGGGTGGAGTCACCAAGTGAACCACACAAGTAATTCACCAATAAAAGATATGTCATAGGGAAATGTGAGGTATGTTGAACTAAGGTATGCCTCTACCTCCCTGGAAACGACGCCAAAATGTTGGCAAAGAGAATGGGAGGAGAGTGTTGTAATCTCACAGATCACATAAGGTTACCAATAATACATACTAAAACATAACTATAAATCAGAAACAAGAGACAAGAACAGATAGGATAACAGATTATATTAATGCAATGAGTTCATACAAGGCAGAGAACTGAACTAAGTTCTTGCTTGGCTCAACAGCCTAATATATACAATTTACAAACAGTTACAAAATAACTACATGTCGGTTCGATGAACCGACACGACTGTTAGTTAGCCGACCTAATCTTTCTAGTTAGTCGGCTGACCGACTTAGTCGGCCGATCGACTAAGTCGGCCCATCGACTTAGTCAGTTGATCGACTAAGTCGGTCTTCGTTCAAGTCGACTTCGTCGACTTGCTCCTTCTACATCTCCCCCACGAAAAAAATGTTTCTTCACCCCGAAGAAACAGGGAGGTACAAAAATTGAAGTTTTGCTGAACCATTGGACCATGCTATTGTTGTGGACTGTGCAGACAGATGGTTGGTCTCTTCTGGACACAGACTTCGACAATGGCCAGAGCTGTGATGGCGAGGTGATGCTGAAAATCTGTCCAACTTTGTAAAGCTTTTTGTATGTCGATCATTAATGTTTTTAAACTTGATAGGAATTACATCTTTTCTGAAATGGGGACTTCTATGATTTTCTCCATATTGGGGCCTAAAGCTTGGTTCTGCTTTTCTATTGCGTCGATGAGTCGTTTCATCTGGGGGCAGATGACATCGACCTTTTCTAGGTTTGAAAGAGCCTCTTGCACCCACTGATGAGCTGCTCGTTCCAGCTGCTGTAGCTTGTTGATCTCCAGCACGATCTGTTCCTCTATGGTCTGTCTAAGTGCTGCCTCCGTCATTTTCCTGCCCTCCAAAGCCTGAATGCCTTGTCACGTCTGCCTTGTCTGCTAATAGAACTGCCCATACTGAGTAGGCCAGTCGCGTAAGAATTATTCTGTGACGACAGATTCCTCCATGTGGTCCTGCAGCACTTTGTAGGCCTCGGAGAAGGCAGTGTGCTATGCTAGTAGTAGTCGGGAAGTTTCTTCCTTCTGTTCTTCCTTGGTTTCTTGCAGACAAGCCTGGATGGTCAATACCATAGTCTCGAAGAGCTGGTATGCTCTTTCAAGTGGTTGATCTATGTCGACTTCGACAGGGCCTAGTATCACGGTCTGTACTAGAGCTCTGCATTTGCCGAGAAACTTGACTTCTTCTACATTTTTGGCTGTAAGCTCTTTATTTTTTTGAACCGTCCTTAGCTTTTCTACTTTGGCCACGATTTTGAGGAGTTGGCCGACCTCAGTGTCGGTCAACGAGTGGGCATCCCTTAAGCTGATCTGTAGGCTGGACGTCCGTGTATGATGTCCTTTCTTCTTCTTTTGTGTGTCTGTCACTTACTCCTGTGTATCTGCAGCGGTTGAGGTTGGGTCTGTGGTTGGCGGTATGGAAGTCGAGGGTTTATCTGATTGGGGGAGTGGTATGACCACTTCCAGCTATGAAGATGTAGGTGGTTGTGGCAGGTTTGGCTGTGAGTCCGGTGGTGGTGGTGGTGGCGGTGGGGTGGGGGAATGAACAGGGGTAGATGGGTTGGCTGAAGTGTGTTATGGGATTCCGTCGGAAGAGATACCTGCTTTTGAAGGTGTAGTGGGTAGGTCGTCCTGGGCGTCGGGGTTGATTGGCTCCGTGATAGACTGTGATGCTCCAATTACGTCGCCTTGTTGGTTTCGAGTGAATGTTGTCGTAATGTTTGCATAGGTATTTTTGCTTACCTAGAGAGGAGCTGTTGTTTGTATTTTGTGGGCCGACTGAAACAGTGCAGGAAGCGTTGCGAAGAAAGCTTTAAGCTCAGCATCTTGGTCAACCTTGGCTTTGACTGTCTTCAAGATTGCTCTTTGATATATGTTGTGGGGACTGACCGACTGTTGCACTGATGCTTGCTCCTTGACTATGGGTGTCGGGGATGGGGGTGGAGGGGTCGACACAAGGTCAACAATGTTTTCAGGCGTCGGTGTCATTTTTTCTCTCTTTGGTCGACCCTCCGGAGCTCCTGCTTCCAGATACCGTTGAAACTGAGTTTCAATTGATACTTTATTTGCAGCGGCGTCCTTGACAATGTCGATGGCCGCGGCTACTAGATCCTCCTCATCGTCGGACGAGTCAGCAAGAAGAAGCTTGCGCTTACCCTTGCCTTGTTGTAGTTTTTGGGCCTTGATTCTCTTTTTGGTGACAGCTATCTCCTTGGCTAGCTTCTTAATGATGCTTTTGGATAAAGCATATTCTGGGTCGGTGTCCTCGACTTGACCTGTCAGTATTTGAATTGGGTCGACAGTTGCTGGAGACAGAGGGGTTGTTTGTTGCTGTGGTTGTACTGTTGGTTGTTGTTGTTCTATCGGCTGTGGGTTGACTACCTTTGCAGTTGGAGTTTTGACAGTGATGTGTACCCGACTAGTGGGCTCAGCCGGGGTGTCCTCCGACACAAATGTGCTGATGTAGAGGTTGAGCTTGTAGTATTCCTCTTTTTCCTGGTCGGTAAGTGGCTCTGTGATGGAGAAGTCGACCTGTTTGGCAGCCTCGGGTATTTGTATTCTTGTCTGAGCCTGTTGGGTCAACTCCCAGAAAATCTGGTCAACCGTCGGATAGTAGTCGAGGTCCTAGGATTTGGGGTCCTGACCTTGCATGTACCAGACTGACATGTGGTCAAGCTCTAACTGTATATGGGAGTCCGCAGGGAGGTTTCGTCGGATGTTCTGGGGCACCCTTCACCTCATCGTGCGAACCTTCAACTGCTGAAACCAGTTTTCCAAGAAGACTTTCCCTTGTCCCAGCTCATGTAGGGTTCCTTTTTGTGAGAAGGGTTTAAATCGGTTAATATCGAACTTGGTCGGCTCCCGGAATACTGGACTGCCTTCTGGACAGATATGATACATGACAATCCAGAGAATAAGAGAGGGGAACTTGATCATACCTCATATCTCTTGGCATCTTTCGCAAATGGTTTTGACCATGTCGACAACATAATCTCCCCATCGGTAGATCTGACCTTCAGTCGCAATTGTGTCGACAACCTCTAGCATCTCCAGTTTGAGGTCGTTGCCTCGACCGGCTAATGCAAGGGTGATTGCAATGATTTTAGCCACAATTTGTGCCATCCGTGTCGTAATCTGTCCAATCATCAACCCCTTGGAATTATTTCCCGACCGTGATCCCGTAAGCTCTTGGACTAACCCTTCTTTAATCCCAATTGGTACAGGGATGCCTTGGTTGGAAAGACCAGTAAGTCGTGAGATAACATCCCCGATAATGTCGATCGGCCTGTCGAAGTAGAATCGACCGTTGTGCTAACAGTTGATAATGAATTTGACCACTGCTTCTTTCGTCCCACTGAAGCTTGCCATCAGTGGTGTGTTAGGGTAGTTGAAGATGGTGCTCTTCCAGATTTTCTCAGCGGCTTGGGTCATCTTGTTGTTGACATAGGCCCATTCTTGGATTTCTATCCATAGTTTCTGCCATTGGCCGTCTTGGATTTTAGCGTTTTTTATGTTCTTTAATCGGCGAACCAAGGGTGTGTCCTCTGCCTGCAGCTCTCTTGCCTTAGTCGCTGCTCGACTCAGTTTGGGTTCCATTATGTCGGGTTGGTCGAAGGTGTTACAGGGTTCTTGGTCTTTAGTCCACTAAGATTGCGGGTGCTTTGTGGGTAAATGGTGTGGTGGATGAACCTTTGACTGTCTTGTATTTATAGATGCGGGTGTTTTTGCGTGTGGGGATGGAAGTATTAATGGCGGACTGGATAGTCCGGCTGTAATACTCGAATGGGACTTAATGGTGGAATGTGTACGACGCTCGAGGCCATCAAGGCGTGATGGGACTCTTAAGGTCGTCGATCGGTGTCGGTGGTGAAAATGGTCGGTTGGACTGGTCGATGAGGATGGTCGAAGATGATGATGTCAGTTATCGAAGTAGTGAGTTGCTATCATGTTTGTTGTGTTTGATTGTATTGTTTTGTTTTGGACATTTTTAGCTTTTTATGGGTTTTGATTGATGGTTAAGGCTGTTACTTGATTTATTTTTATTTTTTTTTATTTTTTTAGGCTTTGTAACGTTTAAGTCAGGCTCCATTAACGATCTTCCGAAATATTAGGCCCTGTAATGTCTTTAGTCGGACCGAGCCATTGGGGTGTATTTCTTAGACAATGTAAGGTCCCATCCATTATGTATGTAGTTTCTTGGGTTTTCCTTTGACTCGACTGTTATAAAGTAAAGCAAGGTCGTCGACCGACAAGTTTTTGTTTTTGATGTTAGGGTCGTGCCATGCTTTCTGTTGTTGTTTGTGAATTTCCTAGTGTTGGATAGCCATGAGTCTATGTTCTTCTATCTTACTGATTTGAAATAGTCGGTCCTTTCTTGCATGTTCAATATCGACATGTAATAGCTATGCAATAAGAGGTGTCTGCTGTCGGAAGTGTAGGGGGACGACTGCTTCTTGCCCGTAGACTAGTCGAAAAGGGGTTTGATCGGTCGAGCGTTTATATGTTATCCTATATGCCCAGAGGACCGCAGGGATTTTCTCATCCTAGTCGTCTTTGTCGGTACTGTATATTTTGGTTAACCCTTTTGTCAATGTTTTGTTGAAAGCTTCAATCGCTTCGTTCGACTGAGGGTGATATGCGGTGCTTCATTGGTGGTCGATGTGAAAATGGTCGGTCAAATTTTTGATGGTTTTGTTGATAAAGTGTGATCCTTTGTCGCTGATCAATGTGAGTGGGCATCCGAATCTAGTGATAATTTTTTCGTAGATAAACTTAGCAGCTACCTCACTTGAACATGTATCGATGGGTTCGGCTTCTGCCCATTTAGTGACATATTCCATTGCCATGATAATATATCTTGCACCTGATCGTTTGGTTGGGATAGGAAACAGTCCTATGAAGTCTATGGCCTAGATTTCGAATGTGAGACTAGGGTTTACATATATCAAGGGCATTTCTATACTCGGCAGAGGTCGACCAAGTCGTTGACATCTATCACATCAAAGAATGAAGTTTTTGCAATCTTTGTGGATTGTGGGCCACCATAATCCTGACTGTTGGATTTTTCTTGCAGTTGTATCTGATTGAAAGTGTCTTTCCTCCCGTCCATAGTGTGCTTCATGCATTATTTGGTCTCGTTCATGGTCGAGTACACACCTCTTGAGAATGTCGTCTAACCCCATTTTGTACAAAAATCCATTGATGAGGCTGTAGGGTGCAGCCTTCATAGCTAAGATTTGTTTTTTCTTGGTGTTCAGACCTTCTGGTGCTTGACCTATCTCTAGGAACTGAGCTATTTCTTCTAGTTCTTCGGGGACTGCTTCTATGCGGAATAGATGTGCATCCGGCAAGTCATCATCGACTCCGGTCGGTTCCTCCCCTGTGTCTATGTGGGATAGATGGTCGGGCCCGACATTTAGCTTTCTTGGTCGGACAACAAATTCAAACTCAAATTCTTGAAAAAGGAGTAGCCATCGACAAATTCTTCCATGATGAATAGGTTTATTAACAAGATACTTCAAAGCTTGATGGTCGGTATAAAATGTGAAGGGGTTGGCCAATAGGTAATTTCGATACTTTTGGAGGGCAAAGACCATACCTAGGGCTTCTCTTTCCGTGGTCGAATAGTTCCTTTCAGCCTTATTTAATTTTTGACTGCTGTAAACTATAGGGTAATCCATCCCATAATCCCTTGGTTGAGTAAGGATGGCTCCAATTGCAATTCCTGATGCATCAATATGCACATGAAATTTGGTCGACCAGTTTGGGAATTTGAGTATGGGGGCTTCGAATAGTTTTCTTTTTAGTTTGTCAAAGGAGATCTGGAATTCCTCTGTCCACTTAAATTCTTGGTCTTCTTTTAGTAATTCTTCTAGAGGGTAGGTCATGTCTGAATAGTGTCTTATGAATTTCTTATAATAGCCTATATGGCCAAGTAGTACCCGAACTTGTTTAGGGTTTATTGGTGGTTTCAGGTCAAGGATGATTTTAATGTTGGCAAAATCGACTTTGATACCATCCTTACAGATAATATGCCCTAGGAGTATTCCTATAGGAGTCATAAATATACACTTCTTGATGTTCAGGGAGAGTTGAATCTGTCGACATCTCTCCAGCATGAGTCGGAGCCATGTGTAGTGATCTTTTAAGGTGGAGTATATAGTCCAATCGTTGAAGTATACTCCCATGGTATTATAGATATATTCTTGGAAGGTCTTGACAACAATTCGGGAAAACACTACAAGTGCATTCTTTAACCCAAAAGGCATAACTCTGTAAGCAAAAGAACCAAATTCACAGACAAATGTTGTCTTCTTTTGATCTTCTTTTTCTATGGGTACTTGGTTGTATCCTGAGAATCCATATGTGAATGAATAGAATTCATGGCCTGGAACTTAATTCAAGATTTCATCAACATAGGGGGTTGGGAATGGATCTGTTAATGTTACTTTGTTGAGCTCCCTAAAGTCGAGACAAATTCTTAATCTTGTCGGGTCATGTTTCTTGGGCTGGACGACCATTGGACTTGCCCATTCAGATTGGTCAATGGGGTAAATGATCCCTGCTGCTAACATGTTATCAATTTCCTTTTTAACTATCTCCTTGTTCTTGTGAGCTAGTTTATAAGGTATTTTCTTGACAAGCCAGACATCAGGTTTAGTGTCTATTTTCATTTCTCCCATCTCTTGTACCAAGCCTTTTAAGTATTTATAGTCCCTTGCAAAGACATACTGGAATTCTCTAAGTAAGTTCACTATTTCGGTGGTCTGTTGTTCATTCCAGTAGTCACCAATCTTGGCTATTTTTGGTCAGTCGTCATTTGAAATGTCGACCTCCTTAGTTTTCACTTTGGCATCTAGACACTCTGGTGCTTTAGCTTCATTGATTGGTCGACTTCCTTCTTTGAACTGTGAGAATGTAGCAGGGAAGTCGGTTGCAGTCATTCTGTCAAGGTCTTGTTTGTCGGTGGTCTCGACTTTCAAGATTGAGTAGATCGGTTTGGTTGTTTCAATGTGGTCGGTCTTCCATATGAAGCTCTTACCTTCTATGTGTTCATTTTCTAGGTGTAAACGTGTCGACTGTGATGTTGAGTCAGTGTGTATATTGTTACAGTTCTTGATCTGTCGATGGTATTGGGAGGGTTGTTTTTCTATCGGTTGGAGAAATTGTTTGATTTGTTGTGCTATCCCAGCCAATTTTTCGTTTTGAGGTATGAACTGGAAATCCTTAATAAAATTTTCTTTAAGTGCATGCCAAAATAAGGTTTCTCCTCTAGCTTCCTCCATCTTATACCATTTATTAGGTAAGTCAGCTAGGGTTGAAAGAAATAAATGTGGCCAGGCTCGCTCATCTTTGTATCCAAGCCTTCTCCACTCCTTTTCACAAAGTTGGATGTGTTCTTCTGGGTCTTTCCCTTGGATAAAGATAGGTATTTGAGCTCCCTGGGTTAACTTTTTTCCACCAAACCATTCGACAAAGAAAGTTGAAGCAGTTGTCCAGCTCTGCAATTTTGGCTCTGTATAGTCTGTATTGTTATGAATCCGACAAAGTTGTCTGACATCGACTTCCTCATCAATCGGTTCTGTCCAAGGTTGTCCTTGGGATGGATTAATGGGTACAATGAATTTTTGACCATTTCCTTTTAGTTTGATTCGTTCTTTATCTAAGGATATGGATGCTTTCATCTTTCGTCCCCAAGGTCAACCGACTAGGGCTGGGAAGGAGCTAGATCCTTCTTTTGGGTCAATAATTTTGAAATCAACCTTGGTAGAGATTCCTTTGATGGTCGTGTCGACATCTTTCCAAACCCCAATGGGTTCAATGAGACCTTGGTCGGCGAGTTTTAGGTAAATTCCTGACTCGTAGAGTCAAGGTCAGCCCATCTTTTCCCATGTATCTCGGGTCATGATGTTTACCTGAGACCCAAAATCAAGCACTACTTGTCGGACGTGATACCCTTCGATTTCCAGGTCGACAAGTGGGTCGACATCGTTTTTGTCTTTTTGGTTCAGGCTGTAGATATTTTTGGTTTGCTTTTCAGGGTTAGTGTGTTTTATTTCATGCAATAAGTCTATAAAATGAGAGACTAATTTGTCGGTTTGAACCAGTTGGATGATTTGATGTATTCTATCAGGTCGACTATTAATGATGCTTTCTTGGAGTGCAATGTCCTGGAATATGTGTGTGGCTTCTTGATATGTTTATTTCTCCTTCGTAGGGTCAGGATAACCATTTGTGTTTTGAATCTTACTAATTTGAGGATTATCAGGGCCTGTTTTTGTGCCTTGGAGAGTGACAATATGCAGATTTTTAGTAGTTAATACATCATGCTTTTGTACACAAGACAAGACATTAACATTTTTATTATTATTGATTTTATCTAACATGGTAGGACAATCCTCCAGAGAGTGATCACGTACTCCAAAATGGTTACAGAATTTAAGATCAGTCATGTCCTTGTATGGACAGTCTACGTATCAGTGCCCTTCTTTATGACATATAAAGCACTGGGTGGATCGACGCGGTCGTATGTCGCGATTCCTGATGAATCGCCCTCTTCCTCCGTACCCTTAGTGTCGATTATCGTACTGGCGCTCATATCATCAGCCTTCATATATTTTCCCGTTCTGGTCATTTGTATTGTTTTGCTCGTTGTTTTGCGCTACTGCATTCGTTTGGTAGACCGCCTAATAGTTCTGTCGGTTTTTCAGATTTAACTGACAGCCGGATATGTTGTGACTTTTAGTCTCACAGATGGTGCACCAGGAATCTTTTCCATTCTTCATGTTAAACGGACAATCTTTCGTAGAATGATCACCGTGTTCCTGGAAAATATCGCAAAATGATTTGGTTTGTACAAAGCGGACATCCTGTCGGCTATATTGTTGTCGACAATTATCTTTAGAATGACCGGCCGTCGAGCAGTTGGTACACCAGATTTCTTGATTCTTGAGGGTTAGCTCTTTCAAAGACTTCTGCACATTCTCGAGCTGTTCCTCTAATCTGTGGTCCGTCGGATATGCAGGTATGTCTTTGTCCATTTCCACCTGCAGAGCTTTGGTTAGCGCGTTTTCATATGTCTTGAACGTTTCCAGACTGATATGTCGGCATAATTTCTGTGATAATCCTGCAAGGAACCATTGAATTAGTAGTTGTTCATCAATAACATAATCTAGTTGGCTTAATAGGTCCTTCCAACGTTTGTCATAGTCGCGGATTGTCTCCCCTGGATTTTGCTGTGTCGTTTTCAGCTTTTTGGCGGCCAAGTGTTTAGCGTCTGGGGTTTTGAAGAATGATAAGAACTACGCCTTGATCTCAGCTTTCGTCACTCTGGGTTTCCTTTCTGAAAAGGTCATGTACTAGGTCAAGTCCCTTTTCCGTAAGGCTTCCGTGAATTGAGCCATTTGTTGGTTTTCATCTGTCACCTGGTTTGCTTCCCAGGTCGACTCGTAGACGAACCAATGTTGTCTGGGGTCTTCATCCCCCTCATAGAGAGGAATGTGAGCTGATCCGTGACCCATGTCTAAATCACTTTCACTGCTCTCAGAAGTCAGCGGGGTTGGTGGTGTGGGTGGTGGTGAAAGTGGTGGGGTTATTGATATAGTCGGGCCTGCGGGGTTTTGGTCGACGGAACTTGTGCTCCCGTCGGTGGTCGATTCTTCTTCGACGTACATTGGGTTGTTGTGGATTTCTACTGTCGATGATCCACTACAATTTTGTGTGCACAGGTCTGATTCTTTGATTTCTTCTAAAGCTGTACTTGGCGGGGGGGGCGCTCCTTCCTGTGTCGGTAAGAGCAAGTGGATACTTTGGAGGGAGGGTGCTGCCTGAAATGTCACCCAGTTTCCCTCGAGCGGTCGATGTATGATAAGGTGTTGACTCCATATGCTGTAGTCACCATCTCGTAGTCGTAGATCATCTTCGACAATAGTCTGGATTCTAGTATGCGGATTTGTTGGGGAAAGGGTTATTCCGTCGTTGGGAGCTCTTATTTGGAGAGCTTCTGGATGCTCTATCCACACTTCTTCCTCCATAGGGGACACCTCTTATTCTACGCCCTCTTCCTGTTGGTCATGACCCGACTCTGGAGGATTCTCTTCACGGTCGTTCTCCCTAGGGTTTTGTTCTCTGCGCAGCCCTGCGGATCTTTCGCGTCGTGCTTCCCTTCTCTGCTATCTCTCGTCCCTTTCTTGTTTCTGAATTTCCAACATACTTTCGTACAGTACTGTTTTATTTAGGTCTTCTACGGATACTTTTCATTACTGGTGATGGCTATCCTCTTTAGGTTGACTAGGATCCACTATACTCTACCTCCGACACAGGACCAGCTACCCCCCCATAGCCTACCCGACACTTTTATAAAGCCCGGATAGTTAGAATCACTTGTTTAGGAAGTATTCCCACTCCCTTTCTGCGATGAATTTCTCCCACTTCTTCTACTTCTCCGCCTAGTTGGTATTTGGTGGCTGTTTGCACAGTGGTGGTCTACGTTCGATGATGTGTCCTGCTCCGTTCTCTATCAAGAATTTGAACAGCAAGGTCGGCAAGGAGAACAAGAATTTTTCAGTGAATTCTGTGTAGAATTTCACTTTGACAGTTTCCACTGACGTCTTGTCTTTGACCGCTTGCTCCTCACAGAAGTCGTCGGCGATTTTTTCAAACCATTCCGACAAATTTGTCCAGCCTCCTCGGATCGGTTTGTCTAGAAACTATTCTTCTTTAGTCGCGTCAGGATTTCTCATCCAGAAGCTGCTTCAAGAGTTGTGGCACTGATTCGATGAATTTTTCATGGGTCTCTGTGAAAAATATTGCTTTAGCTTCAACGGTTGTTAATCTGTTTCTTCTTGCATAATTTTGTAAGTAGTTCGCAACTTTACGGTCCCACCAGTCCTTGATTTCCTGCTCTGGTATCATATGTGAACATATATTTTAGACATGTACTACTGGCAACGGAACCAATGTTGTAATCTCACAAATCACATAAGGTTACCAATAATACATACTAAAACATAACTATAAATCAGAAACAAGAGACAAGAACAGATAGGATAATAGATTATATTAATGCAATGAGTTCATACAAGGCAGAGAACTGAACTGAGTTCTTGCTTGGCTCAACAGCCTAATATATACAATTTACAAACAGTTACAAAATAACTACCTGTCGGTTCGGTGAACCGACATGACTGTTAGTTAGCCAAAAAAATCTTTCTAGTTAGTCGGCCGACCGGCTTAGTCGGCCGATCGACTAAGTTGGCCCATCGACTTAGTCGGCTGATCGACTAAGTCGGTCTTCGTTCAAGTTGACTTTGTTGACTTGCTCCTTCTACAGAGAGCTTAAGGACAAATGTCAAACCAAGGTAGGCCTCTACCTTCCCTGGCAACAGTGCCAAAATGTTATCACAAAATTTGTAGTTGCTTATGTATGATGGATCTAGGATGGATTGTAGAGGGGAAAGCAACTAGGGAGGTGGAACCAAGACTGTCTAGACTCCCAAATGGATGGTTGTCATGTCAATCAAGGAAGTCTTCGCTTTATGTTATTTAAGTCCAAGAAAACAACGAGGGAGACTTGGATCTAGTCCTGATAGAAGATATAAGACCTAGATACCATAACAGATCAAATGTGGCTTCGAGGTGTAATGTCCCTTTTTGATTTTTTTTTTAAAATGCCCAATTTTCCAATTTTTTCACAATTTTGGCTCTTGACTAGTTTTGATGTCTAGACCTCCAAATTGACCCAAATGCTTCCAAATTTTCTTTGAAGTTACATGAATGATAATATAAATTAAATTTCATGCTCGTGTATGTTTTTTGACCTCCCAATTGCTTCTAAAAACGTTTTTAATGTTCTTTTCAAAGTAGGAGTCTTTACTAGCAAATTGGGGCTCCAATTTCTCCTGGGCAATTGCCGGAAATGGATTCACAAATGATCCCAAAGTCACTTGAATTTATGAACAGAGGATCGGTATGTGTAAGGGACCTTTTAAAATTCTCATATGCATCATGGTTCATTTTATACATGCTGTTATGACTCTTTCCAAAACAACTCCCAAGTCACAATTTCGACCCTTGGGGAAAATGCACTAAATCTTCTCTCAATGCAATAAAAATGAGTAAAATGGATTCCAATGCTTAATTACTGAACATTAGACTTTAAATGCACATTAATTACAGTCCATTATTCATACATTTATCAGATATACATTCCTCCATTAGAAATAATAAGCATTACCATGGTATATATCAAAATGGAGTGGAAATGGTCATTGTTTGCTCATGAAAAGTCATTTTGACATACAAATCTTGGAAATTTAGACTTGAAACTTTATGAGAATTAATAAAAGAGAATATTTAACTGATTACAATCATAAATGGACAATTAAAGGCTCTCCCAATTCGAAATCATCAGCATTACAATGGTTCACAATAAGAATATAGTGGGGAAATATTTCTTCATTGTTCAACATTTTTACATGAATTATTTTGGGTATTTTGACCGAATATTATTATGAAAATTAAATACATAGAATATAAATCAGCATCTAATATGGTTGACATTATAATGTTCCCCAAAGAGATCAATAGCTCACCCAAAGCGCAATCCCTCCATTGGCATGAATATGGTGTGAGAACTGGAAATAGTTGAGAGAGAGTGCTGCAATTGAAGAATCCACATGCTTTCCTGTAGCTTACACCTGCAAATAATACTCCATTAAATCTCCATTAAATACCTGAGTGGCCTTTTCAAACACCAACTAGGATGGGATTCTTTCACCCTCGAAATTGGCTTAAGCAAGAAAACTAGTCATCCACTAGCTCTCACAATTCACAAATGAGAAAAAGCTTCTTATCATGGATGATCCCTGTATTTTATAAAAATTATTGGTATTATAAGGTTCCAAATCCATACATAAACCAAATCCAAGTAGAATTGGTGTGGCTGCTCATGCTATTCCATGTGGCCTCTCTCTTCACCTTCCCTCTTCTCCCAAATTTGAGTAGGAGTCTCTTGGCCTTCTCCAACTCCCAAATTCAACCTCTAATATGCTCTATTCAGTACTGAAATGTCACTATGTCAGTGTTTCATCCTTCAGATCTAACTTGTGTCATAACTGTCATAGAATCTCCATCATTGGTGTCATAGATGTCATAAATGTAAGGGGAATCTAGCCAAGTGTCCATGAAACTCTCATTTGGCTCTTCCTCTCCCATGTAAGTTACAATTCATCCCAAATTCTACCTATGAAGTACATGGATAATTTTATTAACCTTATAATCCATACAAAAACATTAGGCTTCCCATATATTCGAATTTTCAAGAGAAAGATACCATTTAACATAGGAATTCTAGCTAGTGTGGGCCCCATAGTCTCCATGTGTCTTCATGCTCCATTTCCACTTCCATTTTATGTTGTATTTATTTAATAATATCAATTATTAAATATTTATCCCCTTATAATGTATAAACATCATTTATTATCCCCCTTATTCCAAATCTCAAAGCTTCCACCCCCAACCTAGGAAACTAGTGATTTTCCTCCTTGGAAACTATTTGACTTTTAGCATCCCTTTGACATCTCTCATGACTATGGAAAATCTGATTTGTCCATTGTGACCCAATTCAAAATTTGGGACATTACAAATCCTCCCTTCCCAATATTTCTTGTCCTCAAGCAATTTCAAGCATGGTTGTTGAAGAACCTACTTTCTATGATTCTTTGAAGTTGCCATTGAGCTGCCCACTTTGATACTTTGAGATTCCATGAAGATTTCAGAGAGGAACTACCATGCTTTCTACTGCACTACTATGATTAACATCACCTTATTAAATGGGGAATACATCTCCCATACTGCTTGTTTCCCAAATAATTTGAAATCAATGGGACTAAAAACTATCCCAGGGTCCCATTGCTTGCATTGCACTCCAACAATTAAGAGTGCTCTCCAACCCATACCATTTAGAAAGAGAATTCCTGGATCCCATTTTCTTGTATTCATTTTTCCAAAAATCATTAGTGCATAATACATATCATCAACGTATATAACAACATAATAAGAATGTACATCAAGGAAGTTCCTCACCAAAAAATCATGAAAGTGCTTATACCTCCCAGTGAGTAGACTACCATTTGCCAAGTGCATACATGCTTCAAGTGACCAATAAAAACTACTCCAATGACATAGGTGAGGATCCCATGTCCTATAAATATTCTTTCAAATAATTTAATATGCATCAAAATAATAATCAGCCATTTTTTCTTTCATCCAAGAAGTGAATGAAGAACCTCCACCAAAATATGAACCAAATAAGGAGCAAATAAAACATGAAGACTTCAAGTGTCTCAAAGAAGTATCATAAATACACCCATGAATATGTATATCATCATGAAATAACAGAGGATGTTTCTACCAATAATAATTTTCCTCAATCATATCCCTCTTCACCCAAGTGTTGGATGAAGTTCCTCCAACATCAAATGAACCAAGTGTTGAGCAAGAAAAACCATGAGCCTTCAAGTGACTCAAATGAACATCATAGGTGCACCCATGTAGATGTGTATAATCATAATGTAAACAAGGATTCTTCTGAAAATGTAAATAATATGGTTCTCTAATAATTCCATCATCAAAAGGAGAAATAGAATTTCCATGCTCTTCATGTGGCACCATCAAAAAGAAACCGTTCACCCATACTTCATTAGGATGACTGCTGCAAAATTTAGAAGTGTAAGATGTAGGAGAAAGAACCAACTCACCAAAATGATCAGTAAGTGAAAAATTGTCATAATGTGAAGTATCCATAGGGGTAGGATTATTCACCTCCCTAGAAAATGCAAAAATTTCCTCATGGCTTGGTTCCAAGGGGGTGGAATTATGCACTTCTTCAAAAGTTGTGTAACCATTTTCAAGAGGCAACTTAAGATCCTCTTCCACAATTACTAGTGATTGGATCTGATCACTATAATCCTCAAGCACATCAAGAACCTGCAATTTTTCATGTTTCTCATGATCCATCATGTCATGAGAATCCTCCAAGCAATCTACCTTATGAAAATCTGAAACATCAGAGGAAAAACAAGTGTCTTGCAACTTTTCAAGAAGTTGCTCATTTTGAATTGTGAGCTTATCAATAAATTCATTATTATCAAGTAGGATTCATGGAACCATTCAATAATCTCAATGACATTTTTTCTATCAAAAATAAAAGACATGAAATTACCTTTGATGTTGCACATTGCTCTTTGGATCTTCTCCATGTCTTCAAGGAAGGATGGCTCCTCCAAGGAAGTAGCTCTCCAACAATAAATTGATACCAATGCTTGAGTGTCATGGAGTATGCTAAGGGACTCTTGGATATTATTTTTATTCATATTTAAGGACACTTCAAGAAAATGAGGCTCTTGCAAATGAACCTCCTCATCTTCTTCCTTCTTGCTTGGACCAACTTCATCAAGCTCAAGTGGTGATGGAGAAGTTGATCTTGTTTCTTCTTCAACTGCTACAAGGTATTCATTTTCATGTTTAATGGAATTTTTGCTTGCAGCAACATTTTGAAATCTGATATCTATGTCACCAACATAGATCTGTGAGCACCCAACAGTGGATACTCCTTCATAGTTCAAGCATCCATCAGTAGATGCTCTTTGTTTCATTTCCAAGGTAGCACGTATCTCAAAATTATCTTCAGTATTTTCAATAAAAGCTTCTTCATACTCATGTGATGTCTCTTCATATTTTTTAGACTCACTTGGGAGTGAATTTAGATCATCTTCATGTACTACTTATTCTACTCCACCTATTTCAGAACTAGGTGGTTCATGGGTCTCCTCCTTTTTCTCCTTCAAACAAGCTAATGCATTTTTCTCCTTGGTTTTCTTAAAATCAATATATTTTTCCCAACTTTGGATAGCCAAAAATTCAAATACTTTCATAATATTCTTGGTCATGTCTTCAAATATAGGTTCCATGATTTTTATTATCGGCTCACCATCATATGAGGTTCTCTTTTCATCCCTAGTCATAGTTTCCAAAAAATTGTCTTCTTCTCCTACTTTTTTTTCCCTCTTCAACAAAAGCACTTTTGGGTTTCGATATATAATGGTGGTCCCTTAATTATTTTCCTAATAAATATTATACCACATCAGGTTCCAAGACCATGCTCTGATACCACTGTAATGTCTCTTTTTGAATTTTTTTTTTAAATGCCCAATTTTCCAATTTTTTCACAATTTTGGCTCTTGAGGTCCCCCTGCAAAAACGCCCAAGATGAAGTCGCCCTCCTGTAGAAAATACAAAGATCCTGAAAAAAGAATATAGATCTCACAAAATATTTCGAATGCTAGGAAGAAAAATATTTTCCAATCACCACCAAAGAACACCAGATGCAAAGCAGATCCAGAAAAATATCCACAATAAAATATTTCTATTAATCAGATCCAAGAGCCAAAGACCCCTTACAAATGAGAAGCTCTCTCCTTTAAATAGAATTGAGAGAACCAAAATCCTAACCACTTTCAAAATGAGTGGCTAAGATTAAAATATAAAGTATTCTAATCAATGGTTGAGATGAGCTCAACATAAAATACATGGAACATTATAACCATAAAGTACCAAAGTGGACTAAATCACCCATAAGGAGGGTACTCCATTCAACAAGAAATAAATGAAGCACATGGTGGGTCCATGGAGTGTTAAATAACTCCCTCTGGGTGTCCCATGGCACAATAAAATAATATAACATTTTAATTCTTTGACTTTATGCCTCCTTGAGGAAATCGTGAGTCTCCCAAAAGCTCAAGAAAATAATAATAAAATGCCCAAAAAATAGGTGTGGGCCTAATCAAGTGATGCAACTGCTAGAGGAGGTGTGGAGGACATCAATATCATCATCATGACTCATCCCATGTCATTTCCTTTTCTCAGTATCCCAAATTGATTTCTTCAATAGCCATTTAATAAGTTTTTAATCTGCCTTGGGAAATGTGAATCTGCCAAAACAACCTCCTAGGGTGCCTGCTTTGTCAAACTGATCCCACTAGGATCTATGGGATGAGGGTACTATGGTACAAACAAGTGGTTGTACCCCCTATTCCCATACAATGCCATAGGAGATCCAAATAAAACATCTCCCTGCTCAGACACATCATCTTGTGAAGCAAAACTCCATCAGAAAGGAAAAATGAGCATGATCATCTCTATAAGTGTCTGGAACTAAAGATAGGGTATCTCATTAGACTTAGAGAATCCAAATCCATATAGGGTGTATACTCATACCCCTCTCAGGTCTCTACCTGATGAAAAACCATATCCAATAGACAATATAACCATATGTAAATGATCAGATACCAATAATATAACTGAGACTATCATCCATCTGCTACAAGTGTTATATGGCTAATACATGCTCTACAACTTGAGCAACAATCACAACAAGTAGTAGTAATTTTAATGGTGGCACATCAACCAAATACATATATATGGTTTTATTTATTATTACTTAGACCAAACTTTCAGGACTATACTCACTTCATAGTTGTAGTCACTTTGCTAGTGAAGGTTGAAGGCTGAAATTGACATGGCTAGGGAAAAGGATGACTTCCTACTTAACATCATCACACTTTGGATATGGAAGGGGAATACTCACTATAATCAATGTCAGACAAACAAAAACATAGGGAATGGTAGTGCCTTACAAATGGTTGACTTGTTTAGAGAGTGCTTATTCAACTTAGGCATCATGTCTACATCAAGTTTGATCCAGTTTCATTAGGATCATCTATTTTATTCCATGGCATTTTTGGCCTATATGTCCTTTTGGGGACTTCACCAGTGCTTAAAAGCACAACTAACTGCAGCTTTCATCCAGCACATTTTCACATTTATAAGGTCATCAATATTTGGATATAACAAATATTTAACCATTACTTTTTTGGACCTTTTCTTATACCCTTCGAGGAGTAGTTTAGCATTTCATTTCTCTTGCCCTTTTTCACATATGTTAAGAAACACAGTTTTATCATTTTCATTTTCATGGGCGCATATAAACATTTCCAATATAAGTAGTACATGAGCTTTCAGTTTTAGCCAACAACATCTCAAGTGACCAGGGGGGAGTTCTGCACAGTGCCAAACATCGGGACAACTGACTAGAATGATTTAGGCATACAATCCAACTCACCAAAGGCAAGTTCTGTCACCATCTCAGAGCCGAGAAACAATATAAACAGGGAGGTTTGTCCAACAAAGGTTCTAGCGGGGAAAAAGGTCCTCCATACCATAAGTCAAGTAGTAAGTCATGTTAAAAACAAATCTTGAAGGTAATGGATGGGTGGAGACAATGAATGATGAAGCCAACACTAGCAATTCAAAACAATGGTGGGGATGACTATCTCTATTCTCCCTGAGGAGGGTAAAACCAATGAGTATAGATCAGGAACTTCAAAGTCAGAATAGGGACATCAATACATAATACAAATACATCAAATTCCATATAATTATGACTACCAGATCATGACACTACATGTTAATACATGCCACAAATATGAGTATAAAATCAAATGATAACCATAACAAAATATAATAAAAGCTAAGTCGTAGTCATGCATATAATCCAACTGAACCATCATCTGTCCAATGAGAAAGTACTGACATAAAAATGGGCATCAATAACTGCTCTGTAATGACTAAATGGCTACATCAGTCCTCAAATTTGAGTAACCTGAGACTCAGTCCTGACATGGGAGAGTACAATAGTCCATAAATAAAATAATGATCTGCCAAAACTGCTCATCTCAGCATCTCATATGTAAGAGATTTGGCTGAAAAATTTATTGTATCTGAAAAATAGAATATGGTAGCCGAGCTACTATATATGTGATAACACAATCTATGGCAAAGGTTTCACAGTTTTGAAGGAGCTACATGATACTACTGATATGGATCCTTCCCACAATGAAAATTCTGCACTTTTTATCATTTGGGTGAGTTATTTCA
This sequence comes from Pseudotsuga menziesii, assembly GCA_001517045.1. Taxonomy (NCBI): domain Eukaryota; kingdom Viridiplantae; phylum Streptophyta; class Pinopsida; order Pinales; family Pinaceae; genus Pseudotsuga; species Pseudotsuga menziesii. Next base: position 386,312 of record LPNX010431025.1, on the reverse strand, counting down.
TTCTCCTACACCCTACAACTCCATGTTTTGAAGCATTAGTCTCAATGAAGAATGGATGAAAGGGTTCTTTTTTATGGTGCCACATGAGGAGTATGGAACTCCTAGATTTAATTTTTATGATGACATAGTTGAAGCACATTCTTATTCACATTTGCAGCAAAATCATTTTTACTTTATGATGATGCACATCTACATGGATGCACCTCTGATATGCATTTTAGTCACTTGAAGACTCATGGTTTTTCTTGCTCAACACTTGGTTCATTTTATGTTGGAGGAACTTCATCCAACACCAGGGTGAATAGATTTATGATTGGAGAACATTTTTGTTTCCAGCCACACACTTGGTTATATGTTTATGATTCTCTCATTCATGGATGTATGGGAGAGACTTCTTTGAGTCATTTTAAGTCTCCTTGTTTTTTTTGCTCATTATTTGGTTTAGATTTGAGTGGAGATTCTTCATTCACTTCTTGGATGGAAGAATACATGGCTAAATCTTTTGATGCATATCAAATCATTTTGGATCAGCATTATAGGACATGGGATCCTATCCTATGTCATTGGAGAAGATTTCATTGGTCACTTGAAGCTTGTATGCACTTGGAAAATGGTGGTCTACTTACTTGGAGGTATAAGCATTTTCATGATTTTTTGATGAGGCACCTCCTTGATGTACATTTTTATTATGTTGTTATGTACTTAAATGATATATAGTATGTACTCATGATGTTTAAAAGAATGCATACAAGAAAATGGGAACCTGGAATTATCTTTCCTAATGGTATGGGTTGGATAGCTCTCTTCATTGTTGGAGTGCAATAGAAGCAATGGGACCCTGAAATAGTTTTTAGTCCCATTGATTTCAAATTTTTTGGGAAACAATCAGTATGGGAGATGGATTCACCACTTAATAAAGTGATTATAATTACACTATTGTAGTATAAATCATGGTAGTTCCTCTCTAAAATATTCGTAGAATCTCAAAGACTCAAAGTTGGACAGCTCAGGGGAAACTTCAAAGAATCATACAGAAAGCAGGTTCTTCAATACCCATGTTTGAAATTGCTTGAGGAAAAGAAATATTGGGAAGGGGGTATTTTTTATGTCCCAAATTTTGCATTGGTTCACAATGGCCTAATTACATTTTCCATATTCATGAGAGTTTGTCAAATTGATGCTAAGGGTCAAGTAATTGCCAAGGAGGAAAATTACTAGTTTCCTAGGTTAGGGGTGGAAGCTTTGGGATTTGGAACAAGGGGGGAATAAATGATGTTTGACCATTAGAATGGAATAAATATTTAGTAAAGGAGATAAATAAATAAATACAATGGAAAAATAAAGTGGAAATTTATCATGAAGACATGTGGAGAATGTGGGACCCACACAAGCTAGATTTTCTATGCCACATGGCATCCTCCTCTTGTCATTTCAAGTACATAAGAAGTAAAAGGTTATTGGGATGATTTGGAAGGTCAATGTATTTAACATGAATCAATTAAGGTTGAATTGGAGTGGAAGAGTAACTCCCATGGGACATGAAGAGGCATTTTGGAGCTAGTGAGACTCTTGGACTAGATTCCCTAGCTCTATGAAATATGACATATATGACATGTCAAGTCAAAATAGAGCATATAATAGGGCTCTCATGTGATTTGGGGAAGCTCAATGGCTTCCTACTCAAATTGGGGGAGGTGGAAGGCTAGGAAAGGGAGGACACATGGAAAATATTGAGCACACACCCAAATACAAATTGGATTGAGTTTTTGGATGGATTGGTAACCTTAGAAGGCTAAGTATTTTTATAAAGTACAGGAATAAAAAAAGATAAGGGATTTTTTTCATTTGATAAATTGTCATTTTTGAATTGTGAGAGCTAGCGGATGACTAGTCTTCTTGCCTTAGCCAATTTCGAGGGTGAAAGATTCCTATCCAAGTTGGTGCTTGGAGAGGCCACTTGGGTATTTAATTGAGATTTAATGGAGTTGAATTTTCAGGTTTAAAATACAAGGAATCTATTGGTTCCTTATATTTCAGCACTTTATCTCAACCATTTCAATTTTTTTATGGCATATTCTTTCTCATGGAGGGATTGTGCTTTGGGTGAGCTGTTGATATCTTTGGGGAAGATTCTAATTCCCCATTATTTTATTTTATGATGTAAATTATATGTATTTAAATTTAATAAGACTCTCAGCTCTAAATACCAAAATATTTCATGAAAAAATCTTAAACAATGAATAAATAATGCCATTTCCCCACTATCTTGTTGTGAACCATTGTAATGCTAATGATTTCGAATTGGGAGATATTTTCATTGTCCATTAATGATTGTAATAATATAAATATGATATTTTATTCATTATTATAAATTATTAGGTCTAAATATCAAATGGTTGTATGGAAAAGTGATTATTAATGAGCAAACAATGACCATTTCCCCACTACATTGATGTATGCTATGATAATGCTGATTATTTCGAATGGGAGAATGTATATATGATATATTTATTATTAATGGACTGTTCTGTATTAGTATTACAAGTTTCATTTTCATCAATTAATCATTCGAGATCATTTTACTCAGTTTAATTGCATTTCGAGAAGATTTGGTGTCATTTCCCCAAGGGTCAAATTAGTGATTTTGTAGTTGTTTTGGAGAGGGTCATAACAGCTTGTATAAACTGAATAATTATGTATATTAGACCTTAAAAATTTTCCTTAAACACCCTCATCCTATATTCATAAATTCGAGTGGGTTTGATATCATTTCAGAATCCATTTCCACCATTTACCCAGGGGGAATTGGGCCCCAATTTTCTGGTAAAGATGCCTACCTTGACCAGAATATTAAACAAGTTTTCAGAAGTAATTGAGGGTCATAAATCATCACTGAACATCATATTCAAGTCCTAATATCATTCATATACCTTCTTAGAATATTTGGGAGCATTTGGGTCAATTTGGAGATCTAGACATCAAAACTAGTAAAGGGTCGAAATTGGGGAAAAAGTGAAAAAATTGTCTTTTAATAAAAAATATTAAAAGGGGGCATTACAAAGAAGCATGGATTGGCATGAATTCTAGAAAATATTAGTTCAATTTTTTTGGTTGTGTGTATTATATTCATGTTACTAAAATGTTGAGGATGAAACTTTATAGCATAAGTGAAAAATGAATTTTATAACCCTATCACCAAGAAATTTGTTGTGAGTAGAGATGTTAAATTCCAAAAAGATAAATATAGAGAGGATTAAACAAGTGAAACAATTAGAATTAAAATTCCTTTTCCATAGGAATATTAAGTGAGCCAGATGGACACTGGTGGCCACCCACCCAATCTATTGTCTTAAGAGCATGGTTTTCTAGATTTTCCATTTTTTTTACGGTTTTTTAAGTCTTGATATTCCAAGGCCATTTTGAGACCCTAAATGACATGTTTTTGGCACAACTCCCAAAAACGTATAAATGGCATGGTTTGGGTCAACAACATGGAGTCCTTCTTGACTAGACCTTTCCAACAGGATAAGGAGAACCCCAAAAGGAGATCGTATGAAAAAGTTACACCTTGAAGAAGATGACGTATAAACTAACCCCATTACGCCCCTCAAACCTTTTGGCATTTCATCTCTCAGGGGTTAGGGTTTTTAATATTTATATTTTAATCATTGATGTTTTATGTTAAAAAGGCCTTGCTAGCCTCATTATAACTCAGTTATGGAATATGAACATAGTCAAAAATCTCTTTTCAAATATAATCTACCACTCTCTAGAGCTAATTTTTATTGTTTTGTAGTTTACAATGTTTTCCCATTCCATTCACTAATAGAATTTGGGTTCTACTCTAGTACTGTGTTTTCTACAAAACTTTCATGTGTATTTCTATTTCATATCACTTCCTTCATTTTGTTGTCCAAATAATCTAGATCATAAAGAGGTGGAATATTCAAGACAACAAGATCTTCAACCTAAACCTCTAAGGATTCAAGTACAAAGAGAAGGAGAAAACAATAGTGTGACATAAACCTTCTTCTATTAGTAACTTGGATCCCATATACCATAATACAATAAGTTTGCAAGAAATTTATGAACAACTTGATAATTAGTATGTACATTTCACCTTAATATCCTATCATCCCATATATTTTGAAGAAGCAATCAAAGAAGAATAGTAAGCTTAAGCAATGAATGAATAAATTGAAGCAATTGAAAGGAACAACACATGTGATTTAACAAATATTCTAGTAGATAAAGTCAACATTTAATTCAAATGGGTCTATAAGACCAAGATTAAGGAAAAAGGTGGTGTGGAAAAGTACTAGGAAATGCTTGTTTCCAAGAGATTTGCACAATAGCCTAGTGTGGATCATGGAGAAATTTTTTCTCCTGTAATAAAGTTAGAAGTGTGGTCAGAGAAATTTTGAATCCAACATGCCAAAACAAGTGGCCAATATATTAGGTGGATGTTTAACTCTTTTTTTGAATAGAAGAGTAGAGGGGGGAGTTTATGCAATTCAACCACCATGGTTTGAAATCAAAGGTAAAGAGCACAAAGTGTACATACTAATAAAATAATTGTATGGTTTGAATCTCTAAGATATTCATACAATCACATTGTTTCCTATTTTCTCAACAATGGGTTCATAATAAGAGAAAAAATTACCTCACACTCTATACTATACTAAATCAACAATGTAACATTTTTTTTTTGTAACGAGGGGAATCGACAACTGGGGACGAGTTGGTACTCACATGGCACGGGGTCCAAGGATCCAATCCCGCTACCACTATACCCCTAGGTGCATCCACAGGTCCTGAACCATGGTGCACAGGTAAATTTGGGGGGGATTTGAACACGAGACCTTCCATTTACAACCAATTTCAATAATTCCACTTTGCCACTTGTTCTACCCCCCCACGGGAAACAATGTAACATTTTAATAATTTGTCTTTATGTTGATTATATAATATACATAGGTACAATCTACTATTGAATGAGTTTCAAACAACCATGAAGCCACAATTTGAGATGAATTATCATGGTCTCATGAAATATTTTCTTTGTATTGAAGTTGAGCAATATGCATATGGAATTTTTATTTGTCAAAAGAATATGTGATAGATATTTTGAAAATATTAAAAATGGATAGATGAAACCAATAGATAAACCAATTGGAACATTTACAAAGTTAAGCAAATAGGATAAAGGATCAATTGTCAATTCCACATTGTATAAGAGGCTTGTAGATTGTAGTCTCATGTATCTTATGGATACCTAGTTAGATATTATGTATGCGGTATTTATGGAGTCTCTCAAAGACACTCATTGGAAGCTTGTAAAAAGAGTTTGGAAATATATTGTAGGAATAGTAGACCGTGGAAATTAGTATTCCACTTCCAAATATAATTTACTTATTGGGTACATAGATAGTGGCTTCACAATAAGAATTGATGATAGGAAAAGTACTTCTAGGTATGGATTTCAGTTTGGTGCAGGTTAATCTCACGGGATTCCAAAAAACAACTAATTGTCACAATATCTTCAATAGAAGAAAAATGTGTAGCAACAATCTCAACATTATGTCAACCAATTTGGTTGACAAAAATATTAAGTGATATTGCACATGAAAAGGATCCAATGGATATTTTTATGACAAGAAATCAACTATTGCATTATTTAAAACTCATGTGTTTCACCACAAAAGTAAACACATTGACAATCACTACAACTTCATTTGTGAGATGGTAAAAAACGGTCTCATTACTTTACAATTTTGTGAAATTTTTTCTCGGTTTCATCCACCGGTTTAAATGTCAAAAAATGATCTTTGTTTAATGCCCAACCCAGAAAGAAATAAGGCTGGAAATTGCATAAACTTTTAGACTAGTAAAAACACTATTGTAACTCAACTTTAATGACAAAAAATAAAATATTAAATGCACTCCTTGAAATTTTAGACACAATAATTTTTGTCAAACTTGCCCAAGAAAAACCCACAAGGGGAAACCCTGTTAGGAGAGAGAGATTTTTATTTTCAGGAAAATATTACAACAAAAAACTCAAAAATTTTCATACCAACTAATCTCAACTGGATGAAAATTTTCTGCCTCGTTTTTTGTGCCAAACAGGAAAAATCAAACTCACAAATTTTATGTTTTATGCCTTGATTTCCATGCTACTATATGGACATACCATAAGGACAGACTGTACAAACCTCAAAATTCGTGCCCAAGATTTTTTTTCTCAAAAATTGTGCTGAAAAATCTTCCTCAAAAATCATGCTTGTTGTATCGAAAACTATATCGTACGGACTGTACGGACCAAAAATAAATGTTGTTGTCCTCTCCTCGATTTGTGTGTCCTCTCCTCGATGTTGTTTTCCTGTCCTCGAAATGCATTCCAAGAGAAAAAACTTGTTGTTGTTGGTGTTTTCTCCTCTTTCTCAGAAAAATGGCTCTACTCTCTCTCAACTCTCTCCTTCACTCTCTTCCTCAAAAAGTGAGTAATTTTTCCTTCACTTGCCTTTTTGGTGAAAATCCTAGGGTTCATATAATCCAATGGTGGAGATTAGATGAGATGAGTGGATGAGATAAAATGCTCCTTAAATCTCATTTAAAAATTAAATTCACTCACCTCACTTAAATTTTCCAAAAAGTGACTTTATTCTCTAAATTCAAATTAAATGCTCATCTCGAGTCGTTTAATGCAAGGGTAACTTTATTTCCCCCTTTTAAGTGACTAAGGATAAATTCAAATAAGGGAACACTTTCCTAGGTACAAAAATCAACATTTTGTAGATCTAAAGACCAATTGTTTGACATCTTTATGTTGATAAGCAATAATTTTGAATTTTAATTTCAGAGACAACACTTAAGCATCGATTGTTTTGAGGTTTGTAATGATAGTAAAAGGGAGGTGTTGATTATCATAATTAATCCCACTATTTTATAACAAAAGGATTACCAATATTCTCATAGAATTGTTATGTTCCATGTTTTCTCTACACTCCTGAAAATCAAACTTCAAATCCTATGTTGGGAGGAATTGATTTGTGCATAGAAAATTGCATGACATCAAGTTGTGTACTTGAGTGAAGCGTCTTAGAAAAATATAGAATTCAAAGAAATATTCACATGGTATTTATTTGCACATAGACATATTCATGGAATCTAGTTGTGGACTGGAGCTAATTGTCACAAACACTATATTTCTTAACCATTCCAAGGGGGAGTGGAATGTTATTGATTTGTGCATAGTGTGCTCCATGAAATCTAGAAGTAGAGTGATACCACTGGTAATAGAAAAACTATGAAGAATGTTGGCACTGGAAAATAGACAAATATTTTTGTACCAAACAAATATTATATCAACCCCTAGGACACAAATTTTATATTTCACTTGTTGTTGAAAGAGAATATGTTCGGATACCATAATATAACATATGGTAATATATTTTTGGTTTTGGAAAATATGAGATACTCTATAATAGCTAAGAGTTTAATATTTTAACTAAGATGCAACTACTTGATTGTTTTCAAACGAATTTTTAAGGGATCAACTATAAATGATGGACATAATTTGGGTAACAATTGATTCATTCTGGTGCTCATGTATTATGAAATATTTTAAATGACATGATATTTCATTTCTTGAATCAAGCGGAGAAGCAGGGAAGAATTGTTGTTCATAACTTTGGAAATTTTCCTTTTCTTTATTCATTGAGTGGAAAACATCATAGGATGGTCCACTTCTGTTACCAACCACCTTTAAGGAGAATAGACAGAGAGAGAGAGAGAGAGAGAGAGAGAGAGAGAGAGAGAGAGAGAGAGAGAGAGAGAGAGAGAGAGAGAGATCTCCCAATTGTGTCACCACTTTGGAAAACATCATTAATCATGAAGATCGTTTTAGTTTCATGTAATGTCATTTGAGAAAACCTAGTCCTTTCCCATATAAAATTGCCATTGCTTGTTCGATCCTTAGTGTCATTTTTTTGGTATCATGTGAAGCTTATTATTGATGTTTTTGCTTGTGTGACATAACTTATGATAGAGGATACCTTATGAAAGGACTTTGTCTCATTTTCTGATTAAGAGTCGATATCCATCCATCTAATCATTTCATTTTACTTGATTAGGCATTCCATAGGTTTTTTCAGAAGAAAAATACCTAACCTTGCTATTCATATAATTGAATCAAAGAACATCATACAATGTGCAGCCCTCATCCTGGGATTCTTATGAGACAACAAAAAAGCCACAAAAAACAAGCCAAAAGGCCATCTAATCTTTAATAAATTGGATAAAAAAGGGGGGATCCTTACAACCAATATATAGTAAGACTTCAAAAAAAGATGAGCCAACTAAGAACCCATAGAACCTATTTGGAAACCAAGCCTATACATCATGAGGACAGAGAGAGAGTTGAGAGCTAAAACAAAGAAGCCTTCTCCATGAAACAAAAATGAAAATATGAGCCCAATAAAATAGAGGATCCTAGTCATGATACAGAGATCCAAAAAGAACTGAAAATAACCTTTCAAGTCATTCAAACCATAAATATACTCAGAGAGAGTACCAAATCCTGGAGCCAAATACAGGGCTTATTTTGAAAGGAAATTGTCTCTCTGATTGTGCTCATGATATGTATGCTTGATGACCAAATAGGAGAAACTATTAGTCAAGAGATTGATGTCCTGAAACTAGTGTTCCAAGCAAGGTGAAGCCAAGGATGCCAAATTGTTTTCCCAGTTAATGATGACTGAGGAATCCCAAAAAATATTTAAAGATGGGATCCCTAAATCTTTGGATACAGAAAGAAGAGCCCATAGGGCTTGGAGTTATGCTCTGGTATTGGTGTTGAAGCCACAACCCATGGACAATATAAGAGAGTGAGAATCATTAAGAAGTAGTGCAAACCCTGATCCTCCCTTTTTTTCTATAGCAGCCCCATCGAAAAATCCACAAGGGAAGATCAGCTTCGGGCTAGTGCCAATGTTCTTTATTTTTATCTTCTGCTTCGGAACTGGATGCATATGCATAAGGTAATCCACCTGGTGAATTAATTCAAGCATGGAAGTCTTTGTACCTTCAAAAATAAACTTGTTGTGCATTTTCTAGATAATCCAAAATACAAAGAGTGGTATGTAGTTGTGGATAGAGTGAATGGAGTGTTTAGCAAATGAACAATCCAACAATATTCTGAGAGAACAATCAGAAGATGGAGGCTCACAGTAACGTTCATAGAGACAAATGAAATTCCATCTTGTAAAGGGACAGTCAATGAAGATATGTTGGACTGAGTCCTCACCAAAGATGCAAAGGATAGATACACTAGGCCCAACCCAACCACGATTCATGATATTTTCCCAGGTCAATATATCATTCCCAACTAAAAACCAAGTGAAACAACTAAATTTCAATGGAACCTTGCACCTCCATAGGTGAGCAATGACTTGATCCACAGAGGTTCCAAGATGAGATCTAGAAATCAGGTCATATACCATGGCAGCCATGATTTTTCCATCTTTTTTGTTGTGAGTCCAAATCAATGAATCTGGAGAGAGATTGAGACGAATTCTGCCATGTTCAAGGTATTAAATATAATTCTCCCATGATATTTTCCAGTCACCACTCAGCTCCAAATAATTTGCAGTGAGCCAGTACCCGTGAGACCCATGTGAAAGATTGTGAGCATGATCCAGAGTGGTAATTCCACATTCCTCTAAATAGTCTCAAAGATCATATGGTAGAAAGAGCTGAGAATTCAAACCGACTACCAGATCATTCTCAATAAAGATGTTCATTCCATTACCCACCTTCCTTGACAAGCATCTACCGAGCCAGGTTAGAGTGTTGAGAAATCCATTCCAAATAATAAACACACCCCTCACAGAGAACAACTTGTGTCTGAGCCAAGTCACAACTGCATTATTTTTTAAATATTTAGCAGTAATAACCTGGTGCCAAATCCTAGTTCCATTAAGTACCAACCACATATTTTTCAGATGTAGAGATAGATTGAACCAAGCAAGGTTTTTGATACCGCATCCACTGAAATCAATAGGCCTGGAGAAGGTTGACCAATCCACTAGATGATATTTTTTCTTTTCAGCTAATGAGCCTCAGAGGAAGGAGAAGATGAACTTCCTGAGCCTATCCAGAATAGATTTTTGGAACAGGTGCAAGGGCCATCCAATAAATTGGCATGCTGATAACCAAAACCCAAGTGAGAGAAATTTAAGGTTCCAATGCTGTATATGCCTTTAAAAAAATATTATCAGCTAGAACCAATCCTTAATTGCATAGCCCAGATGTTTGATAAAGTAACCCAGGTACTTAAAAACCTGAGTGATTTGTTCACTCTTGTAAGGCAGAGAGAGAGTGTAATATTGTTAAATGTGTCCACCTCCACATTATTGAAGAGAAACCATGAATTATCCAAGATGATGCTCATGCCTGAATCCAAGCAAAAAGTGTCCAAGATAACCTCGAATGCAACCCATTCCTCCAATGTTCCAGTGCCAAAGAGAACCATGTCATAGACATACAAGATATGAGTAAGGGCCATATGAGAGGATATTTTAATACCTTTGATCTTACCATTTGTCCTTGCATCTTCAATCAGTAAGCTGATTCCCTCAATCACTAGGTTGAATAAGAGAGGTGATAAGGGGCAACCTTGACTTATGCTCCTAGAGGTAGAAAAGAATATGGAAGGGGTTCCATTCACTAGCAAGGAAAAATCAACAGAGGACAAACAACCCATGATCCAATTTACATCACCCAAGGGAATACCAATCTGTAGCAATATGAGTATGAGGTACAACCAGTTTACCCTATCAAAGGATTTCACCAGGTGAAGCTTTAGGATAAGGGAACTTTTATTTTTAGTCTTAAAAGAGTGTAAATCCTCCTAAGTGATACCAATCGGTTCTACAATTTTCCTATTCTTAAGAAATCCAAACTGCTCAAGGGATATGGACTTTACTAGGAAGGATTTTAACCTGAGGGCTGCAATCTTGGTAATGAGTTTATACACCAAGTTGCAAAGGGAAATGGGTCAAAAATCCACAAAGGTAAGAGGTTTTTCTTTTTTAGGTATTAGAGCTAAGGAGGTAGAATTCAAAGATGGGGTGATCCTTCCTTCAATTTTGGAACATTATATTGCAGCCTGAAGGTCCCTTCCCAATAAGTTGAAGAAATCCAGGAAGAATTCAACTGGCCACCCATCAGGACCAGGGCTCTTATCCCTCTTGAAAGAATTCAAGCCCGCCTCAATTTCCCTCAAAGAGACCTCCAAGGAGAAACTGTTAGCCTTATCCATAGAGATAAAATAAGGAAACAGTTTTATTACATTGAGTTGTGCCACAATATTGGACTGGTTATCATCCTTGAATATATTTGACAAATATTTAACACCCAATTCCTTTAAAGCCAACTCATCTTCCACCTAGGAGCCCTTCTCATATTTAAGTTACCAAATAACATTTTGATTTCTATGCACCGATGCCACGGAGTGAAAAAATTTGGTATTTGCATCTCCCAGTTCTTCCCAGGTAACCCTACTCTTCAATTGCAAGGAAAGGATCTCACAATCAAACAAGTGTTTCTTTTTCTTTTTGAGCTCAGAAAGCTGGTTCTGATCTTCCAAAGAGAGAATGCCTGAAACAGAAGAGGACAAAAGTTCCCTAATTTCCAAATCAAGACCAAGGGAGTCCTTATTCATCTATGAGGTCTTTGTACGAGTCTAATCTTTAACATTTTTCTTCAACAAATGGAGCTTCTGGGAAAGGTAATTCATGTCATCCAACTAGTCCTCAAGAAGTAACATGGGCTAGAATTCTTTAACCAATTGTGTGAATTCCTCATCAAGGATCCAAGCATGATTAAAATTAAAAGGGTAATTGTATACCCTATCCCCTGCCATCCATTCAAGACAAATGAGATAGTGATCATAAACAATTGAAGGTGAGGACCATACATGATCCCTAGGAAAGGAAGTGACCACATTCGAAGAGATAAAAAACCTATCAAGTATTTTACTGATGCCCTCATCCCTATCCCTACCATTCCTCTAGGTACGACTTGCAGGAGAAGGGGAAATATCCACCAGATCACAGTCAGAAAAGACTTGTGTAAAGAAGGGTCCAAGAGGATCAATCACTGCTTTCTTCCCCCAAATTTCTGAAGCATTTAAGGTAATTTTTAGGTCACTAGCTAGGATCAAGTTAGGTAGAGACAATATACCCTCGTCCGTAGCGTTGTCCCAGAAAAATTCTCAGTTGAGATAGAGCCCATAGCAGTTCAAGATAGAAAGCGTAGATTGTGTGCCCCTAATTCAAGCCTTAACTAAGATATCTGAAGAAGTTTCAAAATCCCTACAGCAAACCCTATGAGGGTTCCATCCAGAAAGCAATCCTCCAGAGAGACCCTTAGCACTAGTTGCATAGAATTCCCAACCAGGCCTGAGTTTGGAGAAAGTTAGGAGAGCTAGATAAGGACTGCACATAGTTGTTAGATTTTAAACATTAAGCTACCATATCATTAGGATGTTTAATTGAGAGAACAACAAGCACATCAATCAAACACAAGAGACAATGAACACATTTTTTTTCCTCGGGGAAACCATAAATGGAGAAAACCCCGCAACTTCCTCAGAGATAGAATCAACACCAAAGTGAAACCCAAAAACAGTAAGATAATCTCCCGACATCAGTAAGCTCTTTCCTCTTGCCCCAGTGTCTTTCTCTTCCTCAGCTATGCGCTACAACTGAGTGTCTATGAGATGTGTGATAAATAGAGAGGTCACCTCTCTATTTATACTAATTCTCGACATGACTAAAACCCTACTAGGGCCAACCTCACTAAAAGAGTCTAATAACCCTAGTGCCCCAAAACTGCGGGGACTTTAACCCTCAGACAATAGGATGGTTACCCATAATGACTTGACATGACTTGTTTACATTATATATCCCCCCGATAGGAACATCGGGTCATGACATGACACAAGAACATCTCGGTATAAACATCGGGTTACAATAGATAAGAAATACAAGTGAATACATTCCGAAGTTACAATTACATCAACACTCCCTCTTAACTAGGAAGGTATCATCTCGACACAATTTTCACCACTGATATTCTTCTCTGGATATTCTCGTCATCTGCATCTTCAAATCAGCTTCATCTTCAAGTCTTCATCATCTTCAAGTCATCTTCATCTTCAATTCATATTCGTCTCTGGATCTGGATCATCATCACTTGTTCTGGATCATCTCTAGAGCATCATCTCTAGATCTGGATCATCCCTCGATTTGAATCATATTTGCTGGATCATCAATACTGAATCTTCACAGGTGCTATCTCATGATTCTTCTTGTTACAGGAAGTTCTACAGATCCAACCCTTTTTCATGCTAGATGTAGGCCTAGCCACCATGTAGGTCTTCCTCAGCGCTTATATCTAACACTTAAGTCAAAATGGCCCACCCAACACTTACATTTGATCATGTAGGAACTAATCCTATAATCATATCAGAAAGGAAATGCCCAACACTCACATCTAACCATGTGGTAACATAACCCACAACTTTGTCAGAAAGGCCTAGCACTTACATCTGATCAACCAATGATCGAAGAAAGGCCCAGCACTGACACTTGGACATGCAAGGAACCAATCCTCCATGCCAAAAGGCTCCTGCACTTACATCTGATCAACCAATGATCGAAGAAAGGAACTGCACTTATATATGATCAACCAATGATTGAAGAAAGGCACAACACTTATATCTGATCAACCAATGATCGAAGAAAGGCTCAGCACTTATATCTGATCAACCAATGATCAAAGAAAGGATCTGCACTTACATTCGACACATATGAGGAACCAATCCAAAAAGTATGTTCGAAAATGCATGCACTCACATCTGATCCTATAAGAACCAATCCTACAGTCATATCAGAATGGCCCCCAGTCCTAGACTGAGCTACCTAGTAACTGACCAGGTGCCTCCATTCTCCAGGAGAATGGTAGTTGCCCTTACATCTATCCTACTTGACAAAATGGCCAGCACTCATATCTGGCATGGAAGGAACCAATCCTTTCCCCATGACAGAATGGATCAACCCTTATATCTAACCTGCTCATCAGAATGGCTATAGATCTCATCACTCATATCTGACATCGAAGGAACCAATCCTCTCACCATGACAGAATGGCTCAGCCCTTACATCTGACCATGGAAGGAACCAATCCTCTCAACATGTCAGAATGGATATGGGTCTCATCACTTTCCCTTGGAGGAAACTTTGACCTGGAGAACACCAAGCTTCTCCCTGAAGTACTTGAACTTCACCCTAGCCAATGGCTTCGTCAATACATCAACTATCTGTTCCTCTGTCACAATAGATTGGAGATTCACTGATCCCTTCTGCACCATATCCCTAATATAGTGATAGTTGATGTCGATATGCTTCGACTTGTCATGGAACACTAGATTCTCTGACAACTTCACACAACGCTGGTTGCCACAATGTATACAAGTAGCATCCATCTAGAGATCAAATAAATCAGACAGTAGCTTCCGCAACCATACTGCCTCACAACTAGCTGAAAAAGACGCGACATACTCTGCTTTAGCTGTACTTAGTGCCACATAGGATTGCTTCCTACTAAACTAAGAGATCAAACTTGATCCCATACTAAAGCAACAACCTGAAGTTATTTTCCTATCGATGGCACTACCTACCCAATCTGAATCAACATAACCCTCCAGGTTAATCTTCTGATTCACCTCATACTTGAGCCCATAATCAATTGTACCCCTTAGGTACCTCAGAATGAGCTTTGCAACAATCAAGTGAACATGTCTTGGATCTATCAAGAACTGGATCAAGGTGTTCACAGCAAAGCAAATGTCTAGTCTTGTTTTCATCAGATACATCAAGGACCCAATCATCTGACGATACATCGTGGAATCAACCGTCTTTGATGAAGCATCACTCTATAGCTTCAGGTTCGATGCCATAGGTGTGGCCATCGCCTTGCAGTCCATCATCCCAAACCTCTTTAGGTTCTCTACTGCATACTTCCCTCATTCGAGGGAGATTCCATCCACATTCTGCCACACCTCCATACCTAGAAAATAATTCATCATACCCAAGTCCTTCATTTCGAACTCGGCAGCAAAATCTAGCAATCAACCCATCCATACATGTTACAAACAGATCATCTACATATAGCAGAAGGATCACTGGGTTGCCATCTTCAACCTTGTAGTAAAGGTTGGAATCTGCTTTACTCTTGGTAAATCCCAAACTAGATAGAAAGCTATCAATTCTGCCGTACCATGTCCTAGGTGCCTGTTTCAAACCGTGCAAGGCTTTCTTCTATATGCACACATAAGACTCCCTGTCATGTGTCTCAAAACCAAGTGGTTTTTCTACATACACTTCCTCTTCCACTACACCATTCAAGAAAGCAGTCTTGACATCCATTTGGTGTATCTTCCATTTCATTATTACAGCCAAAGCAAGTACTTTTCTGATGGAAGTGTATCTGGCCATAGGAGCAAAGGTTTCTTCATAATCTATTCCTTCCTTCTGTGAGAGGCCACGAGCCACAAATCTTCCCTTATATTTTTCAATGCTACCATCTGCAGCATGCTTGATCTTGTAGATCCATTTGGAAGTTACAATTGACTTCCCTTCTGGTCTTGGGACAACATCCCAAACATCATTCTTCATGATCAATTAATACTCTTCGATCATAGCATCCTTCCATTCTTTTCGTTCTACCGCTTCTTCATAGTTGGAAGGTTCTTTATTGATAACATCACATAGTAAAGATACATATCTGGAACAAGATCTGGTTCTCTTTCTTTCTCTGTGATTCTCTTCTGGAGCCCCATATCTTTCCGCACCTTGGATAATTTCTCATACCCAATCAGGTTTCCTCTTGTGAGGATTCTTCTCCTGAGGTGGATCTACAGGTCTTTGTGGTTCTTCAAATTCTCGATCTTCTTCTTGAATTTATTCATTCATGGTTGTATCATGAATTCTAGGTGCTTCTACTTCTTCAGTATATTCAGCCGGTCTCTTTTTGGATTTTTTGTAAGCTGTGTCTTCATCAAATGTTACATCCCTGCTAATGTCGATCTTCTTGTATCCTAGGAAGTGTATTCTGTAAGCCTTCGAGCTTTTAGAGTATCCCACAAATATACCCTTCTTTCCTGAAGGATCTAGTTTTGTTCTCTTTTCTTTTGGTATGTGTATGTACACTAGACAAAAGAATATTCTAAGATGGCTGACTTCTGGTTTCTTACTGGAGAATATTTCTTTAGGAGTCTTGTTCTCGAGTACTTTGTGTGGAGTACGGTTTTGTACATACACCATTGTTATGGATGCTTCTGCCCATAGATGCATAGGAAGATCCTGATCATGAAGCATTTCTCTTGCAGCTTCCATGATGGTTCTATTCTTCCTTTCTCTAACCCCATTCTGTTGTGGATTTTAAGGAGTGGACAACTCCCTCTTAATCCCTGCTTCTTTGCATAAGTATTTGAATTCATTCGATGTGAATTCTCCACCATTATATAATCGAAAGGTCTTTATCTTCTTTTCTGTGTGATTCTCGATCAAGGCTTTGAATTCCTTGAACTTGATGAAAAATTCATCTTTGTTCTTCATGAAGTAAATCTATGTCTTCCTAAAAAATTCATCAATGAAAGAAACATAGTATACATACCCACTTAGTGAGCTTGATGACATTGGTACGCATACATCAGAGTGGATGATTTCCAATATTCCTTTTTCCTTGCTCTCGCTGCTTGGAAATGTCTTCTTTGTATTCTTTCCTTTCGCACATCCTTTGCAGACCCCTTCATGTTTTGCTTGAATTTCTAGAAGAACTTCAACAGCTTTGCTTGCAAGTGGTAGTGCTCTGTAATGCACATGTGCAAGCCTTCTGTGCCAAATTTCATTTGGCTCTACTATTTCATGGACCATAGCTTGTTCTGGATGGCCATTCAGCTTGTATAAGCCTCCTTCTTGTTCTCCAATCACTTTTTCATCATCAATAGTCTTTTCTCTTGGCCACATGATGACTTGGCCATCTACAAATGCAACCCTGTTGTAATCTCATAGATCACATAAGGTTACCAATAATACATACCAAAACATACAAACATAACAGAGACAAGAAATAAGAACAAGTAGGTGAAGTAACAGATTATATTAACATGAATGGGTCCATACAATACAGAGAACTGAACCGCGTTCTCATCTGGCTCAACAGCCTAATATATATGATTACAAAACAGTTACAAAATAACTACCTGTTGGTTCGGTTAACCGAAACGACCTTAGGTGGCCGACCTAATCTCTAGTTTAGTCGGCTGATCGAATAAGTTGGCTATAATTCAAGTCGATTTATCGACTTGCTCCTCCAACATCTCCCCCACGAATAAAACGTTTCTTCATCCTGAAGAAATAGGGAGGTACAAAATTCTTCCTGTCTATTCTCAGTAGTCATTATGATGTGCCTGGTCTTCTTGGGCTGTGAAGTCTGATGGTCGGTCTTTTCTGTACACAGACTTCAATAATTGTTGGGGATGTCACTGCTAGGTGATGTTGGAAATCTGTCCAACTTTGTAATATTTTCTGGATGTCGATGGTGAGTGTAGTCAGACTTGATAAGATCGACATCTTCTCTAAAATGGAGACTTCATATATTCTCTTCTCCTCTAGTCGGTATAGCGGCTGGAAGGTTGGTTTGGGGTACAGTCGGAGTGATAGTTGCGGTTCGACATGCGGTAACTTCAGCTTCCTTGTCGAGATTTCTGTCAAAATTCAAAGTGATAGTTGCAAAGGTTCGTGACTGGAATTCATGACCTGGTTAGTATCCATTGACCTCAAAGAGAGGTGATTTTGTGGATATCTTCTGTATCGACATGAATATCTCAAGCAGTTTCTCAATGAATGCCTACAAATCTTTGTCCTTATTGAACTTTTCTTTGACATATTTCAACATAGCATTTTTGCACAAGTCGAGTGGGATTATTGAATGCTTTTCTGGTACTTTCTCCTCTGTTACTTTTTTCAGAGATGGAGGTGGAGGCCTAGACACAATATCTATGACATTCTCAGGTGTCGTCGTGTGGGTGATCTTGGCTTTATTTGGTCGTCCTTGTAGTGCTTTTGCCTCAACAAATATTTGGAACTAGGTTTCCACCGACACTTTATTTGATGTGGCATATTCTATTATGTCGATGGCCGTAGCTCCTAGTTCCTCCTCGTCATCTGATGATTCTGTAATGATAAGCTTGCGCTTACCTTTTCTCGGTTGTCGTTGTTGTGTTCTTATCTTTTTTCTTGTAGCTGCTATCTTTTTCGATAATTTTTTTATAATGCCTTTTGTGATAGCATACTCTGGGTTTTCTGGTTCTGTCTCTCCCCTTGGCTCCTGGGTCAGGATGAGACTTTCTGCAGCCTGAGTGATTACCTGTTGCTCTGCCTGTGTTTCTTCTATCTGTGGTTCTTCCCTCTGTGCTGTCGGAGGTTTGATGATTATTTGAATTCGACCAGTGTGTTCAATCGGTGTCTCCTCCGACACAAAGGTACTGATGTAGAGGTTCATCTCATAGTCTTGTTCTTTCTCTTGGTCGGTTAATGGCTCCTCGATCGAGAAGTCAATCTTCTTTGCTGTCACTGGTATTGGTATTTTTGTTTTATATTGTTGAGACAGCTCCTGAAAGATCTGGTTGATTGATGGATAATGGTCAAGGGATTTTGCATTTGAGTCGACGCCCTGCATGTACCATATCGAAGTATGGTCGAGCTCTAGCTGGATGTGGGACTTTTTTGATATACTTCATCGGATGTTTTGAGGCACCCTCCATCTATTCGTGTGGACTTTTATCTATTGGAGCTAGTTCTCCAATAACACTTTTCTGTCTTCAAGTTCCTTTCTGGGAGAATGGTTTGAATCTCCACATGTGGAACCTTGTCGGTTCCTAAAAAATTGGGTTTCCTTTGGGGCAAATATGGTACATGACTATCCATAGTATGAGGGAGGGGAACCTGATGATTCCTCCCATCTCTTGGCATATTTCATAGATTTTTTTGACCATGTCGATGACATATTCATCCCATCTGTATATATTTGCATTTGTCGCAATGGTGTCGACAGCTTCTAACATGTCTAATTTGAGGTCGCTACCTCGACCTGCCAGGGTGAGTGTTATGGCTATTATTTTGGCCACAATCTGTGGCGTTCGGGCTGTGATTTGACTAATCACCAACCCCTTCAATTTTTTTCCCGAAGCTGACCTAGTTAGTTCTTCAACCAGTCCTTATTTAATACCGACTGCTACCTTGTCTCCTATGTTGAGATACCTGTCAACTTGGATATGTCTTCCCCAAAGATGTCGACCGGTTGGTCAAAATAGAACCGGCCGTTGTGGTACTGAATTATGATAAATTTTACGGTTGTTTCCTTGGTTCCATTGAAGCTGGGCATGAGTGGTGTATTGACATAGTTGAATACGGTACTATATTTTATTTTCTCTGTAGCTTGAGTAGGCTTCTTGTTGACATAAGCCCATTCTTGCATCTCGGTCCATAGTTTTTTCCATGAGACTTCGTGCACCTTAGCATTCTTAATGTTCTTTAGCCTTCGGACTAAAGGTGTTTCTACAGTCTGTAATTCCTTGGCTTTGGCTAAGGCTCTAGTCTGTTTGGGTGCCATCTTGTCGGTTATGAAAATGGTCGATGGCGTTATGTTGATGGGAATGATGTCGGTTGTCGAAATGGTAATTTTCTGTCATATTTTTCTGCATGTACGGTATTATTTTGTTTTTTTTTCTTTTTAGATTTTAATAGCTTTTGGTTTAACCATTATGGTCTTTATAGGATTTTTTTTTCTTTTTTCACTATGTTTCTTTCTAGTTTCTGTAGCATTTTAGTCGGGCTCCATTAACGAGTTTCCAAAATACTATGCCTTGTAACATCCTTAGTCGGACTGATCCGTTGGTATGTATCTCTTCGACAACATAGGCTCCCATCCATTCTGTATGGATCTTTTTAGGTTTACCTTTTACCCAACTATTGTATAGTAAAGCAAGATCTCGTACCGATAAGTTTTTGTTTCTTATGTTTCTGTTGTGCCATGCTTTTTGTTGTTGTTTCTAGATTTCTTGATGTTGTATTGCCATTATTCGATGTTCTTCAAGTTTTCTTAGTTGCAATAGTCAGTCCTTTCTTCCTTGTTCGACATCGACAAGTAGGATCTCTGCGATAATAGGTGTCAGTTGTCGGAAGTGTAGTGGAACTACTGCTTCTTGTCCATAGACTAGTCGAAAAGGAGCTTGGTCGGTCGAGCATTTATATGTTGTTTTGTATGCCCATAATAATGCAGGTATTTTCTCATCCCAGTCATCCTTATCAGCATTACATATTTAGGTTAGTTCTCTTGTCAATGTTTTATTAAATGCTTCAATTGCTCCATTCGACTGAGGATGGTATGTTGTACTCTGACGATGGTCAATTTGGAACTGGTCGGTTAGGGTTTTGATAGTTCTATTGATGAAGTGTGTTTTTTGGTCAGTAATTAGGGTTAGTGGACATCCAAATATGGTGATGATATTCTCATAGATAAACTTAGAAGCTATCTCACTAGAACATGTGTCGACTGGTTCGGCCTCTGCCCATTTAGTTACATATTCGACTGTAGTTAGGATATACCTTGTGCTTGTCCTTTTTGTTGGTATAGGAAATGGTCCTATGAAGTCGATGGCCCAAATTTTGAATGTCAAACTTGGGTTTACTAATATCAAAGGCATTTCCATGCTAGGGAAAGGTCGACCTAGTCGTTGACATCTGTCACATTGACTGACAAATTTTTTGCAATCTCTATGGAGTGTCGGCCACCATAACCCTAACTGTTGGATTTTCTTTGCAGTTGTGTCTGCTTGGAAATGTCCTCCTGTAGGTCCATAATGTGCTTCATGCATAATGTTGTCTCATTCATGTTCTAGTACACAACTTCTGAGGATGTCATCTAATCCCATTTTGTATAAGAATCCATTTATAAGACTATATGGTGCAGCCTTCATAGATAAGAGCTGCTTTTTCTTTGTACTCATTCCTTCTGGTGCTTGTCCATCTTCTAAGAACTAGGATATTTCTTCTAATTCTGCTGGGACTGCTTGTATCCGAAATAGATGTGCATCAGGTAAGTCATCTTTGACTCCTGTCGGCTCTTCTCTTGTGTTGATTCGGAATAAATGGTCGGAACCAACATTTAAATTGCCTAGTATGACAACAACTTCGAATTCGAATTCTTGGAATAATAGTAGCCATCGACAAATTCTTCCATGATGTAGTGGTTTATTGATGAGATATTTAAGTGCCTGATGGTATGTATAGAATATAAATGGGTTAGCTAGGAGATAACGTCGATATTTTTGTAATGTGAAGACCATTCCTAATGCTTCTCTTTCTGTTGTCGAATAGTTTCTCTCAGCTTTGTTTAATTTTCTGCTACTGTAAACTATAGGATAATCCATTCCATCATCTCCTAGTTGAGTTAAGATTGCTCCTATTTCTAGGCCTGATGCATCAATATGAACATGGAATTTGATCAACCAGTTTGGAAACCTTAGGATTGGTGCTTCGACTAGTTTTCTTTTTAATTTTTCAAATGATAGATGGCACTCTTCTGTCCAGTTGAACTCTTTATCTTCCCTTAATAGCTCTTCTAGTGCATAGGTCATATCTGAATAATACCTTATAAATTTTCTGTAATAACCTATGTGGCCAAGTAGCACCTTGACTTGTCTTGGATTTACTGGTGGTTTTAGGTCGAGGATAATTTTTATTTTTGCAAAGTCAACCTTAATACCTTCCTTACAGACAATGTACCCTAATAATATCCCTATGGGGGTCAAAAATATGCATTTTCTAATGTTCAGGGATAGTTGAATTTGTCGACATCTCTCCAACATAAGCCTGAGCCATTTGCAATGATCTTTGAACATGGAGTATATTGTCCAATCATCAAAGTATACTCCCATGGTCTTGTAAATATATTCTTGAAATGTTTTGACAACAATTCTAGAAAATACTGCAGGTGCATTCTTTAATCCAAAAGGCATAACCTTATAAGCAAATGAGCCAAATTCACATACAAAGTTTTTTTTTCTTATCTTCTTTGGCTATTGGCGCTTGGTTATAACCCGAGAATCCATTTGTAAATGAGTAGAATTCATGTCCTGCAACCTAATTTGAGATTTCATCTGCATAAGGAGTTGGAAATGGGTCTGTTAGTGTCACTTTATTTAGTTCTCTGAAGTCGACACAAATTCTTAGTTTGGTCAGATCATGTTTCTTAGGTTGTACAACCATTGGAATTGCCCATTCTGATTAGTTAATAAGATAGATGATGCCTACTGTAAGCATGTTATCAATTTCTTTTTTGACTATCTCTTTGTATTTGTGAGCTAGCTTATATGGCCTTTTCTTCACAGGTTGAACATCAAGTTTAGTGTCAATCTTCATTTCTCCCATTTCGTGGACTAAGCCTTTGAGGTATTTATAATATTGAGCAAATACATCTTGGAACTCTTTTAATAAGTTCACTATCTCTATGGTATGCTCTTCACTCCAGTAGTCACCAATCTTTGCCATTTTTGGTCGATCATCATTTGTAGAATTCTCTAGTTTTGACTTTAGCATCTAGCCATTCGGTGCTTTGGCTTCATTGATTGGTCGACTTCCTTCCTTAAACTATGAGAATGTGGTAGGGAAGTCAGCTACAGTCATTCTATTAGTATCCTATTTGTCAGTTGTTTCCACTTTAAGGACTGTACAAATAGGTTTGGTCGTTTCGACATGGTTTGATTTCCATATAAAGCTTTTCCCTTCTGTATTTTCATCTTCTAACTGTATTCTTGTCGACTGTGGGTTTGTCCTGGTTTGTATATTGTTTCATTTCATTGTCTGTGGTCTGCTCTTCACTCTAGTAGTCACCAATCTTTGCCATTTTTTGTCGATCATCATTTGAGGTGTCGAATTCTCTAGTTTTGACTTTAGCATCTAGCCATTCTGGTGCTTTGGCTTCATTGATTAGTCGAATTCCTTCCTTAAACTATGAGAATGTGGCAGGGAATTCAGCTACAGTCATTCTTTTGGTATCATGTTTGTCAGTTGTTTCCACTTTAAGGACTGTATAAATAGGTTTGGTCGTTTCGACATGATTTGATTTCCATCTAAAGCTTTTCCTTTATATATTTTCATTTTCTAACTGTAGTCTTGTCGGCTGTGGGTTTGTCCTGGTTTGTATATTGTTGCATTTCATTATCTGTCGGTTATGTTTTAATGGTTTGTTTTCTGTCGGCTGTATAAAGTGTTTAATCTATTTTGCTGGTTCGATCAATTTTTCATTTTGTGGGATAAAGTTAAAATATTTAATGAAATTTTCTTTGAGTTCATGCCATAAGAATGTTTCACCTCTAGCTTCTTCCATTTTATACCATTTGTTTGGTAAGTTAGAGAGGGTTGATGGGAACAGGTGTGGCCACGCTCATTCATCCTTGTATCCAAGTTTTCTCCATTATTTTTCACATGTCTTAATATGATCTTCTAGATTTTGTCCTTGAGTGAATATAGGTATCTAAGCCTGTTTGGTTAACTTCTTTCCTCCAAACCTTTCAACAAAGTAAGTCGAAGCTGATGTCCAGGTCTGCAATTTTGTCTGATGGGTATCCCACCATCGAGCAGCTTGGCTTATAAAATTTTCTACTAGGCTTTGAAGTCGGCCATGGTCACCAATGTTTTTGGAAACTTGTTCTACATGCATGACTGGTGATTCTCTTTCCTTGTATCTTGGTATTTGTGTAGTATTTACATTGGTAGGTTGTAAAGTAGGGTATTCCCTAATTTTCTTCTCAAAGAGTTTTGGGACAATGGACACTATGAAGCACTGTTGGGTGGGATTTTTCTACACTTTTTAAATAGTCCAACACCCTCTTGCTTGTGTTTCGTAGTTCTCGATCTCCCAATCATATACTTCTACATCTGAATTATAACCAACTGAGTCTTGGTTTCCTAAATGAAGTTCTCCGTAGATATTAGGTTCTGTATAATCTGCGTTGTTTTGAATCTGGTAGAGTTGTCGGATGTCGACTTCTTCATCGATCGGTTCAGTCGAAGGTTCTCCTTGAGATGGATGAATAGGTACAATGACCTTTTGTCCATTTCCTTTTAATTTGATTCTCTCTTTGTCTAGGAATATCGATGCTTTCATCTTTCTACCCCAAGGTCGACCTGCTAATGCTGGGAAGGAACTGGATCCTTCCTTAGGGTTAATGATTTCGAAGTCGACTTTTGTCAAGATTCCTTTTATAGTTGTGTCAACATTTTTCCAAACTCCAATGGGTTCAATTAGACCCTGGTTGGCTAGTTTTAGGTATATACCTGACTTATAGAGTCGAGGTTTGCCCATTTGTTCCCAAGTGTCACGAGTCATGATGTTTACTTGTGATACAAAGTCGAGCACTACTTATTGGACATGGTATCCTTCAATTTCCAGGTCGACAAGTGGGTCAGCATCACCTTTATCTTTTTTATTTAAACTGCAGATATTCTTTGTTTGTTTTTTGACATTGTTGTGGTTTATTTCATGTAGCAAATCGATGAACTGAGATACTGAGTTGTCTTTTTGTATGAGCTGTATTAATTCTTTTATTGTGTTATGTCGATTTTTGTTAGCTTGTTTCTATCGTGCAAATTCTTTGAATACATTTGTTGCTTCTTTGTATGTTTTTTTTTCTTTAAGTGGATCAGGGTAGACATTTTTCTCTTTTATTTTGTTGATTCTTGGGTTATCACTTCCTGCTTTTTGTCCCTTGTTGGGTTACAATATGAAATTTTTTTGGGTTTATTACATCATTTTTTTGCACACACGACAGACATTAACATTTTTATTTGTATTTATTTTTTCCAACATGGTAGGGCAATCCTCTAGTGAGTGATCCCCTAATCCACAATGAGTACAAAATTTGAGGTCAGTTATGTCTTTATATGGACAGTCTGCATACTGATGTCCCTCCTCATAACATGTAAAGCATTGGATGGGTTGACGTGGTCTGTTGTCTCGATTTCTAGAGAATCGACCTTGACCTCCATAGCCTCCACATCGATTGTCATACCGGCGCTCGTATCTTTGGCCTTCATATCTCTGATTGTTCTGATCGTTTGGTAAGTTGTTTTTCTCATTATTTTGTGCAACTGCGGTGGTTTGGTAGACTGCATGATAATTCTATCGGTTCTTTAAGTTCAAATGGCAGTTGGCTGTGTTATGATTTTTAGTTTTGCAGATTGCACAACAAGATGCCTTGTCATTCTTCATGTTGAACAGGAAATCTTTTGTCGAGTGGTCTCCATGCTCCTGGAAAATGTCGCAAAAACATTTCGTCTTCATGAATCGAATGTCCTGTCGGCTGTATTCTTGTCGACAGTTGTCTTTGGAATGTCCAGTCATCGAGCACTTTGTGCACCAAATATCCTAATTTTTGAGGTTTAATTCCTTTAAAGACTTCTGTACACTCTCAAGATGTTCTTTTAGTTTGTGATCAGTGGAGTATGCTGGTATGTCCTCATCCATTTCCACTTGGAGAGCTTTTGTAAGCGCATCTTCGTA
Organism: Pseudotsuga menziesii; assembly: GCA_001517045.1. NCBI lineage: Eukaryota > Viridiplantae > Streptophyta > Pinopsida > Pinales > Pinaceae > Pseudotsuga > Pseudotsuga menziesii. The sequence continues at coordinate 360,617 of LPNX010431025.1, read as the reverse complement.
AGACTTGAATATTTCTATACTTATGTGTCGGTGGATTTTCTGATATAAACCTGAAAGAAACCACTGGATTAATAATTGTTCATCTATAACATAGTCCAGTTGGCTAAGAAGGTATTTCCATCGCTTATCATAGTCGCAGATAGTTTCTCTTGGCTTCTATGATGTTGTTTTTAGTTTTTTCACTGCCATATGTTTTGCATCTGGAGTTTTGAAAAATGATAGAAATTGCGATTTGATCTCACCTTTGGTTGCTCAAGGTTGTATTTTAGAAAAGGTCATATACCAAGTTAATTTCCTTTTCCTCAAGGCATCGACGAATTGTGCCATCTTCCTGTCTTCGTATGTAACTTGGTTAGCCTCCCAAGTCGACTCACAGACGAACCAGTGTCATCTGGGGTCCTCATCCCCCTAATATAGAGGAATGTGTGTTGACCCGTGACCCATGTCGAAATCATTGTCACTACTTTCAGGAGGTGGCAGTGGTGGAGGTGGGGGTGGGTGTGGTGGGGTTATTTGCTTATTCCTCTCTGCAGAGCTATCGTCGACGGAACTTTCGTCTCCATCAGTTGTTTTTGTTGTTTTGTCTTCGACCGGTAGTCGGTTGATTTTGAATTCTTCTATCAATGTCCAACTACAGTTACTTGTCCATAGTTATGAATGTTTTGTGTCCTCCAAAGATGTATTTGGCAGGGGGGGTGCTCCTTCATGTGTTGGTAAAAGTAAGTGGATACTTCAGTTGGAGGGTACCGCTTAAAAGGTAACCCAATTTCCTTCTTTTGGTCGATGGATAATGAGGTGTCTTCCAGTGTATGTCTCGTCGTCTAGTCGAATCCATATACCAAAGTCACCAGCTCCTAGTCGTAGGTCCTTTTCGACAATAGTTTGTATCCGGATACATGAATTCAACGGAGATAGAGTTGTTCCTTCTTGGGGAGCTCTTAATTGGAGAGCTTCTGGCTGCTCTATCCACAATTCTTCTTTCGTAGGGGATGCCTCTTCTTCCACGCCTTCTTCTTGTCGGTCATGGCCCGACTCTGGCGGGTTTCCTTCCTGGTCAGTCGCCCTAGTACACATTCCCCGGTGCAGCGCTGAGGCTCTTTCTCTTCTCTCTTCCCTCCTTTGTTGTCTCTCTTCCCTCTCTATTTTCTGAACGTCTGACATACCTTTGTGTGATACTATCTTCTTGATTTCCCTTTTGGTCGACTTCTCATTACTGGTGAATGGTATATTCCTCTAGTCGACTAGAATACACTCCACTTCATCCCAACATATGACCAGCTACCCCCCATAGCCTACCCAACGCTTTAGAAGTCCCGGATAGTTCGGTCTACTTACTTAGGAAGTATTCCCACTCTCTTTTTGCAATGAATTTTTCCCACCTCTTTTGTTTTTTCGCCCAGTTAGGGTTTAATGGCGGTCCATGAAGTGATGGACGAGGTTCAACAATATGACCCACTCCCTTCACGATCAGGAATTTAAACAGCAAGGTCGGTAATAAACACAGAAATTGCTTGGTGAGGTCTGTGTAAAATTTCTCCTTGACGGTTTCCACCAAAGTTCTGTCTTCTACTGCTTGCTCCTCGCAGAAGTCGTCGGTGATTTTTTCTAACCACTCCAACAAGTTTGTTCGTCCCCCTCGGATCGGTTTTTCTAGCAACTGTTGATCTTTAGTCCCTTTCAGATTTTTCATCCAGGAGTTTCTTCAGAAGTTGGGGCACTGATTCTACAAACTTCTCATGTGTTTTTGTAAAGAATCTTTCTTTTTCTTGTGCGGTCGTTAATCTGTTTCTTCGTGCGTAATTCTGCAAATAATTTGCAACTTTATGTTCCCACCAGTCCTTAATCTCCTGTTCCTATATAATCTGTTTGCATACATGTCAGACATGTACTACCGACAACGAAACCAATGTTGTAATCTCACAGATCACATAAGGTTACCAATAATACATACCAAAACATACATACATAACAGAGACACGAAATAAGAACAAGTAGGTGAAGTAATAGATTATATTAACATGAATGGGTCCATACAATACAGAGAATTGAACCGAGTTCTCATCTGGATCAACATCCTAATATATATGATTACAAAACAGTTACAAAATAACTACCTGTCGGTTCGGTGAATCGTCGCGACCTTAGGTGGCCGACCTAATCTCTAGTTTAGTCGGCCGATCGACTTAATCGACTGATCGACTAAGTCGGCTATCGTTCAAGTCAATTTATCGACTTGCTCCTCCAACAAACCCTCATACTTTTTGCGTCTAATGCTGATATGGATAGAAGATTCTTCTTCAATCCTGGTACAAACAAGACATCTTTCATTTTTATAGATTTTTTGGAGTCTAGCTTATACGAGGATTCACCACTACCTTTTATGGGATATTGGTAGTCATCCCTAAGCTTCACCTTATGGGGTGAATTATGTTCGGATAGTTTCTCAAAGGATTCCTTGAAACCTGTCATGTGCTTAGAAGCCCGACTGTCAATAAGCCAATCTTTGCTTCCATGAGTGACAGTTCCTATGAGAGCAGAGATCAGAACATATTCATCTTCACTTGAAGAATCTTCAATTTCTTGTTTTACTCTCTTCCTGAGAGGATCATCATCCTTGGCAGTGTGAGCATGATGTCTTGTTTTGGATTTCTTCTTCTTCTTCAATCCATTCTTATTCTTGGGACATTTTTTAGCAAAGTGTCCTATTTCAAATCATGTATAACATCTGAGTCTGGATGGATCCCTTCTCATAAATTTATTTTTCTGATGAGAATGCTTACCTTGGTGATGATGATTTTCCCTTATTCCTTTCTTGGAGTGTACTGTGAGAGCTTGATCTTCACTCCCATCTTTTCTTCTTGAGCAGCTATCCAAGCTTCTTCTTGAGAGCATTCTTCCCATATTCTATTGAACTTGACCAACTTCTTTCTAGCACAAATTCCTTGGATGAAAGAATCCCATGACCTAGGGAGGGCATTCAATGTTGTCATCACAATTTTTGCATTCTCCACTTCTTCATCTACAGCTTCTAGTTGTTCTTTGATATGGGAGACCCTTGTGAAGTATGACTGGATGGTCTCCTCATTCTGGATCTTGACATTCTTCAACTGGTTCCTTAGAGTCATTTTTTGATAGATGTTCTTCCCTTCAAACAATTTGGTTAGGGAATCAAACATGGATTTAGGTGTCTTGAGGGAGGACACCTATGGAATGAGGTGATCCTTGATAGAATCAGCAATGATCCTCTTTTCCATAAAAAACTTCTTCTTATGTAAGGCCTTTGCCTCATCTCCTTCTAGAACTGGAACCTCCTCCAACTCATTTTCTTCCCGGACCAGGGAGATCCTATACTTCCAGGCTCGAAAGTTATCAGCTCCCTCAAGCTTTTCATCAAGATTGGTATGATGAGACATCTTAACAGAGAACCTCAAATGGAAATACAAAATATTTAGATATTACTACGTCAAGATGTCGGATCTATATTTGAAGCTGAAATCCTGCAGTACTGGTTCAAGAGCAGATTAGGGTTTTGCTTTTCTAGAGTTCTATCCAACCAAATGCTTTGAATTTGATCCCCAACTTCGATTTTGGGGAGAATATCAATCCAAGCCTGGGCTCACTGAAGAATTCCACTTCTGTGAAAAGCCCTAATTTCTGGCAGCAATGTCGGGTCCAAAACTGAAAAACCTCAGAATTGGATTCTGCTTCGACAGAAAGATGCGCCCTAGGGAGGAGAGTTATTCTACCCTACTTTTGCTGAAAATTTGTGGAGAGATATCCAAAAAATAGGAATCCCTAGTTCCCGTAGTTGCACAATGTCTTCTTCTCAGGTTAGCTCTGATACCATGTTAGATTTTAAACATTAAGCTAGCATATCGTTAGGATCTTTAACTGAGAGAACAACAAGCACATCAATCAAACACAAGAGACAATGAACACAGTGTTTTTCCTTGAGGAAACCATAAATGGAGAAAACCCTGCAACTTCCTCATATATAGAATCAGCACCAAAGTGAAACCCAAAAACAGTAAGACAATCTCCCGATAGCAGTAAGCTCTTTCCTCTTGCCCCAGTGTCTTTCTCTTCCTTAGCTATGCACTACAACTAAGTGTGTATGAGATGTGTGATAAATAGAAAGGTCAACTCTCTATTTATACTAATTCCTGACATGACTAAAACCCTACTAGGGATGACCTCATTAGGATAGTCTAATAACCCTAGTGCCCCGGAACTGCAGGGAATTTAACCCTTAAACAATAGGAGGGTTACCCACAATGACTTGACATGACTTGTTTACATTATAGATCCTCCCGATAGGAACATCGGGTCATGACATGACACAAGAACACCCCGAAATAAACATTGGGTTACAATATATAAGAAATACAAGTGAATACATTCCAAAGTTACAATTACATCAACAATAGTCTCTTGAAATAAAATCAAATCATGAGCAAAGGAAGTAAGAAGAGAGTGAAGGATCCTTTGTTTGGCCAAGCTTCCCAAGACACGCACATTAAGGGAGAGAATTTTCATAAAGGACCACCAATGGTGGGTGACGAAGCTATAAGCACCTGGGGATGTGAGACAGAGATATTTCTCGCAGCATTTTTAATTCTGGTTGACAGTGGAGTGTAGGAAAGAGCACCAGAATCCCCCACCCTAGTAGGGCCTAGCTTATTTTTTTCTTATGAATGGTGACATTTTCGAAGCAGATAGAGTCCAATGGTAAGGTCAAAGGTGAGATGGGGGTTTTTGCAAAGAAGATCACCATTGATTTCTGAAGTGTAGGGTCAGAAAACGAAGGCGAAGAGCAAGGACTAGGCGATGTGCGGTTTCTAATAGGAGAACCCTCACTCGTAAGAGGAGGAAATTCATCTGAAGAAAAAAGAGGGACAACTTCCAATGGAGAACAAGACTCAGAACCCGAAGGGGATGGGTCGACCAGAGAAGGAGAATGAGAGGAAGTGGGAAGCACAACAAGAGGGTCCTCTAAAGAGGTAGTCCGAAGGGTGGTGACAGGCATACACCCTGATAGGGTTTTAGATAGAGAAACATCCACTTCCAAATCATTGATTAATTGAAGATCATGATCAGACATATCCCCAAATAAATAGAAGACCTAAGAGTAACTACATGTCATAGGATGTGGCGGAGGGCCTGGTACATGATCCTGCTAGTTCATGTCCTGGAAAGCATGGTAAGAGGAACGTCTAGAGCTCAGAATGTCAATCCCATGAAGGATAACTGGGAAATCTCTATACATGTAGGTAGTCCGGGCGTTGACAAAAAATATGATCATTACAGAGGATCTCATCTTCTTCCAGGATCCCATAAGAGATATCTAGTTCCACAAGAATTTTCGCCATCCTTTTTTCAAATGTGTGCTGAAAATCCTCTTCAACCGCCACAAACCTACCAGTTGTATTTGTTATGCCTTCCAGAAACCCTCGAATCCAGACTGGGAAAGGAAGAGCTAGAAGCAAAACCCACATATGGCGCTTCTTAACCCATTCACGTAGAGGGTTGAAGTGAGCGTGCTAGTGACTAAGGATGAGGGAACCCTTCCCAATCCTCCAGAGTGAGTCCAAAATGGCTGAAGCGTGAGCATCCTCAAGAAATACAAATACAAGACACCTATTCGCAAGCAATATTATAGTAGGTACATAGGTGAGTAAAGGTTTCCAGTGTTCATTCTCCCATGCAATCCATTCCTTATTCCCCATATGGAAATATTCTAGTCTACCCACTAAGGCCCAGGAACACAGAGCCTCAACATGTTCCATATAGATATCACGACCGAGAACATACCTCACCTTGCCCTCCCGAGCTCTCAAGTATTTCACTTTCCTTCTTCTTCGTGAGCTAGAAGGTCCTTCCTGTAACCCAGTGCCAAGATCTAAAGGACCCCCAGGATCCCCAAGCCCCACCATCAGGTTAGGTGCAGGTGGCAAAGGAAGAAACCTCTAGGTCAACAAGAAACCAGAAACAACCCGACAGAAACCTCCAGGTCAAGAAGAAGCCAAAAAAAACCAGACAGAAACCCTATGACTGGGACAGAAGAAGTTGGCAAAGCGAAAGGTTCTCAACCCAACAATCCAAAGTTGTGCACAAACCCCAACTAAGAAACAAAGGGTACAAGGTGACAAACCCTCTAAGAAAAAGTAGTCGGTATCACATGAAGCAAGACCAAGACAAAACCCAGGGCCCGAAGCCCGACAGCAGTATCCCAGAGAAGGAGGGTCAACCCAGACAACACAATGATGAGAACCTAGGAATGTGACTGGGAACAAAGGGTTAAATAATCCGACCACCATGAAAAGAATGGCACATCAAACTCGAGTGCTGGAGAGTATATGCAATAAGTGTAACCCCAAAATCAACCCCGTAAATATCGGGGTAAACAAAAGGAGGCAAAGAGTACAACAACAAAAGAAACACAGCGTAAACACCATGCACCGCCCCAGTAGAAGAAAACTTGACAAAGAAGCAAGAAACCCTTCTAGCTAAGGAGAAATAGATACCAGTACTCAAAACCCAGAAACACTGCAACAGAAGGCACAAATAGCATGTGAAATTCCAACTTTTTATATCATGGTTGGTACTAGTCCCCTAACATGGGGGAGGGAATCCATGAGGAAACACACCAGAGGACCAGAAAGTTAAAGGTTGGCGAAGGGCTCAACAGGAAAAAGAAGATGCAGCGAAAAACTTACCATGAGAGCCCATACTCGGGTGAGACAAGGATAGGAAGTAGAGAGATCAAGAATTTCTCTTGTCTGAGCATAAGCAGAAATGCCGAGGGCTACGGATTCATAAATGCCGAGCGCCATGGCCACCAACTTGCAGAAAAACCCTTCCCTAATAGGTGAATTTAAACTTTATTTTTTAGGCATTCCATAGTTATGATTCTCCCACCTACATAATTTACATGAACATACTACAACTTGAATGGATTTAACCAAAAGTTTGTGGCTAGAATGTGAGTAGATATACAGACCATGAAGAAAACACTAGTTCTATCAAACACTTTGAATAATATCACTTCCCAAACAGGTTGAGATTATCATACTACTTTGAATAGTTATTGAAAAATACCATTTTCACAACGGCTTTTTGTTTGATGGGAAATAAGCTAAGCAACCTTAATACCCATATTTTATTTGGCCGATGCATAATTTATAATATTATCAATGTCTAACTTGTGTATGAAACATTTTTCACTACATCATGGATTTCATGTCTATGATAAATCACAATAAAGGATACATGAAACCTACACAAAGGAAACTCAAAAATATTTTATGAGATACTAAAAGAATTGTGAAGTTTTCACATTGAAGTATCTAGTAGAAAATTCACATTAAACTTGAGAGAGAGAGAAGAGAAGAGAGACAATATTGAGAGAAACGAATGAAAATTCTCATTGAATGAGTAAAATTACTCATGAAATACTTCATAGTAGTGATTCTAAAGAGATTTGGTAAAACTAGTTAAATCCATGCTTTGTGCCCAGCCAAAAATAAATAAAAAACAAAAAAGCAGTAAAAACCAGTAAAGCAGTGAAAAATAGTAAGAATATCTAACACCCCCCTTGAACTCTGTAAGTGATGAATTGGTCTCGACAACTAATCCCATGTTAGGTACCCATTTTACAATGCATCTAAGAATTAATACTGAAAAATAGATGAAAGTAGGAAAATCACCCCTCAAAGTACAATGTATCAAAGAAGAAGAAAGAAAGGAAGTTGCTAATAAATTGTTCCCTTCACTCCAAGATGACCGCATGTGAAGTGAAAATTTTGCCAAGTAAATATATTGGTGAATAATTTGACAGTTTGTTCAGTAGATAGACATAACTACAATTTAATGATCTGGTCATGTACCATTTTTGTAATGAAATGCATATAGATCTCGATGTGTTTGGTCTGTTGTCATTGCACTGGGTCTCTACAAAAAATTAGAGTACTTTGATTACCACACCAAATGATAATCGAGCAAGGGAAGCGGATGTCGAGCTTAATGAGGACGTTCTAAGGCCAAAGTGCATGAATAGCGATGTTGATCGCTCCTTGATACTCAACTTGACGATAAAGAACTTGTTGATTTATTTTTGCTCAACTAGCAGATGGGACAAGAGCCTAAACGAAGAATGTACCCGGAAGTGGACTTCCGATCTAGTCTATCTCAAGACCAATCAAAATTTATGAATCTCATGTGATCCAATGCATAACCTACTCCATACTGGATCTCATGACTAGTAGTTCCCTATAAATATATGAGGATTTGCTTGAGAGCATCTAAAGGGTTAGTTGGATATGTAAATATTAGGTAATGTATCTCAACTTGTATCTATTTGCAAAGAAAATTAAGAGGTTGAAGGAATAATTTGATCCTACATTTCTAATGAAGGCATCACTTTCTTGAAAGTTTTCCATTCATAACAAATAACACATCACCATAGTACTACAAAAAAAATGAATTAGGTGGCCAAATCTCTATTTAATGAAAGCCATGGAAAATCTTACAAAACAACTTCCACAACAACTAAGGAAATCCCAACCTCCAATGACTTTAATACAAACAACAATCTCACTAGAAGTATATCAACATCCTTGCATGCATGCTAGAGATAAGCATATTCCTTAATTTGAACTGGACTCAAATTGAATATTTGGCTCGAGCTACTTCTTGGAGAAGAAGTGAGACAACCTACCTAGCTAGTAATGAAGACCTAGGAAAGAAACTAGTCAATCCAATTGATATATAGTAGTGAGTGTTGAATGACCAAATACAAAATGAATACAACTACCTCTATAGATGTCACCTACCTAGATCTATGAGTACTCTTCATTATGTATTCAATGAAATTCATTGAAAACTAAAATATGAAACATGATGGTTATCAACATATGCAACAACAACCTCAATGGGATTCCTTGAACATGTTCTCCATTAGCCCCTAGAAGCTTCCCTCATACATTTAGTGGATGCATGTTGTGCATGGCTTAAACATGGAAAGCATCAGATTTATCATAATTGAAATTAGTAGATAGTCGCAAAGGAGTTTGGTCTATATGGATATTATAATTTATCAACAATTCTCGTATTCTAATAATAAAAAATGCACTAACAACATTTTTAACATTAATAAAAGAAATATTTTTAATATGAATAAAAACCAATAAAACTATGCAACAAATTTTTGGACACTGTTTTATATTTATCGATAGTGATTTAAAACCAATTTTTTGTGATATTGTATATTGTGTTCATCACACGTTTAATAATTATGTGTGATCATTATGCATGCTTCACCTCAAAAGCTGCAAGAACTTCTATCGAAGCCAAAGATCACAGGTACCATATAACACCAGCCAGATTCCGGCATGGCTAAAAAGTTATAAGCATTTTGAGATTAATTACAACAAGAGCGTGCATATCTACCTTTGGGATATGCTTATAACATGTGGTCTAGATGATAGAGAAAAATAACAATAAAAACAATGTTGCATCTCTAATAAACTCCAGTTTATTAAATCAACACATTTTAAATTTTAATCTAAATAGTTTATACATTTACCTTTAAGTTATACATTTATGTTTTAAAAAATTCATATTATACATTCATATTTTAAAAATAATCCTTTCTATTCTTCTAACAAGTGATTTCAAATCACTAATAATATTTTAGATTCATAAACAAACAATGAGGAAAAGGCCATTTTCATTTTCCATATACATTCAAAAATTTTCTCAAGTGATTTCAAATCACTAATAATATTTTAGATTCATGAACAAGCAATGAGGAAAAGACCGTTTTCATTTTCCATATACATTCAAAAAATTTCTCAAACTGTGCATAGGATAGTTAGCATGCATGTGGGTCTCTCAAACTATGCATAGGACACTAGCATGCATGTGGCATTTGTGCTAATTACACATGATTAGGATAGTTAGCATGCATGTGGGTCTCTCAAACTATGTATAGGACACTAGCATGCATGTGGCATTTGTGCTAATTAGTACTTTTATAACTTTTTTTCATAAAAATTTAATAGTTGATTACAAAGTTAAGGTTCAATTTTGAATAGGGTAAACATTACTAAGGTTCAACTTTGAGCCTCCAACATGAATAATGCGAATTTTGCACCAAGAATAATATATTTCCCATTATATACATATTTTATGGCTAAATGCTCACTTTAATATTTATATTAGTATAAGTATCTCAGCATTCATGCACTTTCGCTAAGAATCAAACTCTGAATTGATGCTAGAGAAGAACAATGGGATTTCATCGTGGAGGGCTCGGGTTACTCAGCATTCCTCTTCTTGGATTTTCAATTTGGAATGCTTTGAGTGCTTCGATGCTCGAGACATGGTTCAAAATAGAAAAATACATATGCTTGGAGTGGCTTGTTAGTGCTTTACAAGGGGAAGCATCTTAGAACAATTGTGACTACACCGAGGAGTACAGTAACACAGACTATAAGTAAGAACCGAAAAATGTCTTTAGCCAATAAAATCAAATACTAAAAGCAATGATAAAGACTATAAACCAGAAACAAATACTAAACGTAGTGACAAAGACTATAAACAATAAACAACAACCCAAATATGTTTTTAGCCAACTAAAACAAATACTAAAGGTAAGGGTTTGCTGCTATGCAACCTTACTAGTTTGACATATGGATTTAAAAGTTAATAAAATCTAATAGGGACAAGACTCTTTTGTGTACCAAGTAAAAAGTAATATATTTTTTCTAACAAGCATACTTCTAAAGAAACACACTTAAAAATTCTTAAGCATGATAAAGTAGAGTCATTTAGCATCATTAAAATCGTGTCATAATTTTAAGAGAGTAGTGTTAAGTTAAGTTATATTATTACATTATTTATATTTTATATAAATATAATTGGGGTGATTTAGGATGAACCACCAAGTGTTTTTTTCTAAATTGTTCGAAGATGAGACAAGTGTACTATAACCAGCATAGCCATTTAACTTGTGGATGGTGAACACTAATAGTTTACAAGTTAAGTGTTGTACAAGCTACCTATTATCCATGCATCCACTACAAGTTATTCATGCATCAACTGCCACTTCTCCATGCATAGCTAACAATTAATTTTGATATTCTTTTTTTATTACACAGATGTGTTTATATCTTAGAATTTAGAGTGGACTAGCACCTATGTTTTTCTTAGATTGCATGAGGATGAGACAAGTGTATTGTCTAGATTGATTTTATGGTAGTCATTCCAAATTCCAAATTAATAACTAGCACACCCACATAGTTTGTGGATGGATCACGTCGATAGGGATCAAATGGTTAAGAGATGGTTATGGAATGGAAGATAATTTGGATTTTTTTTTATTCCTCATATTCTTCTAGTTAAACTAGTTCAACTGTGAGTTATCCATGCCTAGCTACATTTTATCACCGACATTCTTCCTCTTATCTATTTATCAACTAACTATCAGTTATTTTTTATATTCTTTTTATTTTTATCTCACATTATTCTAGTTATCTTCCATGAATGTTGGTTATCCATTTATCAGCTATGATTTATCCATGCATTGCTACCAGTTATCCATTTATCAGCTAGCTACCAATTATTTTTTATATTCCTTTTTTTTATAATTGTTTATTTCGAATCTTGAACGACTTCCATATAATAAATCTCGACAGTGCACTTGTCTCATCCTAGTCCATAGATGAAAAAGCATAGGTCGTAGTCCACCCCAAATCTCAAATAAAACGTCTATCGACGTAATTATAAAAAAAAGAATACAAAAAATAACCCATTGTTGATGCATTGATAACCGGTGGTTGATGCATGGATATTTCTTAGCTAATGCATGGATAAGGGAAAACAACATGTTTAACTTATGTGGCACTTAACATGTGGCCTATCGGTGTTCACCGTTAACAAGTTAAGTTGTTGTGCTAATTGTTTATTTTAAATTTGGAACGACTACCATACAATCAATCTGGACAATACACTTATCTCATCTTTGTGTAATCTAAGAAAAACATAGGCACTAGTCCACCCCAAATTCTAAGATATAAATTCCTATCGGGGTAAACATTTATTTTATGGGTGTAGTTCTAAATCCTAAATAAACACACATAAACATAAACGTGTGTGTGTGTGAGTGTGTGTATGTGTGCGTCCTTTAGATGTAGATTAGATGGTTGCGAGTACTCATCGATAACCTCCCCACCAAGGTTTAATTCCTTGTAAGTGACATGCTAGGCTCTTAATTGAATCACCCTTGATGAAACAATGTTTGGTCTCCCCAAATTCCTCATGAAATAATGAGGAAGTATCGTGGATGTAGTTGCTCCGATCTCTAGTTTGTAAACCACAAAACAAATACACACATAAGGTGTGATATAAAATATTTTCCTAATAATAATAATATTAAGTATATATGGTAGAGTATAATATATAATAAACTATATATAGTAAAACAAAGTGTAAATATCATATTAAAATAGAAATAGAAATAATTAAATTAATATAAAGAAGTGTGATACTAATAATTATAAAATATTTTAAGTCATATATTGGAAGGTATAAGAATGTCTAATAGATAGAGAATAATAATAATAATAATAAGAATCATAAGTATAAGTATAATATATAAGAAAAATCAATAATTTTTACGAGCATTTTACGTCAAGTTTAGTAAAAAAACTCAGTCAAACCAAGTCAAAATAGGTGGATGTAGAGAAGAAAACCCAAAACACAGAATTGAAAAAACCAAAAGATATTCATGGGAAACACAAACCAAAACACATAATTGAAATACAAGCAATACCATCGTATGTTCAGAAACCCTAGTTTTCCAATTTCCTCTGCAGAAATTCCTAATAGTGTTTCTACCGTATCTCTGAAAGTACTGCTCTTCTCTCTCTGAAATTTCGTACCAACACTTCCAAATCTTATCTTTTCATGTGTTCCAGAGCTTCACGCTCAATGCAAATGTAAGTGCTCATGTGCTCGAGAGCTCCTCGCTCAACACAACATTAACGACTGAGGTGCTCTAGAGCTCCTCGCCTAAAACATTAAACATTTAAATCTTATGATAAGCTTTGCCTAATTGAAACATCATTTGGATCATACCTTAATAAAATAAAATGCAAACTAAACTTAATGAGTATAAGGACTAGGTATAGACTACTAATTAATATATATATATATATATATATATATATATATATATATATATATATATGACTTTTAAATAAATACATACATATAAATATATATGTTTTTAGGATTTCTATTATATATATTGAAAATTATAAGTTAAATAAATTGATTTGATTTATGTCTCAATTACTAATTGTCACATGTAAAGTGAAATTCTATGTGTGTGTATGTTTTTAATAATAATAATAATAATATATTTTAAAGGTTATTGTCAAGTAAGATACCAATTTGGTGTGGGACCTCTCCCTCTGCAACTATTTAATCGCTAAAGTTTACAAAAATGTACATACAATAGATCTCTCCATATTTAAACCTATATTTTTTTAGGAAAAAATAAATATTCTTAATCATTAGAAACCCTAAAAAGGTAATTTGATTTAATTTATATTTTAG
>LPNX010431025.1:249155-346813 GCA_001517045.1 Pseudotsuga menziesii | reverse complement strand
ATAGGATAATTTTGCTATAAAAATATATGATAAAACAAATATAATTACAATTTGAAATAAATTAAAACAAAAATGAATTAAAAAATGTCCATTTAAATACAATATAGGTTATTGCAATGTAGCATAAAACAAGCATATTCAATCTTCCTTACATACTTCTAGTAATATTCTTGACTTATGTTATAAAAATATGCAAGTTTCTTTATAGACTAGCATAAATAGGAAATGAGAAATAATAGCTTATAAGACTATAAATTAATATCATTGTTGTGAGAATAGTTTATTTATATTTTATTATAAATTTATAATGTTATACAAATATTCCACTTAATCCCACCCAATACGTGGGGCTCTTAAATACTTACTTACTAATGGTTACTTAAATTTTAAGTTATAATTAGATACTTATTACATTAAGTATAAGATAATTAATATGAAGAATAAAAAGTCTTTTACTCTAATTTAATTTTAATTTGTAATAAATAAAAAATTAATAAAAGTCACTTAAAAAAGATAATATAAATATATAAATAATATTAATGCCACTTAAAACATTATCATAGTTAAATTATATAACAGAAACAAAACAAAAAAACATATAAATTATATAATGAAAACAAAATAAAAATTGAAGCTAATAATCAATTGGAAAGGATTAAATTCAATTAGTAAAATGATTTCATAATCATATGGAGCTAAAAATCAATTGGAAAGAATTGAATTCAATCAGTAAAATGATTTCATAGTCATATTTTTGGATGATGAACTATTAGATATAAATAAAAACTAAATAAAAACTAAATAAAAACCAATGCTTATACTGTGTTTTTCAATAAAAATAACTGAACTTTTGGTTATGGAGTAAGATTCAGAAATAAAAAAATCACTGAACTTTTGGTTCTGGAGTAAGATTTAGAATTATCTGTGATAATTCTAAAACTAAAACTGTTTTTAATCGATAGAAGTTGTCACAAAATCGGCTCAATGGTTAGTTGCCTAAAGACATCTGCAGAGGAGGAAACCTGCAGTACTTTCTTGTTCTCGAAAACTATTTCACGGGAGAGTTGCCTGTCTCATACGGGGCTTGCCAAAGATTAATACGCTTCAAAGTCAATAGCAACAGTCTCAGCGGTAGAGTGCCGGTGGGAATCTGGGGTCTACCCAATGTCAATATTATTGATCTGAGCTTCAACAATTTTGTGGGCGAAATGAGTGCCCAGATCGGAAATGCAAAGAATCTATCGCAGTTGGCCATTCAAAACAACCAATTCTCCGGCAACTTTGTCCCAGAGATTGGCTTGGCGCCACAACTGGTCAGGATTGAAGCTAGAAACAATAAGTTTACGGGTCAATTACAGAAGGAAATCGAGAGGTTGAAGCAGTTGAATGCACTATATTTGCAAGAAAATATGCTGGAGGGATCCATTCCACACGAAATCGGCTCTTGCAAATCTTTAACCATAATAAATCTTGCGAGAAACCGTCTGGACGGAGCCATTCCAGAAACATTGGGATCTATTGATGTTTTGAATTCTTTGAATGTGTCAAATAATAAGCTCTCCGGATCGATTCCCAGGAGTCTCACTGGATTGACCCTTAGCTCTATTGATTTCTCCAACAATCAGTTAAGCGGCGCTGTTCCCAAATTGCTTATCAGCGTCGGAAGCAGGGGAAGCTTTTCAGGAAACCCAGGGCTCTGTGCTAAAATCTCCAGTAGCGATGATACAATTGCAGTTAGCTCGACTTCTTCTTGTGCTCAGAAGGAATTCGGAAGAATGAAATTGGTAGCCAGTTTCATTGCCGGTGCAATCGTGTTAATATTGGCCGTTGGACTGATACTTTTCTGGTATGATGTCATTGTTACCAGGTGTCAACTCAAATCCAAATAACAAACTTCGAGGATGACATCATCCCTGACCAATAGCAACACAAATAAATACAATTTTAATAAATTTAAAAATTGCTATTTTTCATATTCCAAAGTTTAACTTTGTAATAGAGATTTTAATCTTTTTCATATGCACCAATATGCACCAACTAATACAAAGTCAAAGCAGCTTGACTTGTGATCGATTACAATATACCTGCTGAGGCAGGTATAATAAAGACAATTCACCGAACTTTTAATTTTCGACAGCAGGTATAGTAAAGACAATTTACCGAACTTTTAATTTTCGAAATTCATTGACCACAAGTTAAATTTGACTATATTTTTTGTTTTTTTCATTGGCGTTTGGCATCGCCAGCCAAGAAGGGCAGGGAAGGATGAGGACTATGATGTCATTACTGGGCAGGTTTGAAATATACAATTCAATTTAACTCTATTTTCGTACAATTAATAGAATATTAGCAGTAACGTTAATTTTCATGGGAAAAATAGAGAAAAAAATAGAGCCACTACAATTTCATGGGGAAAAATAGAATCATAAGACAGAAAATTCAACAAAACAAAAAACACAAATCTTACAAGTTACAACCACCATGGCTGGATTCGAACATAAAATTTGACAAACCGATTAATTGAATTTTTTCAGAATATTGGCTTGGTTAAAACATATTTTACATGTAACAGAGTAATAAATGTTGTGGCCATTGCATGGTGGACCTTTAGATCTCAATTTGTTTGAGATCCAACTACCCACAATACAGCTACCATAACATTTATTACTATGCTGCATGTTGAATATTGTTCGCCAGAAGGGCCTGGAATATTCAGCCTGCTTCAGGCCATTTAATACAGCTGTAGTAGGCTGGATCCAACTGTACTTTTTTTTATGAATAGTTATTATTACATGAAATTTATTTATTTTAATAATTTTATAATTATATGTTTTTGTTTTTTTATTGTTATTTTCAAATTTAAAGAGATTACTCAATGTATATAAGAATTTATAAAGTTTGGTATGAAAGAAACCTTGATTTAATAAAATAATAAAATATTAAATAAACAAAGATTTTATAATGTTTATTATAAATAATCTAAACTTTAAAATCCAATAGATATGTAATAATTTTTACATTATTATACCTGCCTCAGCAGGTATATAGTAATCCGTTGCTAGTCAACCCACCCTTTGACCTTCTATTAGTTGCTGCCACCAAAAGATTAAAATCTATTTTCTAAAGTTAAAGTTTAGAGTTTGCAAAAAAATATTTTAAATTTTAATAAAAATATTTGTATTTGTTATTTTGTAAAGTTCTAATTGGCCAATCAGGAATGATGTCATTCTTTGAGTTTGGTATCTGGTTTTCACTTGACACATGGCAATGATGACATCAGCATTTATTTTATTATTATGTTATTTATAATTCAAAGATTGACTTTATTCTGAACCAAAATTTGACTTGCAAACCAGCATGAATATTCACCAGTAGAACGTTATATTGCTGTCCTGCAAAACGCCGGCTCTAATATCCTGTAAAATGCCTATGTATTATTAAAAGTAAAACTTACATTTCCATCTCCTGAATTTGGTGCTGAGTATGGCGATGATATCGCTTCTTACGAGGCCTGCGTTCGCCATCTTGATCTAAATTCAGCATAAGCCACTTTGAAGCTGAGCTATCGGTTTGATTTCAGAGGTGGAGCTGCTATCGCTTTTATTTATGAGGTCGAGTGCTGTTCGTACTTGAAGAACTGAGCTGCTATAGTTATTATTACTTTGTTGTTTATTGATAATGATAATGGTTAAAGGTTTAAACATGGTGATGGATTTATCACAGGTTGCAGCTGGGGTTCAACGCAGGCGGTTCCCACAAGAGGCGCTGCATTCTTTAAATTGCCGATACATTGAAGCTTTAAACGGAGGAGCGCAGAAAGGCGTTGCCTTTGAAATATTCTTTTCTGAATTCTTTCACGGCAAGAAATTTCGGCTTTTTTTGAACGGTAATTTGTTTTACGACTGTGAATTTCATAGGTTTTCTATTAAGATTCTCGAGATTTCGAAGTTCAGTGTGTTTTTAAGCTACAGCTGGCCCCCGGTCTAGTGAAGGCCCCTTATAAAGAATATTAAAGCCACCGCTTTTTATTGTGTGAAATTTAAGAAGTTTGGATTCGCGAACGGGCTTGAGAAATTTTGCGTTGTATGATAGTTTACATGCAACTTCTGAAATTGAAAGTGTGTTTGCTCTGAGAGGCTTTGGTATTGGACAGTTGTAAATGTATTTGAGATAAATTTGCTTCTAAATTTTAGTTTCTCTTTGCGTTCCGGAAGCTGGAAACGGGAAAGCGTGGGAAAACATACCGAGATTGCATGGAGTAGATTTGTGTTTGAGTTTCTTTGTTAGCCCTGCCGCAAAATGAGAAGCAGTGGGGGAACTTGAAGGGGTTTTAAGCAATGGTCAAACATTTTTAATGCCGGGGGCGGCGGAAGGAGAATAATCGGTGGGGAAACCTGGAGGCATTTCTATTATTTGTCTGGTAGGAATGAGATGCAGAATGTTATTTTCGCTAGAATTTGTGATGTGGATTTGGTGCTGTAAGTCCGAGAACTATTTCAAGGAATCAGAGATTAGTAGAGGTTACAAGCTATTCACTAGTGGGTGGAACACCAACCTGAATTAAACACATGGCCTATCATAACCTGTGGGATGAAGAAATTGAAAGATGAAACGAACTGCTCCCAAGAGTTGAATTGGGAGGAAACGACTCAGAGGGAGTTTATGGCTAGGGAATCCAGCATCAATAATGTGGGGCTGTATCCTAGTGGCATTTGCGGTACCTCAAAGGAGGCTTCCAACGCCGTCTGTAGTCAGGAGGAGGAAGAAGAGAAGTTGCTTTTCGCATCATCAGCGGATTATATGGGAAAAAACAGATGTCTTTCTGGTAACCCTGCAAATGAGAATCAAGAAGTCACTTTTTGGACCTAGTCCACTATGCACCACATTATGGATGATTTAGAAGCAGAGGATATTAGCTTGAGATAATGGCTGAATACACCTGACAGGGCCGTGGATAGAGTAGAATGCTTGCACATATTCAAGCAAATTCTGGAGATTGTCCATCTTGCACATTCTGAAGGAATTGTTTTGCAAAATATCTAGCCTTCCTGCTTTATGCTGTCTTCCTTCAATCGAGTTTCGTTCATTGAATCGGCTTCTTGTACGAGCTCGGGTTCTGAGTCGTCCGAAGATTCGACGGAAAGGTTAGCTCAGGCACTTCCATATCAGACGGATAGAACTCCCAGGCAGCATGGTGATGATATTGGGAGGATTTCAAGAGTAAGAGAAGAAGTTGAGCAAAACACCTCTAACCACATTATAGGCCATCAATCTCAACAATCAAGCATTTTAGTGACAGGTGGGTGTCAAGAAAGCCTACCAAGAGTATCCGAAAGATTTATTTGTGTAGGAAATTGTTTATGCTTAGAGGCTGATGATTGTATGCATGTCACACCAGCTTATACCCTGCGACCAGACACCGGAAAAGGGATCGCACAAGCAAAAATGGATGAGTTGAATGTAGACGAGAATGTTCAAGAGAGGAGCAATTGCTTCCCCTTGAAACAACTACTGCTTATGGAGCTTAATTGGTATACGAGTCCAGAGGAGCTAGCACAAAACTTGTTATACAATTTTACAGGAGATTGATTTCTGATAAAAATAAAATAATGAATTCTACTGTCTAAGTTTTGTCGTTAGCATTTTTCAGGATCGAAATATAAAATCCATTTTTTTTCATTATCATTTTTCAAATTCAATTAATTAATGTAAATTCAGTAATCCTTACCCATTTTGAGTCCTTCTGTGTTGCCAGCTATTCTGCACTTTTAGCTCAGAAGCAGAGCAACAGATAATCATGTCCAATCTCCGGCATCGTGTCCTTCCTCCACAGTTGTTGCTGAAATGGCCTAAAGAGGTTTGTTTTTGTCAACGTTTGCTTCATCCTGCACCTGCTTCACATCCAAAACTTTAGTAGATTATCTGCAGTCTGGCAGCTTAATGTTTTTAGAAAGTACCATGGAGATGGATTTTGTTCTGCAAAGTATCCTCACTAGTCAGGTTGGATCGGCATGTCTTGAAAATAGTGGTTTGATACATTGTTTGATTATTATAGACCTTACAAATACATATGATTTCAAAGTGTTCAAGTTTTCCTTTTCCTGGGTCATTTTTAATCTTTCCTAAGAATGTTTCTTAATACTACATCAGAAGATCCATGTCTAGTTGAGGTCACTTAACCTGGACTATGAAGGAAAAATAACCGTCATTTAGTTTCTGCCGATGTAGTTATCAAGCTGTCTCCATTCAGAATATATACCATGGAACTTGAAGACATGATTGCAAATGCATCTTTTATGACAACCCATCCCTCGATGAATGCTTAGTTTGCTTACGTGAGCTTAAGGATTTCAGTACTTTTTAAACAAAAATTATGGCTCATGGATTTCACATTCATAAGAGATTCTTTCCTTCATGCATCCAACTTCTTTGGTTAGCAAGAATTCCACTGATGCTTTTAGTGAAGCACGCAATCATAAATAGAAGAAACAGATTAGTAAATTATAAGTACCATGGAAACAAGTAATACATTGTTTTAAGTTTGAATGTTTCATAATTTCTTTAACTTTTAGCTTTAAACTATATACAATATCACAATAAAATATTTATAAGAGGTAGGTATAACCAGCCTTGCTGCTATTTCACTTGTTTAGTTATCATGTTGACATTATTTAGTTATCATGTTGACAAATAATGTAAAATGAAAAAATTTATTATGATTTGATGTCACTTCATTCATTAATCATCAAAATACAAAAAATCCTAAATTTCTCTATGCTACTATGTGCAAGGCCTAAAACAATTACTTTATTCTATCTTATAAATGTAGCCTTCAAATAAAATATTGATATTGACATTATTCATTTTTAAAATTGCACTAAAATCATTCATAAATTCATAATTTTTCTTCATAAATCCTAATTTAAGCACATAAACTTTGAAACACATCTAAATATCATGGACACCACTCAATTATTGATAACATAAATAATTACAAGATCATGTGGTTAAGAATCATACTTGAAGAGTAGCAAGGAATTTGACGTGTAGACAAGGTGAATATAAAATCATCTTGTTCCCACAATCAACCTACTGAGGATTGGTCTCTTACCCACCAATCCATTAGTTAAATAATCCTACCAACCAATCTATTAGTCAAAATAACTGGGATATCACAATGAATATGTGAGGGATTGCTCTACTACCAACCAATCCCTGAGTCAAAATAAATAAGATTCCCCAAGCCACGAGTCAACAAACCAATGCTACCTATGGTTCCTCTTCTTTTATGAGCTTATACCCCAAAAACTTCTCAAAATCAAGCTTTGCTCCAAACAAAAAAAGATCATTTTCTATCTTCTCAACCTCCATTATATAGGCTACTAGAAAATTTTATTGTTCTAAAACTCTTATCCATAACAAACATATGGGTGATTCCATGAAGGTGGGTAACACTTTTTGGCCAAATTTGGTGATGAAAACCTGATTTTTTACTCATGTGCTAGATAGAAGCCTTCAAAACGCTTATATGCCATGTGAATTTCGACTTGTAGTTAAAAAAAAAATTGTAGAATATTGTGTTGGCTTCCCAATGATGTTTTTTTTAAAATATGTCAATGTAATTTAATGTCTGAAATTTCACATTTAATGAACCGTGTGACCTTAAAAAATTGAAGAAGTTAAGAAGTGGCTCGTGTCCCACCCCAATAATTCAATATTACATTAATAATTTAAAAAATATATATATATGAGCATGATCTACAAAAAATGCACTGTGGTCTGCATATTTTTTTGTTAATTTATTTTGCAATATACAATTATTTATTATTTTTCGAAAGTGACCACAACTTATTTCAACATCATTTTATACACATGTGTGTCCATCCCATCTTTTTTTCACTATTTTCAAAAATTGAAAAACCAAAGATACCCTTTTGAAGAGGACGTGTCGATTTGCAGGCTGTGCATTTTTAAGAAATTTTTGAATGTGTATTTTTAACCTTGCGGATTTTTCTTTGAGCTGCTTCGAAGTTGTTGTCAGGTTTTCTAAGTGTAAGTTTTAGAACTAATTAAAAAAAAAACCCATATGAATGCCAAAACGCATGCATGATACCTCAATTGATAGAGGATTCAGTGATGAATCTATCGGTATGAGCTCCGCTCAGATATGTGCCATGAATGGCAGGGTTTACACCCCTAGAAGACACAAAGAAGCATTGATTTTCGTGAAAGAGGGCTAATTCTCTGTTTTTCAAGCCCTCGATCGAGGTCTGTAGCTCGATCGAGGTACTCAAATCTCTTGATAAAGGTTTTATCAGAAGATCGATCGAGGGTTTATTAAACCCTCAATCGAGGGTCAAATAAACCCTCAATAAAGCAACTGTTAAACACTCGAAAAAAAAGCTTTGTATATGACTACCAAGGTTTTATATGCATGCTCACCACGTTTATTATTAGTACAAAAATTGAGGAGGTAAATCCTAGTCCCGTGGCTCTCAACATCTTGTGGACACTAATTACCATAATCCTTATCTAGAAAATTATGCCTGTGTAAGACATTTAATGGGCTTCAAGAACCCAACTAAGAGAATTTAAAAGAAAAATTAGACAGGAATAAAGACCTCTACCTCATTAGGAAAAAAAAACTAGTAATAAGCATAAGTGTTCATTAAGTAATTGTTTTCACACATTTTGAATAAAAAGTAAAAAGAAAAATTACACAAGAATAAAGGGGAAATGGGAAATTATAATTGTTTCAAGATAGTAAATGTAAAAAAAAACAAAAAAATTAAAAGAATAAAAAAATGATGAATATAAAATAAAAAAGAATAAGAAGAAGGATACTTATTCTCAACATTGTAATAAATATAAAGAATTTTTTTATTTTTATCCGAATAAATGATAAGAATATAAATGCATAAGAAGAAGAATTGAAGGAGCAATAATATAATACTCATAACCATAGTGAAATATGCTAGTAACAAGGGAAGGTGTCCTTTGCTTTTTAGATTGAGTTTTTTGAAACTATTAAAGAGGCATCAAAGTTTAGGGAACAAGAAAACTCTTTTCATAGTTCACCTAACATATAATTAGAACTCTCTCATTGTATAGAAAAATGTGTACATAAACATAATTGACAATTATAACCTATTACCAATTTGTTTCCTCTAGACATGAGTGCATTAACAATGTAGAAAATTGACAAGACTCATGAAAAAAATATGACATGCCAACTCGCTCCACTCATAAAAAAATGTTTTTTCGTAGTGATAATAATATGTTGCACCCCATATGTGCGACCTTGCGACCCTCCTTACAACTAAATTTAATAAAGTTTAAATTTTTTATGGACCAGAGATATTAAGAAAAACATTGAACTCTATGTTGAAAAGAGATGGCTTTAAACAACACTGTAGATGACATTGATTATGAATATTGTGTACAGTGACCAAGTGGACAAACAATTGTTTGTAGCAAAATGACCATGATGTAGATACAATAAACCCTTCAATGCATCCTAGCATGATAAGTAAAAACTTTAACCAATAGTTATGAAACCTTGATGGTGAAGCCATGGATTCATTTTGGGGCTTTAAGAATAATTTTAGAGTCCGTGAACAACATGCATTTTTTTATGCTTATATTCAATTAGTATCACGGTGTGTTTTCATTAGAATTCAACATCTAGCTTGTTTATGTCATCAATGGTTGGTAAGGAATTTCAACATCATTTGATTCCTATCAGCAATATATCCAATGTGTATACAATTGCTTGAACCTAATGTTTTCCTGCACCTAAATACAAATTCAGACAAATCCTTTTATTTATCAAGGAATACCCCATCTAAACACTTCTTTCGAGCTAATAATGACAAGTTTGGGCATAGAGAATCAAGTCAATGATGCGATGGAGGTTATCCTAGTTTCCCTCAATAGGTTCAAGGCAACACATCTTGGTTTCCATTAACACGATTGGCAAGAGAATTTCTAGTGTAGTTATTAGATAACATAACATGCATCTCTTTGAACTTAAAACTATCCTGCATTTTTGATAAGATGCACATTCTGTTTTGAAAGGACATCTAGTATGCATTTTCATAGGAACAAAAATGATGATGATGATGCTTAAATTTGCATGTATAACTAGAGATTAAGAGTTATTGATTCATATACGAGCATAATAAACTTGTAGAATTAATGTCTAGCTCTGCAGACGTTTCTTAAGATGATGTTACTTTAACAAAGGGGTTGGCATAGCATTACAAGGGAAACTATTTTCTTACTGGAAATACAATTTCAGAAGTATCAAATACTACAAAATTTAAAACTATGACAACCATTCATTGACTTCCAACTAAATATGTAGAGGAAAAATGCAGAGATTGGAAACAGAGATACTTACATGTTTTCTTTCCAATTCAACCCATTCCATAGATACAACTATGTCCATCACAATTTTCCAACAACTTTTCCTCGACCAAATCTCCAATTAATAAATATCTTAGAAATTTAAACAAAAATGGGAGGGGGGGTGGGAATTGACGATCAGAATTAAAGTTACAAAAATGTAGTGAAACGTTTTAAATACTAAAAATACTTTTCTCCTTCTTATATAATTTTTAATTTTAAAAAACTACAATTATGTGATATGACTTTGAAAACACTAATTTTCATATTAATCGTCTTGTTCTATTCCTCCCTGGGCTCTGGGCTTTAAATATCTGGCCTGGGGATCTATATTGTACGTATATTGTAGTCCTTAGAATCTAGGTCGAGTGGACACAACTCGCCTAAGTTCATCTCATCAACTAAATTGCATGCATCATTGCCATAGTATTCTTTTTGCATTCAACCAAGGAGAGAAATGATGCATGCAATTCAGTTGATGAGCTGAACTTAGGCGAGTTGTGGGCCACTCGACCTAGATTCTCAGGACTACGATCTACCTACAATTTAGATCCTTGGGTCAGATATTTACAGCCCAGAGCTTAGGGCGGAATAGAACAGGACAATTAAGATAAAAATTAGTGTTAAATTCATAGCCATGTCACATAATTGTAGTTTGTTAAAATAAAAAATTCTATACGAAGGAGCAAAGTATTTTTAGTACCTTTAGAGAGATGAAAATGTGAGCATGAAAAAAAATGACCTCATTTCCTTGTGTTATATCAATGTCTATTGTTTACTCTTCAAAATTGTTATTGTGCCACACATTTGCAGTTAATCTTGCTAGTAAATTATTGAATGACATTAGAATTTACATCGATAACACGACTAATTGTTTTGGTGTTGATAATGCTAAGAGTGGAGGAAAATAAATAAAATAAAAGGTGTTATGGTGACTGTGGGATCCGAAAAACAAAAAGTATGGAAACTAAACATGATACTAATTCTAATTTCGACAAGAATTGAAAATGTTCAATGACATAAGTTCAAATGGGGATTCAAAATACAAGGTGTCCAAGCATCTTTTGGAAGACTTCATTAAATGAAACTTTACATGATGCATATGGAAATACAATGTCAAGATCAAGCTATGAGTTCGATCAAGGTCTCTAAAACCATCGATAGAGCTTTTACATGTGTTTTTAAATACCTCTATTGAATGTTTATGTGCAGTTAAAGAAAAGCTCGATCGAGCTAGCAACCGAATCGAGCTTTTCAAAACTTTAACTAAAAAAAGATTCGAGTGCTCATATTCGTGTGTACACACGAATATGGACACCCAAAATTTTCTTTAATCAATTTTTTTAAAATATCGTATTGTTCATGGGAACAAGGTCTTCAAATTCAATTAAAATCAAACATAGAATTATATGATAATAAAATTTAATAAAACATCATTTTGACTAGAAGAATGATACTTGTGGGTAATAGTACATATCTTGAAGAAGAAACAAGTAAAAGCATTACTACTGCCACTTCCTCTAGATTTTATGTGTAGATATTAGTCATGGAGTAATTGGAGTTATAGATCTAATCAATCATATCTATAACTCCAATTACTCAGTGACCCATATCTACAAATGAATATAAATGACCATTTTTTATCAAACAAACCTAGTGAATTAAATCATGGGTTTGTTGCCTATTTATAGTTATAACAATTAGAGATGCTCTATTGAGCTTTTGAACCATCGATCAAGGTACATTTTTTTGTCTTTGTTGAAATTTCCTTGCCAAAAATTGTAACCCACTTCCATCGATGCACCAATATTTAATAATAATAATAATAATTATAATTATAATGCATTACAAAACTATTTCTATTAAATACGAATCTAAAATACAACTATATAATTAAATATTGCATGTGGGATAACCCTTGGACCAATGAATAAGGTTACACACTTTACCCAATGAAGTTAGAGAAAGGGATTCACCTAGGGTGATTTTGGGTTTTTAGTAGTCCCCTTCAAACACAAACTTGGGCACTCGAAATTTGTTTTAATTGAAGTTTTTAGAAGCTAGATCAAGATAGAAATTTTATTGAGCTTGTGTCTAACCATACATAAACCCTTGATTGAGATATTTAAAAATACACATAAAATATCGATCAAGGGTTTTAAAACCTCGATCTGACAAGCTCATAGCTCGATTGAGGTCTTTAAAAATAGGATTTTATCTCCCATTTCTGCAAATTTTAATTTATTGGCATCTTTGATAGGCCTAAACCCTATTATGGGATGCACCTTAGTTGATGAACTTCATACCGATGGATTTCTCAATGAATAATTTATCCATTGGCATATAATTTACAGGTGTTTGAGTTCATATGATAATTTTTTTTTTCAAAATTACACTTAAAAACCATGTCCACAACTTCAAATCAATGAAAACAAAATCAAGAACATGAAAGTAGACAACCACAAAATTTCAAAAAATATATACGCCCCAAATCAACGTGTCGTCTTCAAAAGGGTATTTTTTGTTTTTCAATTTTGGAACCAGTAAAAAAAAAGTTTATTTGCACACAAATGTGTACAAAATGCAATTAAATTTTTCAATTGCTAGTTTCAAAAATTAATAAAAAATTAATTTTCCAAAATAAATTACAAAAATATGTGCGACTTGGTGCATTTTGTGTATATTAAGTTCATATATATTTTTTTCCTGAAATCATGCATTTATCACTAAATTATTTAACGTACACACAAGCCACTCGTTAACTTTTCCTGAATTTTGCAAGAACAAGCATATCATGAAATGCAATTTTGACATATTAAATAATAATATTATTAAAAAAATAATATGTGGAAATACAACACAATTCCTTACAATTTGTTTGTTGCATGTCGAAATTCACAAAGCATATATGAGTTTTGGGTGATTCCATGAAGGTGGGTAACATTTTTTGGCCAAATTTGGCGATGAAAGCCTGATTTTTTACTCATGTGCTAGATAGAAGCCCTCGAAATGCATATATGCCATATGAAT
Source organism: Pseudotsuga menziesii (assembly GCA_001517045.1). Taxonomy (NCBI): domain Eukaryota; kingdom Viridiplantae; phylum Streptophyta; class Pinopsida; order Pinales; family Pinaceae; genus Pseudotsuga; species Pseudotsuga menziesii. Next base: position 333,376 of record LPNX010431025.1, on the reverse strand, counting down.
TTTGAATTGTAGTAAAAAACAAATTGTAGAATATTATGTTGACTTCCCAATGATATTTTTTTAAAAATATTCCAATGTCATTTAATGTGTGAAATTTCACATTTAATGAGCTGTGTGACCTTAAAAATTTGAAGAAGTTAATAAGTGGTTTGTGTTCCACCCAAATAATGCAATTTTACATTAATAATTTTAAAAAATTATATAGATGAGCATGGTCTACACAAAATACACTGTGGTCTGCATATTGTTTTGTTAATTTATTTCGCAATATGTAATTATTTATTATTTTTTGAAAGGGACAACATCTAATTTCACCATTATTTTATACACGTGTGCCCATCCCAACGTTCTTTTCACTTTTCAAAATTTGAAAAAAAAAAAACCCTTTTGAAGAGGACGCGCCGATGTGTGGGCTGTGCATTTTTAAGAAATTTTTGGATGTGTATATTTTACCCTACGGATTTTTCTTTGAGGTGCTTCGAAGTTGTTGTCAGGTTTTCTAAGTGTATGTTTTAGAATGAATTAAATAAAAACTCATTGAATGCCAAAATGCATGCATGATACCTCGATGGATAGAGGATTCGGTGATGAATGTATCGGTACAAAATCTGCTCAGTTATGTGCCATGAATGACAGGGTTTACACCTCTAGAAGACACAGAGAAACATTAATTTGCTTGTAAGAGGGCTAATTCTTTGTTTTTCAGGCCCTCGATTGAGGCATACAAATCCATCGATCGAGGTTTTAACAGAATCTCGATCAAGGGTTTATTAAACCCTCAATCGAGGATCTAATAAACCATAAATCAAGCTACTGTTAAAACTTTGAAAAAAAAATATTTGTACATGACTACCAAGGTTTTATATGCACGCTCACCACATTTATATTTAGTACAAAAAAATGAGTTAAATCATATCCCCTTGGTTCTCAACATCTTGTGGACACTAACTACCATAACCTATATCTAGAAGATTATGCCCATGCAGGATATTTTAGAAATGGGATTCAAGGACCCAACTAAGAGAATGGAGGTAAGGAATTTCAACATCATTTGATTCCTATCAACAATATATCCAATGTGTATACAATTGCTTGAACCTAATGTTTTCCTGCACCTAAATACAGATTCATACAAATCCTTTTATTTGTCAAGGAAGACCTCATCTAAACAATACTTTCGAGCTACTAATGACAAGTTTGGGCATAGAGAATCAACTTGATGAGGTGATGGAGGTTATCCTAGTTTCCCTCAATAGGTTCAAGGCAACACATCTTGGTTTCCATTAACACAATTGGCAAGGGAATATCTAGTGTAGTTATTAGATAATGGAAGATGCAACTCTTTGAAATCAAAACTATCCTGCAGTTTTGATAAGATGTATATTCTCTTTTGAAAGGGCATCTAGTATGCATTTTCATAAGAACAAGAATGATGATGATGATCCTTAAATTTGCATGTAGAACCAGAGATTAAGAGTTGTTGATTCATATACGAGCATAACAAACTTGTAGAATTAATGCCTAGATCTATAGACGTTTCTTAAGATGAAGTTACTTTAACAAAGGGATTGGCATATCATTAGAAGGGAAACTATTTTCTTGCTGGAAATACATTTTCAGAAGTATCAAATACTACAAAATTTAAAACTATGACAACCATTCATTGACTTCCAACTAAATATGTAGAGGAAAAATGCAGAGATTGGAAACAAATATACTTACATGTTTTCTTTCCAATTCTACCCATTCCATAGATATAGCTATGTCCAACAACATTTTCCAACAACTTCATCTCGACCAACTCTGCAAATAATAAATCTCTTAGAAATTTAAACAAAAAAATAGCCATGACATTGCTAGCTTATTCTACCAATAAACCTTTCGACATTTTACCTAGAAACCAAAAGTCCCTAGTACAAACTGCCATGGGGCGAAGGGTTTGAGAAATGGATTGTTGAAATCTTTTTAATGTTCATTAAACTACTTCTTCATAACACAAAATAGGGCTGGAATGGAGCAACAGTGGGGGGACGGGAATTGAGGATTAGAATTAGAGTTACAGAAATGTAGTGAAACGTTTTAAATACTAAAAATACTTGCACTAAAAGGCATGTTGGTTGATTTGGTGAGACCTCATGGAGGGTCGTTACACTTGCAAAGATGAGAACAAGTAGGCAAACTCCATATCTAAATATTGAGCAATCACCTATAAATAGAAATCCAAACTCCCAATATAGGGAAAATTATGTTCCTTAAATTGAGTAATGTATGATGAGTGGAGTAAAAACCTCTATGGCATGCATTTTCCTAAACTTAATATAGTCCATTACTCAAGGTTCAATTAAATTCATAAATTCAAGCAAAAAAAGGAAAAAATAGAAAGAGGTTTGGACTACACACCACCTAGAAAGGTCAAAAGTCAACAATCTTATCCTCAAATAAGGGCACACTTATCCATGTAAAATATAACATGAACATAACCAAAAATCGCACACTAAAATTATGTTCATGAAGTGCGCCCTAGGTGTCCCTAGTTAGATGGGTTCTAACTTATGAAAACTATGACAATAGTAATGAGATGGGTGTTATAGTTGATTTTAGCACACATTGCTGATCACATATTTATGGCATTCCCTGTCCCTCTATAGACTCTTTGGATCCCATGGACTGATATTACACTTTGATGTTTCCAATTTCATCCCTAAAAACACTTGTTTATTGCTGTACATGACTGTTAATCCCATACTCGCATGTATACGCGACTTTTGACCTCAAAACCATGTACATAGGGATGTGTGCATAAATCCAAATATTTTTAGAGTTTTTCTTGATGTGTGTCTAAACCACTTGACTCTTGGACTTCCATATGCCTCGAGATCACTCGTATTTGACCCTACATTACCCCTTTGGAGTGCTATATAAGGAACCCATTGGATACATTGAAGAGGAGGAATTGAAGAGAAAGGAAACTATAGCCCACTGTTGCCGTAGGTTACATATACTTGAGTCTACATCCCTTTGTCCCTTTGGAGCACTTTATGTTCTTCCCAAGCTTGCCTTTGCTTGTGATATTTCTATAGAGAGATGGAGGATTGAGGTGGTGGAGGCCCAGGTGGAGGACTCAGTTTCTCCAGTTCGCAGACATGCCGATAGAAGTTGTCACTTGTATAATCTTTGATTTGATTAATAGAAATATCTTTTCCTGTCCAATAATGTGCATTTGAATGAATATTGAATCCATGGATATGTTTAATTGCTTATACATTGTTGATTATATATGCTAGAGTAGATCTAACACCATATTATATAACATGCTTGTCTTGTTTGTTGTTGTTGAGAGCAAATTGCTAGTGCAAGCAGGATTGGAAAAGCTCAACAAGGATCTACTTCAACTGTTCAGAATAAGGTACGATCCATGATCCCTTATTGGTAGATATTTGGTTTCTCTTGCATATGGGAAAGGATTGATTTCTTAGGTCTAGCTATCTGTTGTGGTACACCCCAAGCCATAGGAAGTTTCTTTGAGAAACATAATTGGCAACCATACTGGGGAGGTTCCTAGTTGTTTCTCTTTGGGGGTTTTCAGTATTCAATGTACTTGAATTGCTATGATTTCTCTGTTTCTGTGTCGGGTATGGGGGCATGTTTTCCCAGTAGGGTCCTGAAGGTGTAAATTTTGTCTCATCTTGTCTGTTTACCTTATTTTTCTTCCTTTTTCTTCCTATACGCGGGTTTAGCTTTCACAGTCGTGTATACACGTGGGTTTTCCTTCAACAATCATGTACGTACACAGGTTTACTGAGAATAGTCATGTATGCCTTGACTTTTAGCCTTGTTGGGAGGATTAAGTGTTGCTGGGTGATTTTGGATGATTGTTGAGTCTTCTTGGATGCTTTTGGAGTCTGTTTAAACCCTCTATTTCTGATTAGAGACTATTTTTTGTTTGATTTTTAGAAATGTTCTTGTCATTCATTTTCTACTTTTTGTTTTGAGACTAGTGCATTAGGTCTCTTTTACCTTGGTGCTTTGCTTGGCTACTGTTTGTGAGTGGTTGCGGAGTCTAGGGGTTGTAGAGTCATCTTTTTTGCTTTTATATCTCATTTAATTCAAAAATACAAAAATATTTTGCTTTTTGCATAGTTATGCATTGCTTGCATTTTGCATTAGCATGGTACTTGCATTAGGTTTGCTTGGTGAATTTTAATCATATTTTCATATAGGAATGATTGCACTTACATTTGAAGGAAAAATTGTGCAGTTCACGTAGTAGCATACCCTGTTCTTCATTCTACACTGTATTTGCATTGATTTTTAGGTGTGCATTTTGCTTCATGTTGTGTCATAACACCATAAGTTGCATGACCATTACCCTTTGAGTAATTATAGCCAAATAAAATCAATGCTTAATAAAATGAATTACACTCTTTTCTTTTTTGGGGTGCATCAACAAGATTAGGTTTTAGGGTCTTGGAATAGTTCATTATAAGTTAACTCTCCAAGACCACTAAACAAAAAAATTAGGTGTCTTTCTAGGTGAGATTGTGAAACCCTTAGTATAATTAGTGTTTCTCAGGACTCTCCTCTTACATGGGAGTTAAGCACAAGGCAGTGCATGCGATTGTGACTGGGATGACCCTTGGTTACTTTTTGTGAGCACTAGAGATATTTCAAGGATTGTATTTGTATCTGGGGGCCTTTGAGGTATTGACTGGTGTGCCCCTAGGGTACCAGTTGTGCTTCCAAGCTTTAGATTTGCTACCCTACCCATACGGTCAATCCCTCCTGTGATTGTCTACCTGAGCATTGGTTATATTGAGGTGACCTTAGTTTCCTTACCTAAGTTATCGAGGGGGTATTTGCAGAAGTTATTTTGCAGGTGTCCTGGCTAGGTATGGGTCGGACAACATAGTCGTTATATGCATTGAAGCTGAGGGCCACTATAATTGGTTACGAACCTCTGCTTGTTGTGTATGGGAGTCTCAAGCCTCTCCTAGGAGAGACATACCTGCTTCATTCAAGAGATCACTTATCCTACCCTTGGTTTGCTTGTTGTTTGGATTTAGATTTTATTAGGTGTATGCTCTATGCACGCTAGTCTACTTAGGGTTGCATAGATAGATCGAGTCTTTTCTTTTTGTTGAGTAGTTGTGGATTTGAGTGCGGCTCCCCGTCACTCTCATCATTTAGCAGGTCTTTCACCTTCTACGTCTCCTCCTCTCTTGGGAGAGAGAGCCAGATAGTCCGGGCGGACTATTCATCACTTTGATTCACATAGAGATCTCTCCATGAGTTGTCATGAGCCCAAGGTCTCGAAGCTTCCACCTTCCCTGCCTCGAGCGGAGAAAGTTGATCCTTCAAGCAAATATGGAACTCCACTTGAGTCTGGTCCTTATGGGACTGGACCATCACAAGATGATTTATCATAGTTTCCTGATTACACTAGCTCCTACGCCAGGTATTGTTTATATTATCTGGGATAAGTGACTCACCATGAACCCACTAGCATTGGCCACATTAGATATGGCATGCCTGATATTCCTGATCCTAGTCTGGCACCTCATGTCAAACTGGTTGGTGACCCTGGTACTGCGCATGGGGGCACTTCCATTCCTTTCCATGTAGAGAGGTTTGGTAATAGTAGTCACATTGCGCCATCCACTCCAGCGGTGGAAATTCCTTCACAAACACATGCCAGACCTAGTACTATTGTTCCTCTTCGGGGACCTCAGCCATGACATGTGAATATTGGGGGTACAAGCTATATTCCTTCACATATTCCATCGTCTTCTCAACCTATTCCTTCGAAATCTTTTTTACACATCCTCTTCCTAACTCTAGTGGTCCTTTAGGCCAGAGTTCAACTACAAGCCATGTTCGTCTTGCGAATGCTAACACTGTAGTATCACAAAGCCAAGTACCTCCTTCTGTGTCAGCAGGTCTGTTAAATTTTCATATGCTAAGCTATATCATTAGTATTTCATTTTGAATTCATAACAAAAGCATATAAACAGGATCACTGAAAGATAGACAAGCACAACCATACAAAAGGAACACAAAGATTTATCCTGGAAAAACCCTAAAGGGAAAAACCCAGCAAAATCTTCCTCAATATAGATGCCCCAAAAAGATAAAATGTAAAACCAACAAGGAGATGAAATCCTGTTCCTCCTCCTTCTCTAGCTACTCTTCTCTTCTCCACTAATGTGCTACACAAGTGAGAGTGTGTGCTGAAATGGGGAGAGCTACACCTCTATTTATATTCATCCATTCACTTCAATTAACTCATCCGACATGTAGGCTCGAGTTAATCATGTAGGATTGAGTTACACATGTAGGCTCAAGTAACCACACTGGGGTGCTAATGACCCACCTTTACAATTAGAGGGGACAACCTCATGACTCTTATTAGTTCTTCCAATTAGAATCATCGGGGTACAAGATAATACAAGTGGTTCTCCCGGTAGGACCATCGAGGACCACAAAAGATACATATAGAATATTCTTCAAAGTTACAATATTTCAACACTCCCCCTTAACGAGAAGGGTATTCTACAACAACATCAACAACAACAATAGTAGGAGAGAGATAGAGGACATCATCAACATCATCAGGGCAATACATCTATAAATCATTGGAAGCTTTTCAACATCAGGTAGTCTTCATCTTTAATCTTCAGTCTTTGGTAACAGAAACACTCTGACTGTTTTGATCTGCAACTACTTCTTCAGCATCTTGATGTTTTTTGAACATCATCATCACCATCTTTATATTCTGATCTTACGATCAGCAACATTAGCAGTATCATCATCAGTATTTTTACCTTTCGATCATCAACATCTTCAATACTTTGTCCTTTCAATCAGCAACAACTTCAGCGACATCTTTAGTATTTTGACCTTTCGATTTGCAACATCTTCAGCACTTTGACCTTTCAATCAGCAACATCTTTAGCAACAACTTCAGTATATTGATCTTTTGATTAGCAAAAACTTCAGCAACCTCTTCAGTACCTTGACCTTTCGATCAGCAACATCTTTAGCAACATCTTCAGCACTTTGACCTTTTGATTAGCAACATCTTTCGATCAGCAACATCTTCAGTACTTTGACCTTTTGATTTGCAACATCTTTTGATCAGCAACATCTTTAGTATTTTGACCTTTCGATCAACAACATCATCATCATCATAGTACTCTGATCTTTCGATCAGATATCATCATGAAAATAACATCATCATCAAAACATCATTACAATCAAAACATCAACATCATCAAAATATCATCATCATCACACTCTGATCTTTCGATCAGTACATCATCATCATCATAAAAAAATCAACATGATCCTTCCTTTCGAAATTACGGGATTTAGGTCTTTATGGAGTTACCAATGATCCTTCCTTTCGAAATTATGGGATTTAGGTCTTTATGGAGTTACTAACGATCCTTCCTTTCAGAATTATGGGATTTATGTCTTTACGGAGTTACTAACGATCCTTCCTTTCAAAATTTTGGGATCAACACATTTGTGGAACTCAGACAATCCTTCCTATTGGAATTACGGGATCAACACATCTGTGGAACTCAGACAATTCTTCCTATTGGAATTACGGGATCAATTCAATGATCCTTCCTTTTGGAATTACGAGATTTAGGTCTTTATGGAGTTACTAATGATCCTTCCTTTCGGAATTACAGGATCAACACAGATGTGGAACTCAGATAATCTTTCCTATTGGAATTACAGGATCAACACATCTATGGAACTCAGAAAATCCTTCCTATTGGAATTACGGGATCAACACAGATGTGGAACTCAGACAATCCTTCCTCTAGGAATTACGAGATCAACACACGTTCTTGAGTACCGAAGTGACCAAATCCATTCTGAATCGAAGTTCAAGGATGATACAATCCTACAACCTTCTCGTTGACTGAAGTTCATTGGATCCGTTCTGAACCAAATTCCAAGGATGATACAATCCTACCACCTTCTCGGTGACCAAATTTCACTAGATCCATTCTAAACTGAAGTCCAAGGATGATACAATCCTACCACCTTCTCGATAACTGATTTCACCGGATCCGTTCTGAACTGAAGTCCAAGGATGACACAATCCTGCCACCTTCTCGATGACCAAAGTTCACCGGATCCATTCTGAACTGAAGTTCAAGGATGATACAATCTTACCACCTTCTCGATGACCAAAGTTCACCGGATCCATTCTGAACTGAAGTTTAAGGATGATACAATATTGCCACCTTCTCGATGACCGAAGTTCATCGGATCCGTTCTAAACCGGAGTTCAAGGATGATACAATCCTACCACATTCTCGATGACTGAAGTTCACCAGATCACTTCTGGACATATGTCCCGGGATGATACAATCCCTCTTCATTCTTGAAGACCGAGGTCTCTGGATCACTTTAGGGAAAGTGCCCAGGGATGATACAATCCCACTACATTCTCGAGGACCGAGGTCACCGGATCACTTTAGGGAAAGTGCCCAGGGATGATACAATCCCACTGCAACATCACTACTCCCCCTTTCAAGGAAGGTCTTTTCGAACCACACCAAGCTTGTCTCGAAAGTGTTCGAAATTTACTTGAGACATAGGTTTCATCAACCCCTCATCATCTAAACCATCATCATCTACATCTTCAGTATGTGGATACTGAACTATCACCATCTGTATCTCCAATATGTGAATACTGAAAGCATCATCACCTCTATATTCAATATAGAAATACAGAATCACCATCATCTGAATCTACAGTTTGTATATAGTGAAACATCATCTATATCTTCAGTATGGGAATACTGAAATCATCATAATCTATATATTCAGTATAGAAATACTAAATCACCATCATCTATATCTATCTTCAGGTCAAAGGGACCTGATATCAGCTTCCAAATCCATATGGCTTCACAACTTAGCAGAGCAATCTGCTATGTATTATGCTTCAGCCGTGCTAAGAGAAACACTGGACTATTTCCTGTTAAACCATGAACTCATAACAGACCCAAAAGAATCTACCTGATGTGCTTTTCCTGTCTGAGATACTTCCAGCTCAATCTGCATCTGTATAGCCATACAATCTGTAGTCATGGTTATAGACCAAAGTCTATAGTCCCTTTCAGATATCTCATCACATGTTTTGCACCTACTAGGTGAACTCGTCTTGGGTGAACAAGATATTGACTTAAGGTGTTCATAGAAAAATAAATGTCTGGTCTGGTATTTGATAAGTACATCAATGACCCAATGATCTGTCTGTAATGAGTCACATCCACTAACTCTGAAGATTCATCAGCTAACAGCTTCAGGTTGGAGTCCATGGGTGTGGCCATGGCTTTGCATTCCAACATATTGAATCTCTTCAATATCTCTACCACATACTTTCCTTGGTTGAGAAAGATTCTTTCTAAACTTTGCCATACTTCTAGACCTAGGAAATAATGCATTAACCCAAGGTCTTTCATCTCAAATTCTTCTGCTAGTTTCTTCTTACTTTCCATGATCTGTTTCTCATTTCGTGTCAAGAATAAGTCATCCACATTTAATAACATGATGACAGGTTCTTCTTCTACAACCTTGTAGTAAAGGTTAGGATCAACTTTACTCTTGGGAAATCCCATGCTCGTCAAGAAACCATCTATTCTTCCATACCAAGCTATGGGAGCTTTCTTAAAGCCATAGAGGGCCTTCTTCAACTTGCATATGTGAGTCCATCTGTCTTCAACTTCAAATTCTTGTGACTATTCGATGTAAAACTCTTCCTCAATCATTCCATTAAGGAATGCTTGTCTTTAATTCATCATGGAAGAAACTACCAGGATAGTTCTAAAGAAGGTGTACCTTATTTCCTGGAGTAAGTGTCTCTTCAGAATTAATTCCCTCTTTCTGATAGAAACCTCTAGCCACAAGTCTTTCCTTACTTCTATCAGCAACATATTTTATCTTGCAAATCCATTTGGAAGATACCACATTCTTGCTTTCTGGTTTTAGTACTATATCCCAAACATTATTCTAGTATTCTTTCATCATAACATCTTCCATGAGTTCGTCTTGTCAAGTCATCAACATATCCTTGTCTTCTACATTCAACCTTGAAGGTTGTAACCCACTTTACTCTTGGTAAAGTCTTGATCCATCATGAAGCTATCCATCATGTCGTACCATGTTGAACTCAGATATCTTCTGTAGTCACTCCCCTTGGAGTGGAGTATAATCTTCCCTCTTCATTCTGTACAGGTGGTTCTATGCTTGATATATATTGGTCAATAGAGTATGTCATGTCATGGTCTATTCTTTCTGAGGAAAATCACGAACCTTACCTTGTACACTTGTTCTTGTAGATCCATATGGAGGATACTGTGTACTTCCCTTTATGTTTCAAAATCATATCGTATACATCATTCCCCATGATCAACTATTATTATTTGATCATAGCTTCTTTCATAGCATTCTTTTCTTCATCTTGAGTTATCTCTCATACCCATGGTGCTCTTCATCCTTCAAGGTGGATCTACCGCTCTCTGAAGCTCTTTCTTCTGTCATGGTGTCTCTGACCCTGGGAGCTTTAGATTTTATTGTAGTGAATCTTGAATTGTCATCACTTGTTCTTCAGAACAAGTCTCATCCTTCTTGTAGAAGGTTGTACGAGACCTTTCCTACAATTCAAATGCACCAGCTGCATGGTTAGAACTATTTCATAAAACATATGTATAACGACAAATTCTTATGCATCATGCGACTGTTTAGCCAATACAACATTCATCCATATCTCACAGAAAATTTCTAGATGCCTTCCATCTCTATCATGACATTATTGAGATTGTGCACTAATCCAATATGTCAGCAAGGAGGCTTCATTCTAGATAAGTAGCAGTGGAGATTTATATAGCACCATGACCTACTTACCCATCACATGCATATTAGTAGTATACAATCATTAATGCAAACAATCTATCATGCATAACACATCAACTGAATATAATCAAATGTATAACAAAACAATATCATGAAATGACAATTGAATACTTATATTTTATTTGTTTCATGGGTAGAATCCATCTTGATCATTATGCTTTAACATCTTCTTCATTCATGAAATCATCATTTCTTATCCAAATGATAAGATGAAAAAGAGGTTCTTCAAGAATTGAGTTCTTCATATTCCTCATCGCATGAGGGATCTTCTTTGAATGGTGGGAGCTTGATCTTCAATTTCTCCCATATTCTTCTTCTCTTCTTATGAGTTGAGATGAAAGTAATCACCTCCTTCTGGCATACATTCTTCGCATTAATGAATCCCATGATCCTAGGATGCCATTCAAGGTGGCTATCACCACTTCTGCATTCTTCACTTCTTCTTTTACCTCTTCAATTTGTTCCATAAGGTCATCTCCCGATGTATGTTATTTCATTCAAATAGCTTGGTCAAGGAATCAAACATATCTTTCGGTGTATTTAGGGAAGACATTTATGGTACAAGTTGATCAGTGACTGAATCAACAATGATCTTCTTGGCCTTGACCAAGTTTTTCTGGTGTAAGGCTTTGAGCCTCATCTCCCTCTGGAACCTCTCTACTCATGTAGGTGTCCAATTCATTTTATTTAGAGAGATAAAATACTTCCGTTCTTGGAAGTTGTCAAATTCATCAAGCTTATCATCAATCTAATATGATAGATAACTTTGAAATGAAAACCTCAAATGCAAATAGCAAAAGATTAGATCTTACCGATTTGAGGTGTCTGTCCTGCTTCTAGGGCTGGCTGATCTAGGGTTTGTCAGAGAAACCCTAATTTTGAAAACTTGGAATATTTAAGATATAATTGGATATAAGTATATATCTCTTCAAATGGAGCTGTCCAATGTACTCCTTTTCTGAAAACAATAGAGGGAAGCTCCCGGAATAGTAAGCCCTAGTTTTCCAATTTCTTTTGCAGAAATTCCTGTCACTATTTCTGTGATATCTCTGAAAATAATACTCCTATATGTCCAAAATTTCTCACTGAGGTAACCTCACATGTCCCTGATCCAATACCATAGTTTTCATCATAATTGGTTTCACCAATTGGGATTTATGATCGTTTTCCCAAGGTGACCTGTTACAGGACTGTTCAAAATAGTGAAGTTGTTTGCCCTTCCACGTGTCACTATTTCATCTTCTGGTTCTGAAATTCAGACCACGGAAATTAAAGTATATGATATTTCTGTAACAACTTCAATAATTCTATTTGGACCTCTTTATCCCAATCTACAGCAATTCTCCCCAGGTGTCCTGTTTAGGGATGAATTCTGGAAGAGACTAGAACCCTAACTTGGAGGGATCATATCTCCCAGAATATAGCGAATATGAGGCTGAATTTTGGAAACATTGTACATCCATATTTTATCTTTTGCCTCTTAAATTTTCAGCTCCTGATCATTCTCCAATATCATAATATAGCGAATGTACCAAAACGTAGCAGTTTTAGTATTTAGGGTTTTTCTAGCTCGGGGTCAAACTAGGGTTTGACTTTCTTGGAATTTCACCCAACCAAATTTCATGATCCAGGTCTCTAAAATTCGATTTTTATGAGGAGAAAAATACTATGCTAGTGTCACTCAAAAATTCCTCTTTTGTAGAAAGCCCTTATTATCCGCACCAAAACTGAAAATGCTCGGAATCGAATTCCGCTTCGACAGAAAGATGCACCCTTCAATGGAGAGATAGTCTAGCCTTCTTTTGCTGATTTATTGTGGATAGAGACCCAAAAAGTAAGAATCCCTAGATTCTATAGCTACACAATGTCTTCTTTCAGGGTGGCTCTGATACCATGTTAAATTTTCATATGCTAAGCTAGATCATTAGTATTTCATTTCGAATTCATAACAAAAGCATATAAACAGGATCAATGAAAGATAGACAAGCACAACCATACAAAAGAAACACAAATATTCATCCTGGGAAAACCCTAAAGGGAATAACCCAGGAAAATATTCCTCAATATAGATGCCCCAAAAAGATAAAATGTAAAACCAACAAGGAGATCAAAGCCTGATCCTCCTCCTTCTCCAGCTACTCTTCTCTTCTCCACTAATGCGCTACACAAGTGAGAGTGTGTGCTGAAATGAGGAGAGCTACTCCTCTATTTATATTCATTCGTTCACTTCAATTAACTCATCCGACATGTAGGCTCGAGTTAATCATGTAGGCTCAAGTTACACATGTAGGCTAAAGTAACCACACTGAGGTGCTAATGACCCACCTTTACAATTAGAGGGGACAACCTCATGACTCTTATTAGTTCTTCCAATTAGAAGCATCGGGGTACAAGATAATACAAGTGGTTCTCTCGGTAGGACCATCGGGGACCACAAAAGATACATATAGAATATTCTTCGAAGTTACAATATTTCAACAAGGTCATGTACCTATTTCTGGATCGTTTCATGGAATACCTCATGGATCATCTTATGGTCCAGCTCATGGAGCTTCCCAAATACCTACCTATGGAACATTTCATGGGACATATTATGGATCATATCATGGAACATCTCATGGTACAACCTATGGAGCTTCCCATGGAAATTCTTATGGACTACAGTATAGACAAAACTATCAACCGTATGGGTACGGGTATCAACAACCTGCTTAATCTTCTAACTATGGCTTTGCAGCACCTCATAATCAAGGTACTCCACATTACAATGCTTCCATGCAGCCCTTCATGGGTCATATGGGAGGAGTTTATTATCCCACAAGCCAAGGCCATGGTGTGTATAGCAATCAATCTTATATGAATCAGTCCTACCAGGGAGTGTGGGATCGACCGACTCAACCTAGGATCCCTTTCCTTATGACCTTGAACCTACCTGATTTGTTGAGATTGACAAATGATCATGTGTTTCATAATCCAGCATGGACAGCAGCCCCTACCAAGCTTCCTTCAGACATTCCCAAGTTCAAAGGTAAGGCTGGTGAAGATCCCGGTGAGCATGTCATAACCTTCCACCTTTGGTGCTCTTCTAATTCCTTACATGATGAATCCATCCGTTTGAGGCTATTTCAACTCACCCTCATGGGTCTCGTGGAGAAATGGTATATAGAGTTACCGTGGGGGACTTATACTACGTTTGATGACCTTACCATGAATTTTATTAATCATTTCTAGCTACCCGTACGTTATGACGTCGGTACTGAACTCTTGTAGACCTTCCGGCAAGACAAAGCCATGCATATTTCGGATCATATTCAAGAGTGGTGTAGATGGAAATGATTGATTAGAGCCTTTATATCACCATAGTTTCTTCCATAGTGGTTCCTTAAGTCATTGTTACCTTATATCGCAAAGGATGTTTCTACATCCAGAGTTCAAAATGAGGACCAAGCTATTTTTAGGGCTCAAGAGTTGGATTTGATCTATGCTCAATCCAGAATCTTGTATGAGATTATCCTGAATGCTCTATGATCCAATTTCGACCTCAAGATTAAACTTGGGCCACATGCCAATGGTATTATTGGCTCCACAAGTACCACACCTACATAATCTATTATGAAACAAGTGAGCTAGTTATCGATTAACCAGCCTACGTCGGGAAAATATGCAGCTTTGTCTCAACCTACCCAATCAGAGAGAGTACTTTCCATGCAAACATCAAACATGAAAGGAAACCAACATCCTGGAAGGAATAAAAAGAAAGGAAAAAATAATCGTAAGGGTGGAAATAAAAATGAAAATGGTAATAATAATGACAAGAAAACAAACAATGTTGTGGGGGGCAAGCAGCCTAAGTGTAAGGTGAAGTTTCCTTGTAAGTTGTGTAAGGGAAATCACCTCACTCACTTGTGCCCTCATATGGAGGACGCCTCAAAGTTCATAGCATAGGGCCCAGCTGTGTTTACAAATAATTTACCTAATAATCAAAATATGAACTCGAGGACCGTTGATCCTGGTTGTGCGTCTTGTGGAACTCAAAACCCGTCGGAGGCCACTAGTGGTCACGGTTGCATCAACATGGTGAGATCTACCAAAGTTGTGACATGTGAAAAATATTATGGTTCATCACAACCAAACCTTGGGAAAGAACCTGATCCACCTGAGAGATCTTTGTGAATTGAAAATCCTATGGATAAACCTGAAGTTCTACCTTGCATTCATAAGGGAGTCTTGAAGTGCTCAGGACACAATCCTAATGCTCGAGCCACCTAGAAATATTTAGTTGTCAAGGATTTGGGCCAGAATCCTTGTGCGATGTCTGCATTAGAAGTGCTTTAGACTTGTCCTTCATAGAGAAATTCCTTACTGGCTGCTCTTGGGGTTAGTGATGATAGCTCTTCGTCCATGATCAAATTTGAAACTCGTGGAATATAGCCTCATTTTCCTTACTATGCGTCTCTTTTGATTCATGCAGAGTGTCTCAACAACAACATCATGTGTACTATCATTTATGAAGGTGCTGCCACTTCCGTGATGTCTTTGTCATGTTGGAAGGGTTTAGGTTCTCCCACTTTGTCTTAGTCTGCCAACATGTTGACTACTTTTGATGGAAGTTCATTTCAGCCGCATGGTATACTTCCTGCTCTAGGGGTCCAATTAGGAGGGAAGACTTTCAAGATCGAGGTTGAGGTGGTTGATGCGTCCCTTGACTACAATCTTTTGCTAGGTAGGAACTGGATGTGCAATATGCAAGCTGTAGCTTCTTCCCTATTTCGAGTGGTTTGCTTTCCATTTAATGGGAAGATCGTTACTATTGATCAAAATTCCTTTTAGAATCTGAGTGTTAATGCATCATCGGGATCTTCTATCCTGATTATTAATCATTCTCAACCAACAACTGAGAATGTAGGTGTGGGTATGTATCCTTCTCTCATGGGAACCTTTAGTTGTCCCATGCCCATTCTTATGATTGGGTCTAGTCTTGGTGGGGCTTCATCCTCGTCGAATTTGGTATCCTTTCACACTACTCATATGGAGGATCCTTGGATTCTTCCTTCATCGAGTACTTCAAGTGTGCCTGTCGAGACAGAAGTGTCGTTGCCTGCAAAAATGGTGGTGTATCAAGAGAATCTTGATCATGTTGTAGATCCTAGTCCTTCCTCTTCATGGATGGAGGAGGAGGACCCTTATGTGCTACCTGCATGGGCAGTAGAGTCATCTCACTCTCACAACTGCCTTGATGATGTTTTTCCATCAGATGAAGCTATTCTTGAGGCCATGTCTGGGATTGAACAACCTTGGGAAGAATTGCACCATAGATTGTATTTCCTTCCTAAGCTTGATTGTTTAGAGTGTGATGACTTTAGGGTGATTCTAATCGATAAAATTGATATCCCCATGGTCCCATTAAGTTCTCTTGGTCAGATGGTTGAAGGAAACATGGCTAACCTGTCACCAACGATTCCTATCAATATTTCTCGTGATCCTGGTAAGATTGAGAACGTCTACATTGGGGAAGATTGTTCCCCCGATGAGATTAAAGAGTATACCGAGCTGTTTAATGAGTTTCATGATATTTTTACTTGGTCATACAAATAAATTCTAGGTATAGACCCTCGTATTTTCGAACACGAAATCAAGACTTATCCAGATGCAAAACCGGTTCGACAACATTTGCGTGCCATGAATCCTAGAAAATCACTCGCCATTAAAGTCAAGATAGAGAAACTACTCAAATTTGGTTTTATCTATCCCGTTCCCTTGATGAAGTGAGTTTCAAATCTCGTTACAGTGGATAAGAAGCAGGGAGTGATCCGAATATGCATTGATTTCCATGATTTAAATCAATATTGTCCGAAAGATAATTTCCCTACACCATTTATCGATCAAATTTTGGATGAGTGTGCGGGAAGTGAGGTATTTTATTTGATGGATGGCGTTTCTGGATATAATCAGATACAAATTAAGCCCTAGGATCAACACAAGACCACATTTATTTGTCCTTGGGGAACTTTTTCATATCGAAAGATGCCCTTCGGCCTTAAGAACGTCAGAGCTACGTTTTAGTGGGCCATGACCTTAATCTTTCATGATCTCAAAAACATTATTGAAGTATATTTGGATGATCTCACTGCTCACTCTCGTTTGAGAGTGCGTCATCTTTACCATTTGCAATTAGTGTTCGAAATATGTCGTCATTATCAAGTTCGTTTAAATCCTCATAAGTGCATCTTTTGTGTGAAAATTGGTCGTTTACTAGGATTCATCGTATCCAAGGAGGGTATTACAGTCAATCCCTTGAAGGTTGAGGCAATACTTCAGTTGTCTCCCCCACGTAACATTCGACACCTTCAATGTTTACAAGGAATGGAAAACCTTTTGTGAAAGTTCATCGTCAATTTTTCCAACTTGACTAAAGGCTTCATGCGTCTCTTGAAGAAGGAGACCCCTTTTTACTGGGATGAGCGAGCCCAGGAGTCTTTCAATGCTCTTAAGAAAGCCTTAGCAATGGCCCCCATGCTTAGTCCACCAGACTATAGCAGTGAATACTTGATTTATGTGTCTGCGTCTCAAGAGATGGTTGGTATGGTATTGGTTCAATAGGATGAGGATCTCCACGAGCATGTCATATATTATTTGAACATAAACCTTATTGATGCAAAAAAATTCTATTCCCATGTGGAGAAGTTAGACTTACCCATCGTTCATGCGGTTCAGCATTTGAGACATTACATTCTCCTTTGCCAAACTTTGGTCGTAGCTCACATCAATCCATTTTAGTTCATCCTCACCAGAAGGATGATTGGGGGAAAATATAATAAATGGATTGTGATTTTGCAAGAGTTTGATCTCGATTTTGTTTTGGTGAAATCGAAGAAATCGTTAATCTTTGTTGAGCTCATATCAGATTTCCAAATTTGGAGGAAGAGGAAGTTTATGAGGATTCTTTTGTCGATGAGCATATATTCCTCATCTCAACTGTGGACCCTTGGTACACGGATATTATTGTGTATTTTCAAACATTTAAGGTCCCCACTCACCTCTCATGGGATGAGTGATGACAACTACGTCACATAGCAAAGAACTACCTCATAGTGGATGATACTTTGTACCGCATTGGGGTGGATTCCATTTTACGTCGTTTTTCAACCCATGATGAGGCTGAGGTTGTGCTTAATGATTTCCATGGAGGGGAATGTGGTGGCCATTTATTTGGGCTTTCTATGGCCCAAAAAATCTTGAGAGCTCGCGTCTAGCCCCTTTGCATCAAATTGTCACTGTCGGTCCCTTCAGTAAGTGGGGGTTTGATTTTATGGGTTGGAACCCAACTTCGGCTGGGGGACACCATCATATTATTGTGGTTGTTGATTACTTCATGAAATGGGTAGAGGCTATTCCCATAGTTAAATATGACGGTGAGGCAACCACACATTTCATATTTAACCAAATTATCACCCGGTTTGGAATTCTAAGAGAGCTTGTCACTGACCATGGCAGGCACTTTCAGAAAAAAATGATCGAAGAGTTGGAATCCAAGTTAGGATATAAGCAAGATCACTCATATTCTTAGTAACCTCAAGTGAATGGACAGGTTGAATCAGTGAACAAGTCACTTAAGACCATTCTCTAGTGAATGATTGCACAAAGCAAGAATAATTGGCATATCATGTTGTATCCTGCTTTGTGGGCCTATAGAACCATGGTCAAGGCTGTCACTGGTTTTTATACCTATCAACTTGTGCATGGGGTGGATTCAGTATTACCAATTGAATGCGAAATCCCTTCTCTGAAGCTAGCTATGTAGCTTTTACTAGAGAATTCCGCATTGGAAGAGCGTTTGGTCCACTAAGAGCAGCTTGATGAGTAGTGCCGAGATGCCTTAGTGGCTCTAGAGGTTAACAAGAATCATGTTAAGGTCCAATATGATAAGTTTGTCTATCCTAGGAGGTTTAGTGAAGGTGACCTGGTCCTTTTGTGGGATCAAGTTAAGGAACCCTTGGGGGTAGGAAAGTTTAATCCAATGTGGCATGCAATTCTTGAAAATGATTTCAAAATGTTTAATTAACCATTTCAACAATCTAAATTGTTTTGCATTTAACTTGTAAGTATAAATTCAAATTGTATAATAAACCAAAACTGTAATTCTCACTGATAATAAACGGGGTGTTTCTCCCATGCAATTATTGTAACTGCATAATTTTCATCCATTGATTCTAGATGGGACAGTGTAACGATTCTCGATGAAACAGTGTAACTGTTTCCTGGAAGATTATATCTAAAATTCTAGTCAGACCAACCTTGTATTAAGGTTGGCTTTGGACAAATTTCAAGGTCTGTATTAATGCTTGAAATAAATATAATTTAAAAAAATAGTCTATTTATTTATAATAATAATAAATAATTAACAGATTAGGTGAATCTAGAAGGGGAAGATACCAAACTCTAAACATGAAGTCTGTGAGTGAACGATTCATGCCTATGTCGTTTTCTTCATTAAATATTATAGTTTAGAGCAAATGTATGCTTTTTGACAATATCGACTAGGTTAGTAAGCCTTAAATGCTTCATTGGCCCTCATGGTTTTCTGTCTTTATATAAAGTTAGATTCCAAGTGCAATAGAACGTGGAAAGAAGTAATAGCCATTGAATAAGGTTAGTCATTGTATTATTCTAGCTTTTGTGTAGTCGATATTGCAATAGCAAATGAAAATGGGTTGGATATTTTACATTTTAGGCTAGGCTGCAATGAGTATGGTTTTGGGTATGGTGCAGCTGGTCGAAAGTACAGTTCCTGCACTGTTTGTATTTGGAGACTCTCTGCTGGACATAGGAAATAACAATAAAATGTCTACGTTAGTCAAAGCTACTTCACCTCCATATGGAAATTATCCATCAGGAACATCAGGTGGAAGGTTTTCCAACGGTCTTGTCTTTACAGATTTTGTTGGTGAGTTTCTGAGTTCTATTTTTTTGGGATCAAAATTGATCAACGCTGAAGCCACCCTTCTGAATATTTCTAGATGCCTTATTGTTCTAGTATTCTAATTTTTAGTTGTACATCTAAATATGCCCTGCCCTCGACCTTATATGACTATGGGAGGTGATATTGAATGTGGAGTGAACTTTGCATCAGGTGCTCTGGCATCCTTGATGCTACTGGAAAGGTCGAAGTAAGTCTCCTGTTGTTGTTTATTCAAATATTCTTCCAATTTTTCCTATTTTTTTCATTACATTTTCTAATTCATTGGTGTCTGAAATTTTTGCTCAATGATAGTGGAGTTGAACTACTGAATTAGAACAGTTCTATGAAAGAAAGTTTGCAGGATATGTGTGTTGTGTTGAATAATGGATCAAAAAATTGTCCTATTTTAGCTCATATATCAGTTAATAGTAAATACACAAGACAATCTGGAACTTGAATGGAACTGCAGAAACGTACTACAATGAATTGTCTTATACATCTGGGCACTAATTGAAAAAAAATGCATATTGTGTGGCATGAATGTTTGAACATTGATACATGTGCAATTCTAGGAGACGAGGATGAAAGATAGTGCCCTTAATTTAACACTAAAAGTCTTGGTGGAACTCTTCAGTCTGGTGGATTTACAAGAGGTTATTTAGGTTATTTTAATAAGAACAAAATATTTTGATCTACATCATTAGGAAACTCTGTAGATCTATGAAAGCAAGGTTAAAAGATGCAACAAAGGTGTTAATCTGAAGGTTCTATGTATACTGTTAAAATTCATTTTTAGAAGTTCTAAAACATCTTTAATAAAACTATTTTTTAATTTAGAGGGAAAACACATTTAGTATGTAATAGTTCAATTGTTCATACTTTGTTTTGTGCTTCTTCCTTTCTTGTTTTGATATTAGCTATCTCAGCATTACATGCACCACATTCTATGCTTATTTTAGCTCGAGTATAGAGGGCCTTATCTGCTTCTTTTAGCTTGAGTTTATGTTCTATGTATACTCTAAAAATTCATTTTTAGAAGTTCTAAAACATCTTCAATAAAACTATCTTTTAATTTAGAGGGAAAACCCATTTAGTATGTAAAATTTCAATTCTTCATACTTTGTTTTTCACTTCTTCCTTTCTTGTTTTGATATTAGGTATCTCAGTATTACATGCACCTCATTCTCTGCTTCTTCTAGATTGAGTTTAGGTTCTATGTATACTATTAAAATTCACTTTTAGAAGTTCTAAAACATCTTTAATAAAACTGTCTTTTAGTTCAGAGGAAAACCCATTTAGTATGTAAAAGTACACAGAAGCAACAATAGTAGACAAAGCCTCCATGAGGCATAGCAGAAGTTACAGGAATCTGTGATAGAGGCATATGCATGCACTATCTAAGGAATGCCTGATTTAGAGGCACTTTTCAATCTAGTAAGGAACTATGTTTTCCATATTGAGAGTATGTTTTTCGGTTCTAGTTTGGGCACTATCACTACATTCCCCAAATAATACATCCCCCATTTGGGCCAAAGGACCACAAATTATTTGAAGCGCTTCACATGGGAAGTACGGATAAATAGAGAACTAACTGGCATTGAGAGAGCATGCCCTAATCTATCACTATGCCCTAATCTTTCTTTAAACTGTTATGCTGAAGTGCATGCATGGAAATGAAATCTTAGATTGCCCAGCACACTTAGACAATAATTCAATGGATCCAATACAATGAAAACGATTTTCTTTCAATAAACATTGAAGTGCAAAGCAGTATTATAAATTAGCTTAAGGAAACAAGTTCCTTACTCATGACCTCAGGAAGATAACTCTGTGCTGCTCATTTGGGTAATGGAAAGAATCCAAACTTAGCTTTCTATTCAAATATTAATGCATTGAAGTATCCAGATATGCTTTAATCCTGAATACAATCACTTCACCACACCAAACCCTTCTTGCTTTGAGGGAAGACCCTAGTTCAGCTGGTCTACTGGATGAATTTGAATGCCAACTATTGCAACCAACAACCCTGACTTTTAACCACCTTTCTACCTCACTTACCCAAATTTAGTTAGTTATTGCGCTCAGGTGCACACTTTTGACAGAAGGATTATAGAAACGCTTAGATCAATGTGAATATTATATGCAGCACGGTATGGCATAGCTGGCCTTGACCATCTCAAGGTGAGGAATTTGACAATTTGAGGATTTTGCATACTTGGAGAGTATCCATAAAATTTGTAACAATTAATCCCTAACAGTTTAACACTAGATGCAAAAATATCAAAATAATTTGACTTACCTGGAAAGAAATGGAGGATTTCAGCTCTGCAACTAAGGATGTCCTTACGCGCCTCTTCAAAAGCCTCCATGTCCGGTCTGATGCCCTCTTCATCTCCATTGCAGAGGCTATCATTGGTGGATATATATTAACCCAAGCAATATCACTCCCCTCCCACCAATTAACCAGCATCAACATTCTATTTCTGTAATAACAAAATCTCCCGTGAATTACCACAGCAATTACCAGAATAAACTCCAGGACAAGCTGTCCAATATGGAAACCACCGTATGAACCCTCTATTCTCCCCCAAGCCGTTCGCTCTTCATCATGTCGTCAGTGATCAAATTGGAAGGGGCTCGACTAAATGGGGAAAGAAGGTGAAACCACCAAATGAACCCTCTATTTTCCCCACACAGCTCGCTCTTCATCATGTTGGTGCTGATCAACTCTGAAGGGGATCGACTCAAAAGAGGAAAGAAGGTGAATACTTCATACCTTTTAATTATATCATATTCCAAATTATCTTGGCCAAAACGAACAAAGCGACAGCTATCATTGCTTCCTTTTCCGTTTGTAACGTGTTTGTTTGTGTGGTTTAATATTCATCTTCTTCACTTTTATCCATCCCATAGATGCAATATTAATATTCATCTTCTTCCCTTTTATCCATCTCATAGATGCAATATATTTCTTATAATATTCTTTTCATGTTGTATCTTAATTTTAAAATAAAACACAATTCAAATGAAGTAAACCAAAAATAATTCACTTATTTTTTTTCCAAATAAATAATAACTTTGTCAAATCATTTTACATAAATTATCAAGGAAAAAAAATTGTTGAAGAAATAGACCTTTATCATGGAAGTTTTGTTCAAGATATTGTGATAACCTGCTCTTAAATTAGATTAGCAACCAACCAATTAATGTTAACCTAGTCTAACTTAAAGGCCCGAGCAAGAAGTGTGTAAAGTTTCATTAGTTACATGTGGGTGGGAATAAATAGTAAAGTTATGTGTGGTAGGTTCATACCCAGGTATTTGCAAGGGGTTTTAATTTCAATTAAAAGGGCATAAATAGTAAAGCTATGTGTTAGTAAAGCTATATGTGGTAGGTTTATATATACTTGCGTATTTGCAAGGGGTTTTAATTTCAATTATTTATATTTCTTTTGACAAATGAAAGACAATATAAATAATTGTATTTCAATTGACAAATAAAAGTTTATTAAATATTTTAACCAAAAAGATGCAAAAAAATATTGTTCTTTCAAATTTTTACAATTTTAAACAATTGAGTACTCTTAATTAATTTCTACATGAAAAAAATGATATATTTTCAATGAAACTTATTTTAAACACACTAATTAAGTAGTCATATGTGTATCACAAATCTTACACTTCAGTAACAATATAACATTAACTATTTTATTGTAATTATTTTCAAGTTGGAGCACACTTCATTATATCAAAAAAACTACTTAGACTATGCCATAACCATATTGGGGTATCCACGTGCAATCCAAGCTTGTGAGATGTAAGAATTATGATAAGGATTGGGAACCTAAGAAAAAATAATACACAACTTCAGAAAACATTAAAAAAAAAATCTACAATATTATATCAAGAAATTAGATGTAATTAGTAAATTAGCTAGCATAACCGGCCTTGGGGGTGCATCAAATATTTTGTTCAACACTTGTCGTGAAATCATACATTGTGTATGTGTCGATGGGAGGGGCCTAAGTCAATTGAGTAATTGCATTAACTCACTGCATGTTTGAGTCTCAATTAATATATAATTTATACACTATGCCTAATGAATTAATTAAATTAAATAATATTGAACCATTAAAATACCAAAAGAATTAGGTTATTAATTTGACTGGATTTGAGAAAGTTCTAGGTGCGAGTAATTAATTAATGTGGCTCTAAAATTTGGTGTGTTTTGTACCAGTCCACGATTTAGTGAATCGACAGTCACAGGTAGCTAGAATTTAAGTTATTTAATGAAAACAATTAATGTGACGTATAATAACGTATATTAATTAACCTCTACGTCAAAACTGTTTTCCATGCTAATGTAGGCCACTATCCTTATCTTTATTGTCTTACCAAAAGGAATGATAATCAGGAAGAAGACCTAAAATTATGGACTTCACCTTCAAACAATGCCTTGCAATTACATTGGTTATTAATCATAATTAATTAATTAGGAGTGATAAGAAGATCGCAAGAATAAAAAATGACCAATTGTCATGTGGTCATTTTTAGTCTAGATATCCCGTGACCAAATTTGGTCATTTATCTTGGTTGTTTTCAGTTGGTTTTTATCCAGTGACCAAAATTGGTCATTTATCTTGGTCTTTTTTAGTTAGATCACTTAAATTTAACAATTTTGATCATTTATCCCTTGAAAAAAATTGTGGTGACCAAAAATTTTGGTCTCCTGGTCACTAATCTCTCATTTTCCACTAGTGGTGGTCCTTACATGGTTAACATGTCTTAGAGAAAGGAACCTATGATCTAGTTGATTATGAAGGGACAGCCTTTGAGGAGCCTAGAAATGGGCTCTATCTCAAAAAATATTATGCATGATCTTCAACCAGGGCTGATTTTTGTATATTATTGTACAGTTTTACATTGCATAGTTAAGTTTTCTTATGGTGATTGGGTTTGTTGATTAGCTTTTGTTTTTTATGGAAGATGTCGATGGAGTATTTTGTTTACATAGGATTCACTGATGGTGCTATCCGCCACACTCAAAACTCAGCTTCAGATGCTTGGGTGATATATACTCCTATGGGTCAAGTATTGGATTCAGGAGGCGTATGTTTATGGCCTTCGTCAAACAATGTTGTTGAATATAGTGCCATTATTGAGTTATTGCATGATGCCATTTCACATGGTGTTCATTCTCTTGAGGTACATCTTGATTCGTAGTTAGTGGTTTCACAACTTAATGGCTTGTATCATATTAGGGATCCTACATTATTATAAAGATTCTTGCATGTTAGATTGCTAGAACGACAATTTGAGAGTATAACATACATTCAAGTTCCAAGAAATTTTAATCAAGTTGCTAATTCATATGCTAACTATGTGTTATATTGTGATTTGTTTGTCATACCACAAGCATATCAAAAACACATTTTACACATGTAAATAGAATAATAATCTTCCCATCATAAAAATTTTTCATTAAGTTCAAAGAGTGACGTCATAATACATAATTGTCATATACAAAATTCAGGCTTCCGAGCCACCAAAATATACTACCCAGTCATACAAAAAATATACACCTGGGTCTCTAAGACTGAGGTGGAGGAGGGTGCTGATCATGGTAGTACACTACGGCTCTAGCTAGCCGGCAAAACAATCGAACCCATGGTCGTGGTACAACCACCTGGTGCTGCATGGCCTCAGGTAAGTCCTCGACTTGCGCTATGATTACTCTCTGTGTCAATCGAACAAAGTTCGTGTGAATGCTCTAGAGTGTCCACTCTGCATTCGTACCCATGATCTCATCACCTCTTCCCCTCCATCGATGACAAGGAAATCCATCTGCCCATCACGGTCCTACATCTGCATATACATGACAGAGTGTCACTATGTGTTGTCACACCAAAAAATGTCTTTTGATTTCATATATCAAAAAACACAAAAAATTAAATAATTCAAAAATTAAAAGTGGGTTTGGGATTCGTTACCTATGTCTCCATAAGCCTCTCCTGGTGGCAGGGGCATGTCTGGATCACCGCGGAAGTCAATCCCTGCATAGGGATAGTCATCTATGGAAATGAGCTATCTCCTCCACCATGGAAAGAACTCTGCTAGGTAGGGGTTAGCCACCCTTCCACCTCCCAATATACGCATGACATTATCCTAGCATCACTGAGCTGGATCTCGGACTCCATGTGGAGCAATTTCTACTCTAGGGCTTAGCCCTGGCACCCGCTCAAAGAAGAATGTGCTCAATATGCTGTCGAACCTGAAGTTCCATAGCCTACCCATCTTGCAGTCAATGAGATGCTATTTCATGTTTCTCAGCAGTGTAGTAATCCATTCATATATTGTAGGCCACATACACTCTACCGCATAGAACATCATTGGTCATGAGGCTTAGTGGAGTGAAGCCAAACCTGCAATCCTTCCTGAGGCCAAGAGTATGGATTTCAGCCCCAGAATATGAATAGAGTTTGTTGGGATTTGACTTCCAACCTTCTCTGTATTTGGAAGATAGTACACAACTATGTACTCATATATCTTCAACCCGCCTCTTGGCCCATGAGATCATAGGTTCACCACCTCCCCTCGTCAGGACAAACCTGTGAGGAAATATATGTCCTCAATCTCAATGCTAAGAGACATCCCATCTATCTGAAAAGTTTCAGACTATGGATCCCAGTAATCTACCAACAGCTGGAGTAGTCTTGGATTTACCCTCAAGCTACTAAGACACCAAAACTTGTATAAGCCACATGCCCGTAATGCTTATTGATCCATGAGATCAGCTTGAACAACTTCCTCAACATCACCATGTTCCCTCTCTCTCCACTCTAGTACGATCCTGCACACACACAAAAAAATTGATCATGATTTTCCCATAAAAACCTTGTTCGCGGCCCTATATGTGATTATTTACAAAACAGTCACGTATGTACGCGATTTTCAATGCATTTTTAGTGTATGGCGAGACCTATATGCAAAAAAATGCCGATTTCCGCATGGGCTGAAACGCCCAAGTTGGGATGGCCCAAAAAATAAAATTGACCATGAAAATTTGAAATTTTTATATCAAAATGAAAGAGAGGGGCAAGGGAATCTACCTAGATCAAATGTGGAGGGATTCCATTGGACGATACTTTCAGAATTTGCTTCTGAAGCTCTGAGCTCAAATGCACTATGGTGGGTAAAAATTCAAAATGGTATGAAAATTTTAAATTTTTCACTATTTACAGAAAATTTTGAAATTTTTACCCACTTTCTATAGTTTTTTACCATTTCTGACCGTTTTTGGACCGTTTGAACTAATTTGATGTTGTAGGAGCCCGTTTTGAGTGAGGTTTGACTGTGTCTTTGACTCGCTCATGCCTATTTTAGGTATTATGTCTAAACTGGCATACAGGTTAGGTTTTCACATCCACTTGCATTTTGCATAACCTTATGACTGTTTCATCTTAACCCTAGGTATGAACCCATTCTATATTGTCATGGAACCTTGTTGCTAGTTTTAGAAGTGACATGTTTTGAATGGTAGAGATTTCCCATACATGGGTACCCTAGTTAGATCCTATTTTTCATTTGGTGCCCATGATGACATTTCTCCTTTAGGGTGTGGGAGTCCTTTGTATAGTACCTCCATGACTTCGAGTAAGAGCTTCATACTCCTCTTGAAATTTATGCTGCCCTTTTCCCCTAGACTCCCTTGTATATGTCAAGTTGTAATTGCATGATCATGAGTTTTTATTGCCTTATTGAGCCTTATGCCAGCTTCCCTGACTTTGATTATCAACGATATAGCCCGAGCTTGTCTCATGTCTAGCCAAGCAGAGCCTTTTTACATATCTTTTGCAGCTTGATCCCCCATTTTTTACCGGGAGGGGACCTTCCCCTGAGTGTTGTTATCCTGCACATACGTCCTTGCATTGAGCATAGGTATGTTCTGCTGCTTGGAACTAGTTTGCTTGTCCCCTGACACTCGTCTCCTCCTAGACTTGTAACTATAAAGCACTTTTATTCTTTTTCAAGCTTTTTAAAATATCTTAAAAATTCTAAAAAAATCAGAAAACCAAAAAGCTGGACAAAAAAATATGTTATCTTTGGAATCAGTCGATTCATGTCGCCTTCGAACAGAGCATTGTATGTCACATCCATTGGTTGGGTTATTAGTTTGAATTTAGGAGCTATAATTGTTACTCTGAGTTTATCTCCACTGTCTGGTTAAGCTTCCAGTCCCTATGGAGCCTCTGTTGATGCCTCCTATGTCATAGAGATGCCCCAGTTTTCCTATCGAGTCCATGCTGCTTATCTTCAGTCACCATTTTCCTTTATGCTCTTGTTCGAAGGAATTTAAAGCCTAAGTCAGATATTCCTCTGTTGTCTTGACTTTGCATGTCAGCCATTCCTGGTACTATTACTAGTTCATGCACATCTTGTTCGAGTTCTTCCACATTATACATCATTTCTGATTACCTCATGTTGGTTGATGTGGGATGCTCTAATTCCATCCTTCCATCGGATTCCATCCCATCGACTTCATATCATTATCCTGGGATAGGAGTCTAGAGTCATTTGAGTGCCTTGAGACTTACATTCTTCAGTGGTAGGTTCTCTCACCATCAATTTTTTGGGGAATACATCAATTTTCCCTAATCAATGGATTCTTCCAAGTGTTCGACCTCAACACATCTATTCACACTTGTTAGATTGCACCCTAGTACCTTGATTCCCATTTTCATTATCGATGGGTGATTTCACATCTATTAACGATATACATCAATGACTGGTAATCAAATGGTGGAATACGATGTTCAACCTCGACACTTCTATTCACATAATAGGACAAGTACTCATAGCAGTTTGTGATGAATACTTTCCATCTTGGTGGCATTCCACATATGCTACCTCCTTGATCGTGCCAGTGTTCATGAGATTTCAGCTCTTGTGATTTGATTTCAGTCTATGTCAGATATCTTCAGCCGTTATGGATATTTTGATCCATTGTATATCTTCAGCTTCTATGGAGATCTTGATCTATTGTATATCTTCATCATGGACAATCTGATCTATTATATATTATATGTGGCGATGACCACACATGTCACATTTTGTAAAATCAACAAAAAACTAAACTTATAAGAATAATATGAAATCTGAACCACATGCTATATGAAATAATAGGTCTCATAAAATATGGCCAAATCCTCATAAATCCCATGGCTAAAAATAGGCAAAAAATAGTCTTCGATCACCACCAAATTTACTCCTGTGTTGTCCTTAATATTGGGTATCCAAAAATCTGTTTGTCTCCAAAAACTCAAAATTCATATTTTTAGACCTCTGGTTGATCATGTTTGACTCACTTTGACCAAGGCCCAAAATATATTGAAACTTCACAAAATCACAACCCCATGCTCATCCTCCAAAGCATTTCCAAATCTGGTTTCAGATTTCAAGAAAGATAAAATTTTAAAAAATTGATTTTTTTTTCAAAACTGTGAATTCAAAATATGAATGTGACCGTTTGAACAACTCAATATTAGGTCCCCAAAACTATCATCTGGTGCTAACAAAGTTAAATTTTCAAAAATATAAACTACTTTCATTAGTCAAATCAAGATTCTTAAAGTGCTCATCTAATTGTCCTCATCATCCCATGCATCTTCCAAAAGCTACTGCTTAATCTAATGCATGGGAAAAACCTACTAAAAATAGATCTCTAGAAAACTAATCTGGAAAACTGCTAAATATAGCACAAGATGTGTCATTCTCTTGCAAAATTGATCTCTAGATAATGCCCAAACACTCGTACAATGCAAATCTGGAACATGGTCAAGATGGAATAAAGACCTGCAACAATGTACTCATATGGCTAATCTATTCACGACCTATTGATGTTGAGTGGTGCACTCTATAATGTTTTGTTCACCTCGTATCACATCCACGAATCATCAATTTCAAACCAATCAAGATGACTTCAGAGAAGCCTAACCCAATCCCGAATGTAATCATGAACATGTGTTGGAACTTAACATCCAAATTTGAGGAAGCAAATCTAGTGTTAATAGGATTAATAGAAATACCAATTCTCCCTAGAAAATGAATGGGCCTCTACAAATTTACCTGACTAGCTCAATGTTGTCTTGGAATACAAAAGAGATAAGAAAGTGAATTTTCCATGACCCGAGGAAGTTCCTACCATTTACCACAATCCAAGGAGATAGATAACAATATTGAAAGTGGTCACAAAATGAAGGGAAGACAATCCAAATTCCACCTAGATAATACTCTTGGGACAGTTGATATGCAACAAATGAGTCTTTAAAGCATAATTTTCTGGACCCTCTCCATGCAAGCTCACTCATTGTGAACCAAGCCAGGTTGCTAAATCTCAAAACCATATAGGAATGTAGATTTGACCAACAAGTGAAATAGATTTCTTTTCGACAAGAAGTCAGAAAATGATGTTGAAAGAATTATCTATTAAGCACCGCAAGGGAAGCAAAGCCTTTGCAGACACAATGTTGGAAAGTAGGCTTGAGATTGAAGGTAGGACTACTTAACTATACCCTGAGTGCACATAAACAATAGTGGTATGTAGTAATATCCTTTATATGATTTAGATCAGAATACTAACTCTACTACTAATGCAATTAATTTTAAAGAACAAAACTTGAAATTACTAACAGATAGGTGGCTGAATTAACGAGTTGAGGAGACAGTGACTGGGATTTAAATGTGGGATAAAAAATGTAGGGAAGGATACTATTTTTTCAAGTTACTAATCACATGTATTTTTGGCCAATTGAGGTTTCTAAATCAGCTTCACTGAAGTCTAATTCCCAGCTTCTGGGACTCCCAACTAGTGCAAACAAAAAGCCTTACTAGTCGTCTCCAACCAACTAGTAGCTAAGAGAGTGTTAGGGAAATTTTAAAACTATGTAATGAAGGTATATATCATCATTTACAGACTTATACATATCATAAGAAAGTAATAGTGATTCTACAAGTTGCAGTGGTGAAACTAGCTCTTAGGACAACTCATTAGCTTCAACTTTAGGATTTCCCAAACAAGATAAGGAGGCTACGAATTATTTGTTTTAGAATTTGGATACTTATATATACCTTATAAGGACCCATAAGAATAATAATTCTATGATTTTGAGACTCAAAAGTCGAATTATGCAATTTATGATAAAACTGGTCAATTCTAGGTGCAAATCTAGACTAGGTTGGCTAAAAACAAATAAATATCAGCCATGCAGATTCATATTGAAATTAAATTTGTATAGTATGTTATTCACATCAATTTCAATCCATTTAGGTTGATATAACTCTAAAAATTAATCTATGTAGAATTCTTTAACATGAGGCATCATTACAGTGTATCAAAGGAAGCTTCAGAAGATTCAAATCCTAAGTTGTATGCACGTATTGGAAAATTCATGGCCTGATAGAAAAACTTGCAAAAATGTCACTTACGTTTCAATGCTTCCATCATATCTAGAGCTGAATGATACATGGTTTCTCCTTGATCCTTTGTTGTCTGCAATAAAGAGTGGGAGAGAAAAGAGTAGGGAAATGGAACTTGGGGCACATCACCCAAGAGAACTAAGGATCATCACTCAGTTTTGAATATTAGATTCACAATAAATCAACACACTAACAATCCAAACTAAATAATAGAGTCAGAATCCTTCCTTTATAGGTTTGAGTGACTTGTTGAGCAAGTCATCCACCTATTGAGCAAGTAACCAACTTGCCAATCCTATCCCTAAGCCATGTGTGTGCCCTCCTTGATGGGATTAGAATTTTTCATTTGGAAATGATGTTTTCTTCTTTGTGTCATCCATCCAAAGTGGAAATTGTGTCCCCCTTTGAATGAAAGTTTCCTTATGAGGATTGGGGATGTTTCCTTGCAAAGATACTCTCATCAAAATAGAAACTACGCCCTCCTTAGGTTAATTAGCAAGTTTTACATAATATAATGTTTCCTTGATTTGTATCCTTGAACCAAATTGGGAATTGCACCCTCCCTTATCCAAATTTGCCTTCTTTTGAACAGACAACTTTTCCTGCACTTTCTGCTTTTTAAACTACCAGATTTTCCTTTCTTTTGTTGATTTCTATCTTTCTCTAGTTGATTGAATTTTCCTACTTTTTCACTGTTTCCATTTTTCCATCCTAGGAAAGTTTCCTAATGCACCCTCCTTCCTTGACTACTCATTTCCACCATTAATTAATTTCCATAGTAATTAACTAATTACAAATAACATGAATTTAGAAATTACATACCCCCGTAGCTTGAAATAATCAAAATTGTTAGGAATAATTAATTAATTCAATGTTTAAACCCTGGGCACTTGACAAGGTCAGCACTTTCAAGGTCCCTTCAATGGAGGGACATCATAGTCCTCCCCTCCCATGTCTGCTTGTCTTCAAGCAGAATAACTCTAGAGTGCTGCAAACTTTGTCCACCATGTTTCTGTTGCACCACTCTTATTATAGTCATTTCCCCAATGACCACTTATTTCAACAAAATTGTCAACCCAATTAAGGTAACTAAGTAGAATTCCTAGATACCACTTCCTCCTACAGAAAGGATCCAATTGTTTCTTCCCCTTTTGGAAATATAACATTCCAAACAATGACATGGTCCCATGGTATTATTTTTCCCCTTCCAAATAGTAGTAACAACAACAAATTTTTCTCATCGTAGAAGTTGAAAATGAAGATGTGAAAATCATACCACTACACTGACAATTTATCACTCCCCGTGCCAAACTGATTATCTTTGATACTTTCCCACCAAGAATTGAACTTCTTAATGTGGTACCAAATCATTGCGAGCCTCTCTAAAGTATGAAAATCCATGTGCAAGCTAGCACTGGAACTCACATTACTGCTGCTATGAAGACACACATGGTTATTTCATTCCCTTCCATGTATACTCAGAGCATCATATAAAATCCATACATGCTCATTCCATTGCTCATATAATTTTTTTGATGTGTCTAATGTCTCTCCATTGATGCAAGCAAGATGCTTACCCTCCAAATCACACATCTTAATCATGTGTCTATCCACCCAAGTAGTCGATGGACAAAA
This sequence comes from Pseudotsuga menziesii, assembly GCA_001517045.1. Classification (NCBI taxonomy): domain Eukaryota; kingdom Viridiplantae; phylum Streptophyta; class Pinopsida; order Pinales; family Pinaceae; genus Pseudotsuga; species Pseudotsuga menziesii. The sequence goes on along the minus strand of LPNX010431025.1, from coordinate 300,370 downwards.
TTTTTTGTTGAATGATTCAGGTTGGAATAATTCAACTACTACTGATGCACTTGTAAAACCACATTTTTTGACCATTAATCCCTCAACTATAATAGTGGGAGTATCATTCTTCTCCTGTGGAATCAACATAAAAAATTCTTTCACCCAATTCTCATCCCCACATGATGTGGCTAAAATAGAAGTGCAGGGTGAAGAATTTTGAACCAAGTCCCTACAATACTCGTCCATCAAACTAATGGATGCACAACTTCCTCCATTTTTTGGCTTAGTGACAGTGTGATCATGTGCCTCCTCCAAAAAGATACAACATTTTCCTATAGGAAACTCATGATCTCTTAGGAACCATGCAAGTGCTTGATCTTCATTTTGCTTGAGCTCAAACTCCTCAAGCACATGCAAATCAGAAGTGATCAAAATGAACCTCATGTGTGGGTTTATGGGAGGTATCTAATGGATACAAAATAAGTCTTTTATCTCATTCACATGTCAGGACAATTTCAGTCACAACAAAAAATTATTGCATAAATGAAGTTCTTTACCTCCTAAGGTCTTCATTCCAAAGATGTCCCTATCCACCCAATCAATGGATGAGTAGGGAAATTTTCTTCATTATCCATATGGAATGTGATCAACAACCCCTTCTGGACTAGAATCTACCATCCATAAGGACATGTCATATGGTGTCTCCTTCAAAGCATGCATGTCAAACAATCCTCTACTAATGCAAGCAATTATAGTACATCCTTGATCCTCTATTCCAGTGATATATTTATATACCCAATATATGAATATATAATCATCTTTTCTTTCTAATTCAATTGGAATTTAATCATCCATATTTCCCATGGTTAAGAACACGTAATCCTTCCTCTCAATCATAATGAGTGCTTGGCCAATATTTTTTTCCTCATAGCTTTTCACAAGCATCTGCAAATCTACTCCTTCATCATGGTTTTCATCCACATGAGGTTCCTTCATCACATCCAAATTATTTCCTACCATGTTCACATGATTATTTTCCATGCAAGATGGGGGTTGTGGTACATTCAAATCCATTTGAAGTTGATCAATCTACAACCTTGACTCTTAAAGAGCTTCTTGGGTTCTTTTCAAGGAATCATATGTAGCCTCCCATTTACAATGGAGTCTTTAAGACTCTTTTACATTAGAGAAAATTTCAACTCAAAATGGGCCTTTTAACTTTAACTCAAATTAAATGTCATCATGTGTTAGCCAATTAAATTGCTTTAAATTTGAAATACCGTATAGGTCTTAAACACATTTTTAATATAAATTTGGGGATAGGTATCATAAAAAAACTACTTTTTTGTTTGTCTTTTCAACATATCTCCCCATGTGTTTACTCAAATTTTGAATGGGAGAGCTCATTGGATGCGGAATTAAATTCCGCATCCAACGAGTACCCACTCGGCATACTTTTGACAGACCTTGCTACCCCAAAAACAAGAAATACCTGGAAAAATGTGATGATGATGTCATCATCAAGTTTTTTTAGGTATTTCTTGTTTTTGGGGTCGCGAGGTTTGTCAAAAGTATGATGAGTGGGTACTCGTTGGATGCGGAATTTAATTCCACATCCAACGAGCTCTCCCAATTGAAATTTGAGTAAAAACATGGGGAGATATGTCGAAAATACAAACAAAAAAGTAGTTTTTTTCTTTTCTTCCTCCAAAATTAATAAATATTATTTTATTATTTTAACTATTATTTTATTAATTTTTTTTAGGAGGCCCATTTTGAGTTGAAATTTCCTCTAATGTTTCCCTCTTGAATGCACAATGTTACATTTCAGCCACCATGAGGAGAGGATCTCTGACAGATAGTAAGTTTACATAGATCTCCTTCATCTTGTCTATTCCTTCTTTAAGTGCTATGCACTCTTCCGGGAAGGCTTCTCCTTCGAGCTCTCCTACATAAGGTTTCCAAAAACATCTTGTCACCAAGGTTTCTCATGGTTTCCATAATATTTTCTTTGGCATGCTTTAGTGATCCCCTCAACTGATGTGGCTCACAAAGAATATCCTTCACCAAGGTTTCTCCTTCCAATGGATGACACATAAGACCATCGTTATTGTGGCATGTATCCACAACACATACTTCGTTTTCAACATACTGGTCAACTTTTGAATCTTCTGTAAAATATTTTCCATGATATGAAGTAGAGGGTATCTTTGAAAGTTGTAATAAAATGTGATCTTTACACAACTTAGAAATTACATCATACCTTGACATTTTATCTTCCTCACCTTTATGTAGGGGTACTATGGTGGCCTTCTCTTCCACCAAATTCTTTGGTTCACACCCAAGTGGCGTGGCCTTATCTTGTTCTTCATTATGAGGCTCAAGAGGTGACTGTAAATCTAATTTATAAACTTATTTTGGATCTGATCCAAGATATGTCTCATGATCTTAACATGAACAAGCATCCTTAGTAGTGATCTGGAAATCACACATAAAGAATATGGAAGTGCCTTCATTTTCACTTTCTTCTCTCATGCAGTCACCTTGTAGTGTCTTGGACCCCACCTTAGGATTCTCTTCTTATTCTTGATCACTTGAAGAACTAATTGAATCATGGCCCTTTTCCATGATTGAGAATGGATTCGAGGCTGCATCCTCTTCTTCATCCTTCCGATCTAGACCATTTGGACCAACAAGTCCTTCTTCTTTTTCCTCATCAATACTTTCATTAGAAGAACTAACTTGTTCTTTCTCTCGAAGGTTTATGATCTTCATATTTAAATGATGGTTTGTCAATGTCTCTTGCCTCTCCAAGCAATATTATGAAACTTCACTCTACTGAATGGTATTCATGTCACCACTTTTGGAAGATATTTTAGAAGAATGCCCAAACAATCTCATAACACTTAAACCAGTAGATGGCTTTGTTGAATTTTCACCTTTCACTCCTCTTTCTTCTTATTTACTCACAGTGTTGGAACAACTTGGTTCCTCTATGAATGATTTTCTGCTCTTGAAATAATGTTTATACAAATCGTTGGGCTAGAATTGGTATTGGAAATAAATATATTCTTTCAAAGAAATGTCTAGAGAAATTTTCTTACCCAAATCTAGATACTCCCGGTAGCAGTGGGGCATGTTTTCACATGCCTCTTTCATCTTGGTCAATTCTTTCTTAACCATTGAATGTTAAACCCTAATTTATTCTCTATATGCTTGGCCAAATAATTCACCATCCTCATCTCTTCATAGGCCTCCATCAACATAGAGGACTTCTTCTTCTTAATATTGTATGCAATATGCTTCATACTGCGTCATACTTATCATCATAGTATGGCATGGCTGCTAATTTATTCATTGAGATATTGTTTTCCATAGGGGTGGAGGAAATAGATATTATCCCACAGTAATATCCTTGATCTGATATCATATCATAATACTAACTCTACTGTTGATTGTTGATGTATTTGTAACTTCTGAATGTATTCACTTGTATATATTGTATTTCATTGGTCCCCGATGCTCCTATCGGGAGAATCACTTGTATTTCTTTGTACCCCTATGTTCCTATCGAGAGAATTACTAAAAGTCATAAGGAAGTCCCCTCTGTTGTAAGTCGGGTCATTAGTACCCCAGTTGTGGTTAATCAAGCCTACATAACTGAGTTAGGATTACTCGAGCCTACATAACTGAGTCAAATATTAAGTGAATGAAAGAATATAAATAGAGGGAGGATCTCCTCATTTGAGATATATACATACTCACTCAATTGGGGCGCATGAGTGAGAGAGGAAGTGCTAGCACAAGTGAGAGAGATCAACTGTCAGAGATCATCTTTATGTTCTCGAGTTTTACTGCTGCCATTGGTGCTCATTCTATATCTAAGGAAGTTGCGGGGTTTTTAATTTATGGTTTCCCTGAGGATAAATATTTGTGTCTATTGTCTCTTGTGATTGATTGTTGTGCATGTTATTCTCTCAGATAAGATCCTAAGATCATATTGCTTAAATGATAAAAATCTAACATGGCATTAGAGATAAACTGAGAACAAGACACTATGTAGCTGCAAAATATAGTGCTTCTTAATTTTTGGATATCTCTCCACAATCAATCAGCAAAATGAGGCTAGGCTGACTCTCCATTGAAGGGCCCATCTTTTGGTCAAAGCAGAATTTGATTCCAGGCATTTTTAGTTTTTGGTATGGGAAATTAGGACTTTTTACAGAAGAGGAATTTTTGAGTGATCCCAACATAGGATTTCTCTCCTCATCAAAATCAAATTTTAGAGACCAATGTCAAAGTTTTTGGTTTAGTGAAACTTCAGGAAAGTCAAACCCTAGTTTGACCTCAGGCCTGAGAAACCTTAAAATACTAAAACTGGTAGTTTTGATATATTCGCTATATCTTGCGATTGAAGAAGTCTCAGGGGAAATTTTTTTGATAGGCCAAAGATAAAATCCTGTTGCACCCCATGTGAAAAATTCGGACTTAGATTCGCTATATTCTAAGAGACATGATTCCTCCAAATCAGGGTTCCAACCTCTTCCATGATTCATCCCTAAACAAGACACCTACAGAGAATTTCTGTATCTTGATATACAAAGGTCCAAATTACATTTCTCAAGATTTTCTAGATAGGGAATGGACTATACCTATTGTGGTAAAAATTTCAGACCTCGAAGGTGAAATAGTGACACCTGGCAGTCCATACAAGTTCGTTATGCTGAACAGTCTTGAATTAATTCATCGTGGGAAAAATATCGTAAGTCCCAATTGGTGAAACCAATTCTAATAAAACCTATGGTGTTGGAAAGAGGATAGAAGAGACTATTGCAGTACAAAATTTCAGACATAGAGGGTTAGTATATTCAGATATACTGTAGAAACATTATCAGCAATTTCTACAGAAGAAATTTGAAAACTAGGGATTCCTGTTCTGGGAGGTTTACTCTGCTATTTTCAGAAAAGGAGTACATTGGATAGCTCGCTTGAAGAGGTCTATATTTCTATCCAATCAAAAGTTTTAAATTCCAAGTTTGAAAATTAGGATTTCTCTGACAAACCCTAGATAAGCCAGATCTGGAACTAGGAGAGACACCTCACATCGGTAAGATCTAATCTTTTGCTACTTATAGTTGAGGTTCACATTTCAAGATGACTAATCACACCAGCTTGATGACAAGCTTGGTGAAGCTAAAAAATTCCGAGCATGGAAGTATAGGATTTCACTGGTTCTTGAAGAAAATGAATTAGACACCTACATAAGTGGAGAGGTTCCAGTTCCAGAGTGATATGAGGCTAAATCCTTACACAAGAAGAACTTGGTCAAGGCCAAGAACATCATTGCTGATTCAATCAAGGATCACCTTATAACACAAGTGTATTTCCTAAATACACCTAAAGAGATGTTTGATTCCTTGACCAACCTATTTAAAGGGAAGAACATAAATCAAAAACTAGTTGAAGAATGTCAAGCTCCAGAATGCAGAAACCATACAGTCATAATTTACCAGGGGGTCTCAAATCAAAGAACAATTTGAAGCAGTGGATGAAGAAGTAGAGAATGCAGAAGTTGTGATAACCACATTGAATGGCCTCCCAGGATCACGGGATTCATTCATTTGAGAAATGTGTATGCCAGAAGGAATTTATTACCTTAAACAGAATCTGGGAAGAATGAACGGAAGAAGAACCTCGACTCATAATAACAGAAGAGAAGATGGGAGCAATTAAAGATCAAGTGCTTAGGATTCAAAGAAGATCCCTAAAGTGATGAGGAATATGAAGAACTCAATTCTTCAAGAACGTATTATCCATCTTAGCATTTGGATAAGAGATGATGCTATTATGAATGAAGAAGATGATAACGCTGAAAGAAGGAGTATACCCACGAAACAAATAAAGATAAGTGTTTAATTATCATTTCATGATATTGTTTGGTTATGAATTTCTTTATATTCAGTTGATTTGTTATGCATGATAGAATGTTTGCATTAATGATAGTATACTACTAATATGAATGTGATGTGTAAGTAGCTCATGGTGCTATAGAACTCTCCATTTCTACTTATCTAGAATGAAACTTGTTTGTTGACATATTGGATTACTACACAATCTCAATGATGTCATGGTAGAGATGGAAGGCATCTAGAAAGTTTCCATGAGATATGGATGAATGTTGTATTGGCTAAAATAGTTGCAAGATTATATCTTTATGCATAAGAATTTTCCATTATGAATATGCTTTATGAAATGTTTCTAACCATACAACTAATGCATTTGACTTGTAGGAAAGATTGCGGACAATCACCTATAAGAAAAGAAGGACGAGACTTGTTCTGAAGAATAAGTGATGATAGTTCGAGAAAAAATCCAAGAATGAAGAATAATATGATGAATGCAGTTATGTGACACTATTGAGTGACATCATTGATGCAGAACCTTCTAGCTATGAAGAAGTAGCCAAGAAGAAAGGGAAGGAGAATACCAGTTCAAGAAGAATGATGTCTAGGATGCAGTATCAAGACCTGAAGGGAATTCTGTAGTATCTTCCATACGGATCTGCAAGTTCCATCATGCAGTATATGGAAACATCATGGGATACAAGGAAAGATTCATAGCATGAGGCTTCTCATGGAAAGAAGGCAGAGACTATGAAGAGACATTTGCAGTCACTAGAAGTTAAGACACATGACAGGCAGACTCATGTGTGCAAAATTAAAGAAGGCCTTGTACGAGCTCAGAAGGCACCCATGGGATAACACATACATGAGGAGCTTGAATATCACCTAGAGTGATGAATATATTAACCTTTTCTACAAGGTTGAAGATGGAAGCCTATAGAGGATGACAAGCTCACAGTTGGGTGCGAGAAGAACTTTTGAAAAGGTTCAGGATAGAGGATCTTGGTATCCAGTGATCCTAGATGGATACATAGAATATTAATAGTAGAGGAAGATACTTGTCACTATAGTAAGTAATGTTTCAATACATAGAGTACGAAAGGCAAATGGAGAATGATGCTCCACTTTAGAGGGAGTGATTGCAGAAGATATTGAGGTTCGACATGGTATGATGGGATGCATAGATTACTGATGACTCTAGAATTTAGTAAGAGTAAAGCAGATTCCAACCTTTGCTTCAAGGTTGAAGGCGGAAGACCAGTGATGCTCCTGTTATATGTCGATGACTTATTCCTGACAAGGAAAGAGGAAATCATTAGAAATGCAAGAGGGAGACTTGCAATCGAGTTCTAGATAAAAGACTTGGGTATGATGCACTACTTTCTAGGCATGGAGGTGTGGTAGAGTGGAGATGGGATCTTCCTTGGAAAAAGGAAGTATGTAGTGTAGATCCTAAATAGGTTCAGGATGATGGACTGCAAGGCCATGACCGCACCTATGGCATCGAACCTGAAGCTATTGAGTGATGCTTCATCAAATACAATTGATTACATGATGTATTGTCAAATGATTTGTTCCTTGATGTACCTAATGAATATGAGACTAGATATTTTCTTTGTTGTGAACACATTGAGACATGTTCACCTAATTGCTTTAAAGCATATTCTAAGGTACCTAAAGGGTACAATTGATTATGGGCTCAAGTATGAGGCAAATAAGAAGACTAACCTAGAAGGTTATGTGGATTCGGATTGGGTAGGTAGTGCCATTGATAGGAAGCGAAATTTGGGGTGTTGCTTCAGTATGGGATCAGGTGTCATCTCTGAGTTTAGTAAGAAGGAGTCCTGTGTGGTGCTGAGTACAGCCAAGGAAAATATGTTGCCACTTGCATTTTTTGTATGATGCAGAGAGGAGCAGTGAAGCTCCATTATGTGATCTAGATCGAGATCTCTTGAAATAGGAAGTTCTAGCATAAAATCCTGGAAAATATCGTAGGTTGCTCAGACATAAACGGTCCTGTAGGTTGTCCTTGGATGTAATTGGTCCTGGTGAAGCTCGCAGGTTATCCTTGGATGTAATCAACCCTGATTTGATTCTATGCTAGAAATGGTCAGAGTGAAGTTTGAGTACTTTAGGGAGAAGCTTGGTGTTCTCCATATTGAGTTTCCCTCCAAGGGGAAGTGATGAGTCCATGAGCCCTTCCAAAATGGTGGCAAGCTAGGCCTCCCATGTTTGAATGTAAGCATTGAGCCCTTCTGACATGGTGGAAGGCTAGGCCTCCCATGTTTGGATGTAAGTGCTAAGCCCTTCCGACATGGTGGAAGGCCAGGCCTCCCATGGTCGGATGTAAGCACTGAGCCCTTCCGACATGGTGGAATGCTAGGCCTCCCATGGTAAGATGTAAGTGTTGTACCCTTTTGACATGGGGGTAGGATTGGTTCCTCCCATGGTGAGATGTAAGTGATGTTCCCTTCTGACATGGTGGTAGGATTGGTTCCTCCCATGGTTAGATGTAAGTGATGTTCCATTTTGACATGGTGGTAGGTAGGGCCTCCCATGGCCAGATATAAGTGCAATGGCCTACACCAAGCATGAAAAAGGGCTGGCTATGTAGAGACCCACATCTAGTATGAAAAAGGACTAGCTCTATGGAAGTACATCCAGCATGAAAAAGGGTTGGCTCTGTAGTGGCCTACAACCAGTATGAAAAAGGACTGGCTGTGTAGACACCCACATCCAGTATGAAAAAGGGCTGGATCTGTGGAAGTACAATCTAGCATGAAAAAGGGGTGGCTCTGTAGTGACCTACATCTAGTATGAAAAAGGACTGGATCTATAGAAACCCACATCCAGTACGAAAAAGGACTAGCTCTATGGAAGTACATCTAGCATGAAAAAGGGCTGGCTCTGTAGCGACCTACATCTAGTATGAAAAATGATTAGCTCTATAGAGACCCACATCTAGTATGGAAAAGGACTGGCTCTGTGGAACTACATCCAGAATGAAAAAGGGCTGGCTCTGTAGTGGCCTACATCTAGTATGAAAAAGGACTGGCTCTGTAGAGACCCACATCCAGTATGAAAAAGGACTGGCTCTGTGGAGGTACATCCATTATGAAAAAGGACTAGCTCTATAGAGGCCTACATCTAGCATGAAAAAGGACTGGCTCTGTAGAAACCCACATCTAGTATGAAAAAGGACTGGCTCTGTGGAGGTACATCTAGTATGAAAAAGGACTAGCTCTGTAGAGGCCTACATCCAGTATGAAAAAGAACTGGCTCTGTAGAGGAATACCTACATGGAGGCTATGCCTATAGCTAGCATGAAAAAGGGTTGGCTCTGTAGAGCTTCCTGTGATGAGAATAATTGAGAGATAGACCCATTTGATTGAGATAGTGGAAGCAGTGATGATGATGATCGAATGATGATCTAGCTTTGATGATGTTCTAGTGATGATCCAGTTTTGATGATGATCTAGTGATGATCCAGCTTTAATGATGATCCAGAGAAGAAGACTTGTGCTGATGAATTGTGTCAAGAGAATACCTTCCCAGTTAAAAGGGATTTTTGATGTATTTGTAACTTTGGAATGTCTTCACTTGTATATATTGTATTTCATTGGTCCTCGATGCTCCTATTGGGAGAATCACTTGTATTTCTTTGTACCCTGATGTTCCTATCGAGAGAATTACTAAAATTCATGAGGAAGTCCCCTCCATTGTAAGTCCCCTATTTTTTGGGCCCATTTATGTTTCTAAATCATCTATGCTGAAGTTTACTTCTAGGGTTCTGGGAGTCCCAACCAGTAGAAACAAAAACCCCTACTGACATTCTTCAAGAAACCAGAGGATAAGAGAGTGTTAGGGAAATTTTATAACACTGTTATGAAGGTATATATCAAAATTTACAATTTTATATTGATCAGAAGCAATTAAGAGTGATTCTACATGTTGCAATGGTGAGATTAGCTCTTAGGACAACTCACTATCTTCATCTTCAAGATTTCCCAAACAAGATAAGGAGTCTAAAAATTCTATGTTTTAGACTTTGCAGAATAACATATACTTGTTAAGGACACATGCGAACAATAATGTTGGTATTTGGATACTCATAGGTCGAATTATGCAATTTATGGTAAAACTAGTCAATTCTAGGTGCAAATTTAGACCAGGTTGGCTAAAAACAAGTAAATATCAGTCATACAGATTCAGATTGAAATTAAATTTATAGAGTATGTTCATAACATCAATTTGAATCCATGGAAGTCGAAATAACTCTCATAATTAGTCTATGTAGCATTCTTTAACAAGAGGCATCATTACAATGCATTTAAGAAGATCGAATCGAAGGAATATTTCGAGATTCGAACCCTAAGATGTATGCATTTATTGGAAACTACCATACCTGATAGAAAAAACTGAAAAATGTTCATTAATAGATGAAGGATTCCATCAAATCTAGAGTTGAATCATACATGGTTTCTCCTTGGTCCTTTGTTGTCTGCAATGAAGAATGGAAGAGAGAAGAGTAGGGAAATGGGACTTGGGGCACATAACCCAAGATAAATGAGGCTCATCACTCCGTTTCAAAGATTATATTCACAACACATCAACACATTAACAATCCAAGCTGAATAATGGAGTTGGAATCCTTCCTATATAGGATTGAGTGACTTTTTGGGCAAGTCATCCACCTATTGAGCAAGTAACCCACTTGCCAATTATGTTCCTAAGCCATGAGTGCACCCTCCTTGTTGATATTAGAAAGTTTGGTTTTCAAGTTATTTTTCATTGTTTGTGTCATCAATCTAAAGTGGAAATTGTGCCCCCCTTTGAATGAATGCTTCTTTATAAGGATTGGGGATGTTTCCTTTCAAATATACTCTCATCGAAATAGAAACTGTGCCCTCCTTGAGTTAATTAGCAATTTTTTGCATAAGGTAACGTTTCCTTGCTTTGTATCCTTCCAACAAATTGGAAACTACGCCCTCCCTTAGCCAAAGTTTCCTGCTTTTGAATTGACAACTTTTCCTACATATTCTACTTTTAAAAACTGTTAGCTTTTCCTTGCTTTTGTCAGTTTCTATCCTTTTCTGAGTGATTTATTTTTCCTGCTTTTGCACTGCTGCCATTTTTTCATCCTTGGCAATTTTCCTAATGCACCCTCCTACATTGACAACTCATTTTCACCATTAATTATTTGTCGTAGTAATTAACTAATTACAAATAACATGAATTTAGAAATTACATGCATCCATAGTTTTAAACAATAAAAATTCCTAGGCCTAGTTAATTAACTCAATGTTTAAACCCTAGGAACTTGGCAAGGTCAACTCTTTCAAGATCCCTTCAAGGGAGGGACATGACATATGCACCTCCTACCCTTGGAAGGTGAAATGAAGCCCCAAGAGGGCTTGCTTGGTACTATTAAAATCCATAACCTCGATTATATGATCATAATTTAAGCCAATTTCCTTTGTTCTCTATTTGCCGCTAGACTATCTAACTTAGGTATGGACACCAAACCAAATAACTATAAAGGAGGGAATGTACCACTATAGTGTGAAAGAGGAAAATATTTCCCTTAATATCCTGAAACTAGAGATGGAGATATTGCCTCTCCAAGGTTGTTAACATTGCATAACCTCTACTCAATCTTGATTCTCTTAATAATATCAAGTTGAAGGATGGGACAAAGAGTACTAGTCCAAGATAAGTGTATGTTGTAAATTGAAAAAATTAAAATCTCTATCTAGATAAAAAACCATTAATAGTTTTAACAAACACTTCACAAGTCTCTGAAATAAACCTCAGTGTCAATTCATAAGCTTACACAATTATGCAACATTAATTTAGAGATGTTTTACGTGAGTTTACTAATTATGAAGTACACTTTAGCAGCGGAATAAACACACGCACAAAAAAACTGCACACTAATTAACACAGGTGTTTTGGTCAAGCTTAGTTGTAACTGAATTTATTTTTTACATTGCTAATATACTTCAGATTTAGTATATTTATCAACAGTATTTATTAAATAATTATTTCTATTTTTGAGGTTAAATATCATAGTTTGGTGAAGTATTTGACAACGTTTCTCAGTGGTTGTTAGGTGGACATAATACTGATATTAATCATTTTTTAAGAGTGCACAATGTCACAACTACTCTTTCATGTCCTTTAGAGGTGACTCAGTGAGGTTGGTATTGGATGCTTCATTCTTTACAGTGTTAAATCCCATAAACCTTGTCTTCACAATGTTGACTTCAAGTCTATGAATATCATACAAATTTGATCAAAGAATCTAGTTGTTTTTCAGTCCTTAAATTATGGGATATAGAAGGGAAATGTCATGTGTGAATAGAAAAATGACATTGTAAACCCCATAAATAAGGAAACCATCAATTTCTACTTTATCAATATAATGTCCGAAGAAAATGGGTGGAAGTGGATAACCTCATTCAACTTCAATGGTGTTGAGTATATTAACTATGTTTTCAATCTTGGTACAGAGTTCAAACTTCACCAGTAAACATCTTGTAGAGGGTTTCCAACAAAGAGATCACTATCTCAAAGCCCCAACACCTTAAGCCTTAAATAGTAGACTTCTCCGAGTTGTATTGAAGGCTTTGTGGAATTACACATAGCAGCAGTATACCATGCTTGTACTTCCTCATTGATGGATTATCAGAACTATGTGGGATCCTTCTAAAACTATTTGAACTTTAGCCTGTAATTTCCTCCACTGAGTTTATTTGGAGATCTACTGCAAAGATGAAAATTTACGTCATCATGTGCCCAATCACAATAGTCCAATAATTACCCACTTTTTTACCCCCAAATTTATTAAACATGAGTAATGATATGGGAGGTCTACGAGGAAGGAAATCCTTAGGAAACAATTCAGTTGATAAGGTTTGTAACATATTCGACAAAGACCATAGAGCTATGTTTAAAAAACTCAACTTCAAGTATTCTATATACTAGGACTTATTGATTTAATATTTGAAGTTTCACAGTAATAGGTTTTTTACTAAGGAAATTACATGGTGATGTGGCATAGTTAGGGAAATAGTTAAGAGCAGTAATGGAGCAAGTGAACTTATTTGATACGAATGTTATCTAGAAGGACATAGAATAAAATCTATGTTGTTGAAAAAAATCATTATGTTTCAAGAGGAAGTATTAGTGTTTCTTCTTCCTGAGAATCGGTAGAATCTTTGCACTATATTTTCTTTAATGGATCTATGGGTGATGATGCATTTCATTATATTATGGATTATCTTGTAACTTGTGTTGAATCATGACTTTTAGCAGCAAGTACCACACAAAGAGTGGAGACAAGAGAAGTAGATTCATTAGGAGTAAATTTTTCGACCAAATATATTTGGGGAAGAAATGAGATCTCACAATAGGATCATGGAGTTTCAATGATAGAGGAATGCTGGTGTTGAGATTATCTAAATATTTCTCATCAAGTGAATTGTGAAAAATGGATAGTAAGGGGGGTATGATGATTGAGATGGAGCATGATCCAAATGAGGTTGGTTTAAGGATACCTAAAATGTAAATACAAATTTGGAGGGGAGGGGATATTATAGTGGATACCCATCATTATTTTATATAAAATATGCATAATAATGGATATGGCCTAAGGAAACTCCTACTGGATTTGGAATCTTTCTACTCAAAAAACAATGCAAAAAGACCATAAGCAAGCAACCTCCTATTTTCTTGGTTAAAACATTTCCACCTCTCCCTGGATCACTCCATGTATTGACATTATAAGATATTAGTTGAGATATGATATAAACAACTATTTTTCATTGAGCTTCATAAAACATACCTCTTAGACAATAGCATTTCTATCTAATAAATACTAAGACTAGTCATGATTCTTTGTTTACTTTTATGAATAATATTCAAAGCATGTGCATATTATGTTATCGAGGGAGACTTTGAATTGTACCTAAAAGGATTTTATAGAAAATTGTTTCTTCCCCAAAAAAGGTCAATACAGAAAACATACCTACAGAATAAGCAAAATTCATAAGCATGGGGTCTCCAACAAAAATAAGTAGAAGAGTTCAAACAATCATAATATTTAATAATTTCCTATATCCTTATCAAATAATTTGAAAAGAAGAATCTAATACTCGAAAGTAGCGATGTCCATCAGTAATTTTTGTAGGATTTGGAAGAGGACTTCATATGGGTATTTTGTCCCTCTTTCTTATGCAATATGAGGGATCAAATCAAGATGATCAATTTACTGGCATCGACAAGGTGCATAAAAGTTACAGTTTGGATTTATTTTTCCTAAGGGGCATACAAATCATGTAGGTAAAAGACAATATCACAAATGAAAAGATAATTTATAGGAATGCATAAAACTTGTGAAATAAGCGACCAAATTTGGACCCAACAAGTTGGTATATAAAAGGATTTGAATTCCAATTCCCTTATGAAGTCAAATAAATACTTGTTTGATCCAAATTTTATGCATAGAAAACATGCATATTATGGCATTGGAGACTAATGAAGGGAATACTTAAAAATAAAAATTACATCCATGAGACAAAAAAGAACAAAAGGAAATAAAATGAATCAAAAGGAAATTACTCGTACATTGGTTATTTGACATTAAATTAAGACTTAAAGATAACATCTAACAAAAAATTACAAATATTGTTCTCAAATAGGATGTAACAAACACACACAATTTTAATTGGAGCAGAGAAAAGATAATATGATCAAAAAAATTAGCCATGACACCTTCAATATATTGATTCTATTGTCTAATGCGAAAAAATAACACCACACCTTCAAAATATTGATTCTATCACCTAATGCGAAAACAACTGACTGATTCTTCAATTGCTACCTTGCTCTAGAAATCAAACGTGTTCTCCTTGTGTCAATCCCAATCAAGTCATTTGTAGATGCTAAGTCCAACTACAACTTCTCTAATGCTTGTATACATGTATGAAAATGTGCACTGAGTACCTGTACAATTTTTTGTGAAGGTCAATGATACTTTAGAAAAGGATAGAGAGTGATCAGAAGATGATTTTTCAAATAGTTCGTGTGAAGAGAAAAACATATTTATACTCTGCAAAATAATATGAATAATTATTGTACAACATAGTGAATAAATACACAATAGCATCAATTTACAACCATGGCCAACATTTAAAATATTTCCATCCAATTTTCATCCCAAAATACAGACATAACGGAATTTGAATTAAAGCTTGACCTACAAAATCTTTTTTACAAAATCCTTCTTACTTAAAATAAATAATGCAAGGAAGAAACATATTTTTTCTTCAAAAATGTATAGAATACAATATATACCTTGTTCAATGCATCTTCATATCCTAAATGAATACTATGGTAGACATCTTTTCCATGTTCCTTAAGAAATGGAGCAACATACCTGCATTTAAAATTCAAGTATTTTAAAATTTCATAGATATTATATACTAATAGGAATGTGGGAAACTATATAAACTAATTGAATACAACAAGAACTACAAGTGGGAAACTATAAAAAATATTTGTGAATTATGGACATTATAGGTAACCCCCATCTATATAAAATCAAGAATTTATAGAATTCCACCCCCACCCTTAGCTTCCCTAGAAGATTAGTTTTACTCCATTTACAAAGCAAAAACAACTCATTTAATGTGGTTATACATAATCTATGTTAATTATCAATCTTGATAACACCTAATACTTGCAATATTCCACCAATTTGTCAAGATCACGGGATGTGAGAACAGGAAAAACATGACCTGGATATGTGTGGAGAGTTCCCCTAAATTTTAGGAAACATCATGTGGAATAGTGAGGACCCCATCATAGTGGACACCATCAAAATTCTAAGAAGTTTATATGTAATATATGACAAACATGAAATATATATCGCATTGGCATGCAAGTACGTGATTTTTCTTGAGTGAAGAGCACATGCTTCCCATGCTTAGTAAGTGATTTTTCTTGAATGAAGAGTAAATTTTTATTAAGGTCATGGAAAAGGAGTTCAACAATTAACACAACCAACATCAAGGTACACAAAGGGATTGATATGCTTGATTAAATGTCAATTCCATAACCTCATAAATGATAAAATTTGGGGGAAAATTTGAATCTTGGAATTTGAAAAATATTAGGTCTGTTGAATTTTGAAAGGGTATGCACCATAGCTACTTCATTGTTCTAACAAGGCTAAGGATAGAGAAAGGGGTCAAATAATTTTATTGTACATGACAAAGTGGGATTTATTGTATGGATATTTTCCTTGGGGGTTATTTACCCCCTGGATTGGGTGATTTTGAGCACTAGTATGTTTCACTAATTTGACATATGTTAGGGATGCAATTATTTAAGTGATTTAATAGTAATCTTGAAGAATATACGGAAGTTCATGAAGTGAACAAATCTGGTTCATACATTATAGAATTTTCCAAAAGGGATCAAACTTGTTAGCATGCAATTGTTATCTTTACTCTTGGAATTATTTGTTGATTGGGATTGTTAAGAGGTGAAATTGTGTCCATAACTACTATGCTATTTCATAATAGACATAAGGCTGAAAATTGTGACCATTACTGTTATGATATTTCATAATAGACATAAGGCTGAAAATTTCAAAATTCATAGGGTTAAGATTAGAAAAACTTCAAGGAAATATATGAAATTTACGAAGTTTCACTAATTGCACTAGATTTGGAAATTTCTACAGCCCTGTCATATCCACTTAACCCATCTATAACTTGGTAATTTGGGATGGATAGAACCTTGAGATGCCAAATCAAGGAACAAACCTTTTATGTATTATAAACAACTTACCTTAACAACGATATTTAATATTTGTTCATTAAAAAAACTTTGGTTGAGACAAAACCAAACAACATGCAATACTTGATGAAGTTATTTTTCTCTGTTATAACCATGGGAAATTCATAAACCCATGGGTAAAAACCAACAAATGGTAAACAAAAATATGAGTGTTCCTCAAAACCATGGTAAAAACCAACAAATGGTATACAAAACCATGGGAAAGACTCCAACTAGCACACATGTGGTCCCAAAAGCTTATAAAGTGGTCAATCATGGAAATAACATCATTATTAGCCTCCAAAATTAACATCATTATTAGCCTCCAAAATTCATGTAGGAGCAGTACTATCCATGCATATATAAAATGATTCCCCATGTCTATTACAAGGATTAGATTATTATTATTGATATATTAGTTATAACATTTAGAATTTTTCCAAGAAATCAGTGCTTTTAACCTAGTCTCTCTAGGATGTACATCCCAGGTTGAAAGAACATATGAAAATTTTCTATTTTCCTAGAATATTGGGACACCGAATTCCTATCAAGATGAGCCACCTCAATCTACCACAACTCTCATTCAACTTTTGGATTCAGTCACACAAAATGAGGTGGAAATTCATAATGCTGGAAAATGATCGAAGGGCAATGCTGGACACTTTCAATATGTTAGTAAATTTTGCAGTTGAATCTTGGGATCCCATGGGAACCCTAGGGTCCATTTATTTTCTAAAGGCTAAGAATCCAAACTAAATGACTCTAACATAATAATCCATAGAAAAATATGTTCTTCTTCATTTCTATATTTTTGTTTACAGTTTTCCATAAACCTTTATTCCCAGTTTAGTGGTGCAACCTTTTGGGAAGTCTCTTTTATATCCACGGTGAATAAAATAAAGTTGTGGTACAACCTCATTATTGTGATTTTTTTTTTGGTATTATGACTCTGAACAATTATATGCAAACCATGATAATCATAATTTTATGTATTTTGTGATGAATGTTTCTATAATCTTATGAGCTTCTATAATATTTTGAGTGATTAAATAATTTTGAGCATATTTGGATATAGTCCATGATATTAATTGTCCATCTACCTTATGCGATGGATATATTTTCATACGTCAAATGTATTTGAACCCACCTTCAGGGATCATAAATTATTTTCAACCATTGGATTCATTTTCCAATGTCTAACATGTTTGTTTTCATGTGCTAAATACCTCCACCCCTCATTTGCATCAATCATATTTCCATATATTCTTTGACTTCCAAGGACTACCATCCTTATTGGCACTTGAAGTATTTCTTATTTTTAACTACTTATGTATTTTCCATTAAAATCTTAGAATTTGTTTATGTTGTGTGGGATGGAAATGCCCAATGAAAAGGCCCTAATATAGGAATCTAAAAGTAGTTTCCTGGATATATTATGCATTCTTGTTTCCATTTAAACTATTTAACAAGCAATGGAATATTACATTTAAAGATTGAACGATAGGGTTTTTTCTTAAGTGTCAGTAGGAAGCCAAATCTCAAGATATCCAAGGGATTTCCCCTATCCCAGCAACTATCTTCTGGCCTATATTGGGGAGGTTCTCAAGCCTCTAGTTCCCTACCCAAGGATGTCTCTAGGAATAATAGAAAGAAAGGAGAACATGTTAGATTTTTGGGTACTCCAAAAGTGTTTACACCATGTTTAGGGTTGTTCCATTAGATTTAGGGTACTTAGTTATGAATCATGATCTTCCCCTAGATGATTTGATATGGATTGTATCATGAGATATGGTCCATGGTGGATATGCATAGTTGATATTGCTTTCCCAATGGATTCTTGAACCTAGAATGGTGTTGTCTTGGTGTTATCTTGAGAATTGGAGTTTTCTTGCTTGATTGGTAGACACCCTTCATGATGGCCACATGGAGAAGTCGCTTGACTACAGAGTGCCCCACTTGGGATGAGAATTTTTTTTCATAATGGAGGAGGGATTCAAGACCTAGATTGAATATGGTATCTTGGAATCTTGTTCAAAGAAATAGAGATGGCTAGCATATGCTTGGAGCTTCGATGGTGTTCTTGTAAGGTGTAGTTGAACCAATGGAGTAAATTTCTTAGGAGGGTCGATGGAGTTCATGGAGGGTTTTGATAGAATTCTATGGACTTTCCTCGCATAGATACATCACCTTGGATCAACGCTTTAAAACTAGGACTTGGACTCAAAATCAACCAAGGTTCAACTTGAACTTGTTCTTTGAATCGTCAAAATTCAACTCAGACAAGGATATGACTCAGAATTATTTGAATTTAATGGCTCATTTTTCTAAATAATACATAAAATATTGAAAAGTTAATGAAAAAATTTATTTTAATTATTTCAAAACATTAGAGACAAATATGAAATTTTTCTCATGTATATACCTGTTGTTGTAATTGTAACTTCGGAAGATATTCTAATGTATATTACTATTGTATATTATTGTACCCCCATCAGAGATATGTGTTCCTCCTTTGGATATGTCATCATTGTGTATGGTCACTGAGGTAAACCCTCCATTGTAAGTCAGGGAAATAATCCCTAGTTTAAATAAAGGAAAATGTATTTATGAGTATTCTTAGGTATGTCGACCCCAAAGGTAAGTTGGTTGACCTAGTAGTTGAGTTAAAAACTCAACGAAAGAATATAAATAGGGAGGCACCCTCTCCTTTTGTCAATTACTTACTTTATCTCTCATGTGCGCCTTAGGAGAGAAAGGAAGAGGGACAAAGAGCTGTTGTAGACACATTGTTCTTGGGTTATTTTATTTTTTCATCTTTTCTTTGTGACAGAACTGTTCTGATGAACTTTGTGGGGTTTTCTCCTTTATGGTTTGATGAAAATCTATGTGTCTTATGTATGTTATGTATCTTTGATATATTGTGGTTCTTATTATTCTTTCAGATAAATATCCCATGTAAATTAAATTAGAAAAAATAACATGGTATTAGAGCCACTCTAAAAGAAGGAAATGTGCATCCAAAATACAACTAAAATGGAAGCTACTGGAAATTAGGGTTTCATGCTTGAAAACCCTAAAAGACTAAATCTCATAATCTTGGAACTTATGCTATAACTTGATATTGGAGAAGGCTCAAGAGTTGAAACTTTTGCAGGCCAAAGATGAAATATTTATGTACCTATTGGGTAATATTTAGCCATTGATTATCTATATGTTAGGATATAGGATTCCTCCAAATCAGGGTTCCAGAATCCTCTAGAATACCTTCATAAACAAGTGACCTAGGGAGAATTTCTATATATCAGGCTAGAAAGGTCCAAATGGTTTTTTTCAAGATGTTGCGGGTAGGTAGCAGAGTATGTTTTCTATGGTCCTCTTTTTATACCTCAAATTTGAAACAATGCACATGGAAGTTTGTACAAGTTTTCTATGTTGAAAAATCCTCAAAACAATCACCTTCTGAAACTTATCATAAGTCCCACTTGGATAATCCAATTCTGCTATAACCTATGGGGTTGGAAATAAGACAAACCAGGATACCTTAGAACAAAGTTTCAGACTATGAGGAATAGAAAATTTGGATATACAGAAGAATTCATATCAGACAATTTTGCTGAAGAAATTAGAGAATCTAGGGCTTCCTGTTTCGAGATCTTCCCACCATTGTTTTAAGAAAATTAGTACATTGGATAAATCACCTTTAAGTGGTACATATTTATGTACACTCAGAAATTTGAAATTCCAAATTTGTAAAATTAGGGTTTCTCTGACAAACCGTAGATCATCCAGCTCTGGAACCATGTTGGACAACTCAAATAGATAAGATCTAAATCCTTTCTATTTCCATTTTAGATTCTCATTTCAAAATGAATCATCACGCCGAGCTTGATGATAAGCTTGGTAAAGCTGACAACCTCCCTGATCGTTGAATAAAATGACTTGGATTAGTGTATTAGTAAGGAATTTCTAAGAGCCTAAGGGAGATGAGGCTAATTATAGAGCCAAGAGAATCATTGCATATTCTATTAAGGATCATTTCATCCCTCATGTGTCATCCATGAAGACACCAAAGGAAGTGTTCGATGCTATTGTTTGAAGGAAAGAACATCAATCAGGAAATGACATTGACGAACCCAGTGAAGAATGTGAAGATACATAACTTAGATACCATGCAATCCTATTTCACAAGGGTTGCTCAATTTAAGGAACAGCTTGAAGCAGTCAAAGAAGAAGAATATATTTTTATGACCACCTTGAATGACCTCCCTAGATCATGGGATTCATTCATTCAAGGAATATGTGCCAGAAGGAAGTTGATTACCTTCAACAGAATCTCGAAAGAGTACGCACAAGAAAAACCTCAACTCATAACAAGAAAAGAGAATATGGGTGCAATTGAAGATCAATTTCTCATGATTCAAAGAAGAAAGAGAAGATTCCTCAAGGGATGAGGAATATGTAATTTAATCTAGAGGGATTCAACTCATGAAGAACCTCTTATCCATATCAACATTTGGATAAGAAAGGATGCAGTTGTGAATGAAGAAGATGATGAAGTAGAAAAATCCATTTATTCTTGTAAGGACATAAGGATCGAGAAGGAGTCTACCAACTATTGTTGTCACAACAGATCCCATTTCATCAAATCAAATTTGAGCCCCATTTTTCATCATTAAGGTAATATTTGTTGTTATTTTCTTTACTTATGGGGTTTTATTCCTTCGTGATTTCATCCTCTGGTCTTATCATGTTTGAAACCTAATAAAATTTTCATTCAAAAACTTGTTTTTTGTTTGTTTATAAATTGTGGAAAACCCTCTATTTTCCTTTCAAATTTCTCTTTTCGCTACCCGCATTTCATAATACGCAAAAGAGGAAAGCAGAAGTCCTTTTTTAAGGTTTTGAAGTTTGATTTCATGCAATCCACAACTCACATTGCGGATTGCGGATGGTAAATTTTATTTTATTTTCCATTTTTACCTTTCCACAACCTGCAACCTACATTGTGGATTGCGGATGTTGAAAACAATTTTTCTAATAAAATTTCAATTTTTCACTTCCGCAATTTTGCAACCCGCATTACGGATTGTAGAAATCAGAAACTCAAAAATATTAAAATTGTAAAATCACACTCCCGTGATTCTGCAACCCACATTTTGTTGATTGTGGATTGTGGAAGTAATAGAACCAATTTTTGGTCACAAACGTTATTCCGTAATTATGTAACCCACAATGCGGATTGCGGAAATCAAAATGAAAAAATTCTTAAAAGTTCATCTTCGCAATTTCATTTCCCTCTTCAATTTTGACCATCAATATGTTGGAAATCTACGGCTCAGTTTTATTTCTGTTACACCCAAATATCATCACCAACATGTGATAAGATCCTTAACATCCATGTTTTCCCTCATTCCCAAATCTTGATGTAAAAACCTTGCTCCAAATGTCAAACTAGCACATAAAAACCAAGCACTGCTTTTACCATTAAGCTTAGGAGCGACACCTTCTTCAACATTGCTTGAGTAGTGTTGAAGATAGGAGGTGGCACTACAAGTTTACTCTTTGTTTGAAGAGTGGTTCTACCCTATCACCGATCTTTCATCAAGGAGCAGGAGCGGTGCCCTTGATAAAAAGTGAAAAAGAGAAGCTTCATGAAGCTTCTAGATCAAAATATTTGTGGCAGGCCTTATCCCTATTCATCTCGATCAGTTGAGCTTGAGATCCATGCTCTGGGGATCTCATGTCAAACTCACCCACCAAAATCTCAACCATCTATATCCATTTGAGGCCTATATAAATAGGTTCATACCCCATGGTTGAGGAGAGAGAAAAGTCATGCTACCATTTTGACATTCTGGCTTGATCCATCAAAAGCGAGCATAGAAGAGAAAATTGGAGCTATTGGAGATAAGACATCGGTTTTGTGAAGGAGTACATTCAACACTAAGGCGCAGGTTATAACTCTTAACTATTCATTAATGCAAAGTTGATTTTATTCCCATATAACTTGTCTTGTATAATCTCACATGTTTATTATTGGATTCCTTAGTCACCAATATAGATCTATAGATAATACTTTGGTACTTTGATCTTTTGTGTTTGATGTGTGTTTGCAGGTATCTTCTCGAAGATATTTTTCTATAGATGAAGGACCACATCAATCTCTGAATATTGTATTCTAGGTATCTGTAGTTTGTAGGAGAAATTTATCAGCCTTGTTGTAACTCATTTGTTTTGGATCTGAAACATTCAGACCAGAGGAACAACTTTTGTCTGCAGAAGGTGCGAATTTCCTAACAACAAATCCGGTGACTCCACTGGGAAGAGCTTCATCAGATCTTATCTTCCTTATCTTTCGAAAAATTGTTCAAATCCAGCTCGAACTTCTTATCATTTCAGTTAGATATGTCATCTGACCTAGTTGGGTTTTGAGTTGATATCATTAGATCTCTTCAGATATGAGCCATCCTGACTTTATATGCTCTTTATTATTATTGATTTGTCTTTTTTTATGCTAGTTTGCCAAATTTTGACTTTGTTTTTTCGCTCTTATTGTGTTCTGGATATTTACAGGGAACTGCACTTAAGTAGTGACAAAAAAGCAATGCCACCGCCTGTGCATAGTTAGCAAGAAGCGGTGCCCCCACCTGAGAGTAGTTAGCAGGAAGCGGTGCCTCCTTAGAACCTCTCTATCAACAACCTTCTGCCCGCAGTTCCACGTAGGTTTTTTCTTATACCTCTATTTTTCAAAATTTTGCAAGAATTTTTCTGTTTTTGGATATTATGTCTTCAACTAGCATTGCCTAGGCTTGTTTGCAAATACCTAAGTGTTCAAATCTGAAATTTTTTATGTGGTAAATGCTTGTTTGTTAAAATCAAAAGGCTAGGTTAGATTCATCATCCTTACTACTTCTGAGGTTGGTTGTTTTGAAAGGAGTGCTTGAAAGCTTTAGCTTAATTAAATCTCTGCCTTCTATTGGATAATCCTGAAAAGAAAGACCTGTTTGATCAGTTTGTTTGTTTCCTTTTTTCATTGGGATAGTGAAGGACTTATTTTTACTTTGAAGAAAGAAATTTTTTTGGTTGAGATTCATTTATATCATTATTTGAGGACGAATTATTGGACCTCTGATTAGCCTCATAAGATTTCAAATCTCCATTTTTCTTCCCTTTAGCTCATATTGTCATCTCATCAAAAGAAAAAATATTGGTAGTTTTAAATTTGATCTTTCCAAGTTTAATAGAAAATTGAAAAATATCGAATATACATTTGTGTGCTTCTTGTCTTTCTTCTCGGAAATGAGATCTTACCCTATCTGGATGCTTTCAAAAGATTTGATTTAAAGAAGAGTTGTTTGCTTGCTTTCTCGAAAAAGAATTGTTTAGTGTAGTTGTTTGAGAAGTTTTTGGTTTCAAAGAAAAATTGAAAAGAAAAAGATTCTCTCTCCTTCCCGTAATTAGGCATAATATGAGTGGTAAAGTGAATGAACGTGCATTTCATATTTGCATGGTTTTACTTTTCTATCAAAATCTCATGCATTCACCTTACCGTCTACTTTAAAATTAACGGTAGTTATAGGTCTAGAAATTGTAAAGAAATTTCAGTGATAGGTTAGATACGTGTTCGAGCGCCATTAAATGTAGGAGTTGTCATTACTTGTCCATAATACAACTCGGGACTTGCACATTTCTTCCATGTACAGTCGGTATATCGAATGGCCTTTCACGTACCCTTGAGGTATATAGAAAGGTACTTCATGTACTCGATTGTATATCGAAAGGCCCCTTGTGAACAGTTGTGCATTAGAAAACATTACTACCAATTTGAGATCCCAAGTACCTTGCATATATCAAAGTACCCCAATAGGATACCCTTCCCATCTGAGAAAAACCCCTTGGCCATCTTGTGTGGATCAATACACCAAAAACATCATTCGAGGATATTACTATGCACGTACCCTTGTGGTATATCACGAATTGCACCTATTTGACAATCCTGGTGAGAGACCGACTATTTGAGCTCCTCCTATAATTTAAGTTTTCTTGTTGACATGTAGCTTAAGTAGGAGAAAGTTTTGTGTGTGTTATTATTTTTGAGACCCTAGGTTAGTTTAGTAACTGATACCAATCTGGCTGAGTTTCGGTTGAGACGATCCAGAAGGAATAAGGGTTTGCCACCCAATTTTCTCCTGTTATAGGAGAAAATCCAATGGAAGCCATCGACCAAGGAGCTGCAACTACTTCCCATGAGGAAGAAAATATAGTTGTAGAAAGTGGAGACCAATTCACTTATTATATAAATCCCCTGGTTCAATAGCCTGCTATGGCTGATACTTCCTTTCATCTGCATATGGAAGGTCATACCGATAGTCCTATTCCACTTGAGTATGGCCCATATGCTCCATTTTGGAGAACTTCTATGGGGCAGACCATTTCCTCATTTGGGGTAAATAATACCTCTCCTGAACAATATTCACTGAGTGAAGAAGACTATAGACAGATCCAAGCATCTATTAACCGTGCACGTGATTTTCAAGAGAGAATGCAGAGATTAGATACAATCTTAGCAACCCCCATACCTCATAAAGAACTTGTTTCGACTCTTCTTCCCCGTAATACGGATCCTTGGCCTGTGGCCTAAATTAAACCTTCTTATGATGGTCATCCAGCATATGGTGAGACTTCTCACAATCCAGGTCAAACCTCCAATTCCACCCCTACAGTTTTGAGTTCTAGGTCTATCTCTAGTCAAACCATACTTTCTATGGCTGGGGGGAAACCTTCAGTTCCAATAGTGTCTGTACCTTCTAACATTGACGGGTAAACCCCCAATGCAACCTACGTTACCCACTAATGGAATTGTTACTAATAATAGGAAAACCTCTAATGTATGACAGTCCATAGTATATGTCCTTCCCACCAACACAAATGTGGTCAAACCTCCTTCAAGTTCAGGTCATCCCTCGGTGGCACAACTTGAAATTCATCAACCCTCATGGGGTTATGGTTATCCAACAAA
Organism: Pseudotsuga menziesii; assembly: GCA_001517045.1. Classification (NCBI taxonomy): domain Eukaryota; kingdom Viridiplantae; phylum Streptophyta; class Pinopsida; order Pinales; family Pinaceae; genus Pseudotsuga; species Pseudotsuga menziesii. Next base: position 274,621 of record LPNX010431025.1, on the reverse strand, counting down.
TAAAATTCTTGTAGGAAATATGAATTATCAACCCACCCATATAGGAATGCCTTATACTGGAATTCCATACCCTGGGAATACATTTACTCCATGTTGATCTAATTGGATCTATAATTTTTACTTTGGAAGGGGTCTAAAATTATAAATTTATGCCAGAAAAGTAGAATTTGCTAGATAATATACAAAATTATTGTTTTTAACCAGCTATGGATTTGACAAGACAATGGATGGGTACTACATTTCTCCTTCTTTTATGGACAAGCTTATTGTTCACATCTCGAATAATTTCATGAACTTTCCTAACATTAAGGTAAGGGATATTCTCCATTTGGTTGAATGTTCAGTATATGTTCTTGAATTCAATGGAAAACTCTCTGTTGATTACAATTTTTTCATATTTTTTGTAGGTTCCACTCATTCTTGGTATATGGGGACACAAAGGTCAAGGAAATTCCTTCCAATGTTAGCTTGTGTTTGCAAAGCTGGGAATCAAGTGAGAAATATTTTCCATTCTTTCCCTTTGGTACAAATATGTAGTGTAATTCAATTTCTGCGAAAGTAAACACAAATACACACTGAGTTTTATTCTACATGGATGATTGTTCTTTTGATCTTAAGAGTGAGGTATTATCCAACATGCTTGGGAAAAATATGGATAACGAGGTCATTTTAACTATGTAATTGCTTAGTGTGGCCATAGAGACTAATTGGAATCAATCAGAGGAATTTTGTGGAAAAGTAACAAAGTTTAGGCTACTTACAGATAGTGTTACACATAACAATGGAGTATAAAATTCAAGGGAGATTTTTAGTTTCTAATATTGATTTGATTTCCAATAAATGAAACAGATAAGTTTTTTTTGGAAATTTTGGCAGCTTAGAAATTTGTGTAGATTTATTATAGTTTTCCTAAATTGCCACCAGTAACAATTTAAGGGTTAATGTAATTTACAACATAAATATACTTCCTTAAAACCTTCCATGTTTTAACAAGTCATTTCCTACTAGTTTTTAACTTATCTTTGGTTTTTGTGTCTCTATAGCCCAATTATGATGAGTACTGGACAACTGGAGAGTGGAGATGCAGGAGAGCCTGCAAAATTGATTAGACAACGATACCATGAAGCATCTGACATTATCAAGAAAGGGAAGGTGTGTGTGCTCTTCATTAATGATCTGGATGCAGGGGCTGGAAGAATGGGTGGCACAACTTAGTACACAGTGAACAACCAGATGGTCAATGCCACCCTCATGAACATAGCTGATAACCCAACCAATGTTCAACTGCCTGGCATGTACAACAAACAAGATAATCCTCATGTTCGAATCGTTGTGACAAGAAATGATTTCTCAACTTTGTATGCTCCATTGATTCATGATGGGCATACGAAGAAGTTATATTGGGCTCCTACTCGAGAAGACAAAGTTGGAGTCTGCTAGGGTATTTTCTGAGTAGACAATGTAAACAATGATGACGTTGTGAGGCTTGTAGATTCCTTCCCAAGCCAGTCAATTGGTATGTGTATTGGACTGAATTTCTTCATTACTCCCTTCCCAACTATAAATTTTTAACAAATCAATCAGGATATATATATGTGTGTGTGTGTGTGTGTGTGTGTGTGTTAGTTATTTAATTCTACAAAATTCTAGTGAGAGTCTTAAGAAAAACTACTATATTGTTGCTATCTTCTAAATTAAACTGTGTTGATTTTTAGAAGTTCTTACTTTTTGAGTGGACACCTATCATCAAGGATCTATTCAGGAACCCATCATCAAGGATCTAGCTAGAATATGGTTAGACCCTGATAATGGGTGGGATGTCCACTTTGAAAGATAGAGACTTCTAAACTTCAACATAGTTTAATTCAGAAGATAGCAACAATAGGACTAACTCTGGAAACGTTCATTCTTAAAAACTGCTATAGTTCTGAAATTCAAGATAACCACGTTGTTTTTTTATCGAGTGTACACTCTACCCATCATCATGGGTCTAGTCAGATCCACCCATAATCAAGGATCTATATATATTTTGGATACGCCATTGATGATAAGTGGAGTGCCAATCTATGCTTTTCTCCTTTATAAACAAAAGTAAATACCGTATTAGGAGCAACAACTAAAGCAGGAAAATGGTGGTGGAAGTAGTTGTATAATTCTTTAGAGATTGACTGGACTCATATGTCTGTGCAATGTAAACACACCATATATAGAATTACTAGGCTCCTCAATTAAGTATTTAGGTTTCTCTCTATTGTGTGGTATGTAATCTCTTTTGAGTAAAGAAATATCACTTCAAGTGTTTCTTCCTTAATTCATCTTTTACTAAAGCTAGTAAGTTAGTGAGCATTTGTTTTTCTATTTACAACTTGCAATAAGAGTCAAACAATATTTATCTTAAAATAAGAGTCAAACAATATGCATATTCAAAAAATAAGGTGGGCTATATTGGATCTTCATCAAATTTGTTTTCTATAATTAACATAACTTAAAATTAAATTTAAAATTTATATTACATTATTTAATTGCATTTAAAAATATATCTTCCACTAGTTGTACATTTGGTTGGTCTCATTTAGATGTCCTTTACTTAGTGCATTGAAGATAAATAAGAACATGAAAAATGGACAACCACTAGTTTTTAGATACTCGGCCAAGGAAAATAAGCCAAAAAGAGAAAGCAGCTAAGAATGATACAAAAATGAATGAAAGTTTAAGCTACTAGTAATCCAAAAATTACAAGGGATGTCTCTCAATTAATAACACAGTTACCTTTAGGGATGAATGGCCTCACAGTATAATAGACTAGCAACCAATGTATAGAAATAGATCTGGGAACCCTATCTGTTGAAATGTCCAGTTTGGGAAGGAATGGAGAAGGAGAAAGAACTCTCCAATATCAAGATACAGACTCCAAAAATTTGCAAAGTAAAACTCAAAAAATCGAATACTAATCTTATCAGAAACCACTATCCATGTAAAAGATATAAACAATTGAAACAGAGTATAGAGAAAAATTGATTTGCTCACCTGATTTCTACATGAACGTTGGACAGATGTGGTCTCACTAGATATTAAATAATTACTTGAATTTCTATTGTAAAAGCAAAAGAAAAACATATATATTGGCACTAAAAGATGAAGAACTCTAGGTTTTTGGCTTCAGGATTATCTTTATTAAAAGTCAAAATGGAGACAACATCCTTTAAATATTTAATGTTTCAAAGCTATAACAGAAATAATTATGTGGCTTCAAATCCCTACTCCTCCACAATGATTGCATTACTACTGTCTAATCCAAACCCACTAACACAAACATCAAATACTAATCTTATCAGAAACCACTATCCATGTTAAAGATATAAACAAATGGAACAGAGTAGAGAAAAATAGAGATCAAGAACACAAAATCTCATTCTAAATACAATAGAAACATAACCCATACCTTAGCGTAATAGTCTTTCCAGACTCTTCTGGCAATTTGATGACTGCCAAGATCAAAGGCCTTAAACTTGATCTAACCAATACTTAGTTCCTCTAATGTAGGATACTAAGTAGGTTGATGTTGGACTAACCTATGAAACCAAAAGCATATAAAAAAAAATAGAACAGAGAGAGAAATCAATCAACTATTCCAAAACTTCTCTACAAGTCACATTATCATTCAAAATATTCTTGCGAAAAACAAATAGAAGAGTTAAAAGGAAGAAAGTTTTTGGTATTGATTAGGTTGAGGATTTATTTAAATAAAATTATTCCTGCTGCAAGAGGCTATCAAAATGTTCCCCAATGTTCTACCAAACCTTAACAATGATTGCATATTCAAGGAATTGATTTAAATAAAATTATGCCCACTGTAAGAGATTATCAAAATGTTCCCCAATGTTCTCTCAAACCTTAACAATGATTGCATATTCAAGGAATAATATGTACCAAATACTCCAAAGTTTAACCTATATAATGATCCTAATCTTAAAATCTAAATAGTTGATTTGGTTCTTTTCCCTGGTGGCCTTCCAAAATTTACTGCTATAGATATCCCTAACTTATCTGAATCTATTACAGGCCTATTTTACTAAACCCACTTGTATTGGAATCTATGCCTAAAAATATTTACAATTTCATTTCATAAAATATGAAGATCAGGTCCTAAAAATTTAACAATAAATCATAAACCCAGATTAAGGAGCTAAGGCCTCATACTTAGTCTCATGCCTGAACATACAAGAAGAAACAGTGTAGATGTAATTTTATATATCCAAAATTCTATCAAAAAGATTGTGTGTGTAGGATTTATATAAAAACAAAGCAGATAACATGCATATTATTGAGTTTTGGCCTCTGAAACTTATTCTGATCTTCCGCTAGCAAAGCTCATGGTTCAAATGTAATTCTATAGGAACCACATTGTCACCATTTCATGCTTGAACAATGTGGGTCTTCCACTCATGATTCTGCTTCTAGCAGTCCCCATGGGGATCTAGTACACTCTCAAAATCACCTCACTCATGGGGAATGAAGGGTTACTACTGGAATTTTATCTAGAGATATGAATGATAAGAGCTATATCGATGTCTACCTAGAGGAATTGAGCAAAATAACTATAGGGATGCAATTACTAAATTGACATCTCTTAGGTGAAAATTTGTCATGAGTGTTCCACACAGACCTGATGATAGGCCCAATTGAATTTCTCAAATCTAACTTTGCTACTAATAAAGAAACACCTATTAGAGGTCAGTTATCATATCTAGGTTAGGGTGGTTCAAAAGCACAATCCTGCATCTGGTTATGTTTGAACTAAAGGGAAGTACAAGGTGGATTCATAGCATCTGCTTATTCTACTCCAGATTGCAATAGTATTGTTAATGTAATGGCATTCATGTTGGTTTCAACAAGATTAATAACAATACATTATGGTGATAAATTTACTTTAACATGGGATAAAAGGGCTAAAAATATTCACCTCATATTTCAACATATGCAACAAGGTAGTCTTGCATGCATTATCTACACCTAGAAAAAGAATCTTGGCCTCTTTCTACCATATCCCTAGAGTGGAAAGAATACTGTAAAACTAATCAAATAGAAACATATTCGATCTTTCCAAGATTTTCATGCCTAGAACCTACAGCTGATTGCGTAGAACCAAGGACACCCAAATGGGAAATAAGATCCAAAACAATAATATGCAAATAACCCAATTGATCTTTTACCATATTGAATAAGCCCGAGTTTAGCAAAATCGAGAAAACATCAACTTTCTGTTAAACCAGACCTGATTTCAAGGCCGAAAATGACCCTAAAAACTCAGGGTTTGGAATTGCAAAGACCTTGAGAACTCTGTATATAATATGAACCATAATCTGAATCGGACTCAGAGGGAGTGCGTGGCTCTGAGGGTGGGGAGTGACGTCGAAGATGGCTTCGACGGTGGTGGTTCAAGGAACATAATTGAGGGGTGTACCCCCTAATCCGATCGGAATAACGTGGTGGAGAAATGATCACTATGGTCATAATAGGAGATTAATATGGACCCCGGTTTAAATACACTCATACCATGATGCTTTTGCAATCATGACAGACAAGAATGTTCTTCTACGTAGCATACCTTTTTGCTTAAGCAATACTAATAGCCAAGAATATAAAAAAGTGTTGATTGTCTTTCAGCCAAATTGAAATGGGTCTGCTCTGTGCAGACCACCCTATTTTGATCAAAATTACATTTCTATGATTAAGATATATTTTTCAGTTGCAAAGTAAAAATGAAATTTATGTATATGGTATGACACAAGTTTGGTTCTCACTCCAAAGATGACTATGCTGGGTGTAATTTTATTGCATATAACAAAAATACCAATAGATGATAGAAATTAGAATTAAGAGAGGGATGGCACTCCAAAACTTCTCTCCATGTTAGCAAAGATTTATGACAAAAAAGGAAAGAGATATATAAATTTTGGAAACATGGTGAGGGACATGAGGTATTGATAGTTGATGTTTTGAAGTGGTGGAATATAACGCATATAGCACTAACTATTGTTGGTATAGTAATTGCAACTTTTCTAGCAAGAGAAAGAGTTGTACATAATATAATGATATGCAACTAATGTAATATTCACATTTTTATCTACAATTAGAATTTACTACTTTGTTGAAGTTTTCCATGTAAGGTGTTGCAAATATACTTTGTTGCTATTAAAATATGGATGTGAAGCCGTTGTTGTTGAAGAACATGCAAATCCACTAAGACATGAATATGTGATCCTCTTTGGTAGCTAATTGTCCCATTGTTCCTTGAAAATAGTATTTTGTTGTTTATGGATTTATTCTCAACATCCCTTTGTTGCACCTGTCTTTTTTTTCTCTCCACTATCTGTTCTAAAATCCTCATAGTGTTACTAGAGAAAATAGATGCAATTTGGTAGTAAAGACCACGTTGATTCTGAACCTTGAACTGTAGTATACTGTTGTTATAATTTTCTAGGTGTGAAGGGTGGAAAATGTTCATGACACATCCTACTCTTTTGATTACTCTGCTTCTTTAATATCTAGTTTATAACACAAATGATGAGGAATGCTAGGTTGATTCTTAGATCTTGTAAAAATGGAAAAGGGGCATATCTTCATCTAGCAATGTTGGGTCAACTTCAAACCATAGAAATCAATTTTGGTTTAGTTTTGGAAGCCATGACAGTGACAAAAGTCATCAAACAGTATAAACAGAGGTGAAAACTTAAAAGTGCAAATTTGTGCAGTTCCTCTAGGTTGAATTGGCCTCATGGGAAGTTCTGGGTATGTCCCAGCCTCCTAACATCCTTAAACAATGATCATGGGCATTGTTTCAGCCATCAAGCATCATGTAACCACCCTAATTCTTAAATCTAGGATTCCAAGTGCATTTTAGAAACTTCTAGGTAGTCTTATGGAGGTTCTGGCCCCTGGGCACACATTTGACTAGAATCAACAATAAAACTCCACCGTGTTAAACTCTGGGCACACTAGGGCTCTGGAAAATGAAAATATGGAAAGGGACTGATTAAATTCCAGGGAGTTCAGAACTAAAGTAAAGAAGGCTCCTTCTCATATCACTAAAGTCAATAAGGTTCCTTCTTCTATCACTTCAATTCAAGACCTTTTTTTTGCCACGGGAAAATGGTCTAAAAAAGCATCTAGGCATGGACCCTAGCGGCTGTTGTGAAAACAAAATGGCATAATTATTTAATGAAGGTTTAGGTCTAGGGTGTCTAGTGGAGAAATTTTCAAGGCCCTAATCATACTGATTATATGAACACACTATGATTATGACAAATAGTAAATCAAGTGTTCTTAGTTCCTCTTCCTGAAATTCTAGAGGACCCACCATACTATTCCTTTTATAGGCCAAAGGGAGCCATAGTCACCATTAAATACATGGAATTTGAGGCTCCCCTAGATATAATATACACCTCAGTGAACTCAGATGGATTCAATAACCACAAAAGAGGATCCTATTATAAGACGAAGAAGTATCCGAAGAAATAAGAGGTTCTCTACTTTGATCTTCCTCAAGATCAAGAATTTAATAAATATATGATAACCTTCACCATGATGAATAGGAATATCCAAGGATGATGATGATGGAATAAATTGGAAGAACATTCCTATGCTAGAAGTAATAGGGAAGGTATAACAAGCAACTAGTGAGATTCTAGAAGAACCATAGCCAAAGGATCCATTTCCATACCTTAAGGCCCTCCTGATAATGCAAGCCATGGGATACTTATAAGAAAAGGGGTTGGGAAAATAGGGCCAAGGAATTACAGAGTCCATCACCTTAGAAAAAATGTCACTACTATTAGAATTGGGGGAATATCCAATTGCATATTTGGCTAGGAAGGTAGCTTTGTTTGAATCATTTACCTTCCTTGTCTCACGAGTCACATTACCCAACAATTAGGATCAAGGTGGAATTGTTGGCTCTAGGAATGGCTATAGAGGTTTTAAGAAGATAGGGGAAGGGAAGGTGAAGCTATACACCACACATGCTAGATAATGAGTACACACACTGCTCAGTTATTTCCATTCTTGTAAGGGATGAAAACACATTAGTTTGGGACTGCTTCAGCTCTGATCTATCACTATTATGAAGCTACTAATTCATTATTACAGATCTATATCAGCATGTCAAAACAACCAGCAGTCATAGTCTACTCCTAAAAGGCCTAAAACAATTGCATCCCTTTCTAACAGGATGAATAGACCTTAGGACATTTACGGTTCAAACTTAGAGGTCTCACAATGATCACAACTTAATCGAAACATCCTTTAAACAATCATGAATGATTTTAACAATTTAACAAGTGTTGATGGTTCAGATCTAGAAGCCCATAAGGTTCACAAACCATATCTAGAAGCCCAAAAATTCACGGCCCTATCTACAACATCCCACAAGGTCAAGCAAGATCACAAATGTCTTGACCCAACATAGAATCATCAATGCAGTCACATATCAGCTTAGGAAGGTTCAGTAAGGTTCAGTAAGTTTTAGCATCCTAATCAAGACTATGACCCAGCTCTAGGAAGGTCAGCAAGGTCACGACTAATCTATTAAAATATTAAAATATCCTTTTTCATAAATTCAATCACTAATTGACTCTATATTCAAGGTTGGGATATGTGTTTGGGCTCTTGATCTCTTGAGCCTTAGATCCTTATTCCTATGTACTATGTAATAACTAGGACCCCATCTATATGTTCTCTTATGTTTGGTCTCCAAAAGGGGATTTGCTCAAATTAGAAAACTAATAAGAATGCCCCTCCACCAAAATCCTTACCCCTACACTCAACAAAAGCATCCACGTTTGCATATAAAATGCCCAATAGAGAACTGAATCGTTCTACTGATGCTGCTGACCGGAACGTGTGGGAAAGGGGTCCATGGGACGAAACTGAAAGAATAATAAATAAAAAGAGGAGGTGATCCAGTAATGGAATGGATGGAATAGCCTAGCTATTTCCTTTGGATGGAAGCCGAAAAAAACAAATTACTGAAAAACAACAAAGTCTCCTAGCTATTGTTTTTAGACTGGAGTTATTTGGTGATTTCTACAAGGAACTAGTGTGGAGGTTGTGACTATGCATGGTGGGAATCGAGAAATGTGTGGGTTCTCAATAAGAAGGAAATGGTTATATAACAACTAGCTTTGCAACTGGAAGATATAAGACTGGAACAATAGGCTATTACATAACACTTTTGACTCTAGGAACCCACGCCAATCCTGGAACTATCAAAACTGAACTACTCCCTATCTATAGTGCATGAAAGGTTGTTGATGGGACTATTTCAAATTCAAATTTTTGGATATTTTACTTTAGTTATAAAGTGAATAAACAGCAAGCAAGTTATATAAGGGATTTAAATTCATACATTATCAGAATAGCTTTATAAAAAAGAAAATGAATTATGATAATTCCTTCCTATATATTTTATATATATTCCAGTGAAATCGGACAAGGGTAGAGGGCTTGGAAGGCTATCTCCTCATACTCTTCTCCACCAATCTATTAGGCAGGGATGCCCCCTCGCACCCTATCTATGTGTTTTTTCTGTTGATGTCCTTGGCATTTTGTTAGATCCAGCCTATCCCCAAGTGAAAATTTGAGGAATTTCACTTCCAGATGCTTTAGAGATGGTGAATAGATTTGATATCTTCAAGTATATAATCAATCATGCCAAAGTACAGTGGGTGAATTCCTGTCGAATATCAAACAAGTGTGGATCATGATGGTCTCGGACTAGCAAAATTTCGTATATCAATTTCAACCTTCTACTATAAACCAGAGAAGTAATAATTTAAGGAAGATTCAAGAAACTAACCTGTAAAAATCTTGCAGATAGAAGAGACCTTGTGAAATTGCTTTCCACAAATCCACTCAGCCACTGTAAAGACACGATTTGCAATTAAAATCAAGCTTGATGTTGATAATGACTCTTACAGCATTATATAGGTAAAAAAACATCCTCACTTGACTAAATATATCCATGTTTTTCTCAAATAATTGTCCACAAACCCAAATTCAGGACGAACTATGTCCAATTTACCCCAATCAAGGTCGCAGTAAGACTAGTTTACCCGAAGATCCATAAATGCCCAGCGAAATACCAAATTTTTAACCTATTAACCATAAATCCGAGGTGAAATACCAATTTTTTTAACTATTATCCATAAATCCGGGGTGAACCATCTCCGTTTCTCCTCCCAATCAGAAAAATCCAGCAAAATGTGGGCAAATATCAATATTTTCCTGGGCTAAATTTCATTTTCCTGTTTTTTCTTGTTTTACGATGAAGGCAATTTAACTTGGGCCAGCTATATATAAAATAAATAATGGGCTAATTTATTAAATAAACAAAACCATTTTAATATAAAAATTGTCCCACCTTTTTTTGGTTGCCCCTTAAAATTCACCCAAGGGATAAAATTATCCCTTAAAATCATCCCTGGTTTGAAGAGAACTGGTTAAGTGTTAGACAAAAAGTTTGAGAGACCACTTGGAAATGCCCAAAAGAGGGTGTTTGTTTGATGATAAAATTCATCATATTAAATGGTCTTGTTCATTGTTGAAATGGATATCTTTCCATGATCTTGGTTTTTCTTATGGTGACGAGATAAGGAAAATAAACCTGCCAAAATAGAAGAAAAATGTTATTTTTCATACTAAAGACAAAGAAAAAATGGCTAAGTGTTTTAAAGGGGATAAGTGATGCCCGCATGAAGGTTGATTCCTACACTAAGAATGATTCCCACATGACATAGCATGGCATAGATGAAGATGTGAAATGAAGTTGAAATCATTGTTGCATTATGACATCATTATGGAGAAATATGACAAATTAGTTAAAATCAGGAAATTGGCTAAGTTTGGGAATATTGGTCCAAGTAGCCTTAAGAGGATGCCAGCCACAACTGTTGAAGAAAAATCCCGCACCAAATGGGGATATTTTAGGCTACTGTTTTTTCTACTCAACCATGGTCTCAATTTTTCCAAAGAGACCATGAAGAAGAATTTATGGACCTACCAAAAATGTGGTTTAGGGAAATTAGACCAAGCTTAGGAGAAGATCAAAATTGTCCATGGAAATATTGGTAAAATATGCCTAACTCACCTTAGGGAAATGCCCGCCACAACTTATAGGATGATTATAAAAATATTCTGAGAGTGTGGATCTCTAGAGTCTTGTATGGTGCATCCAACCATATAATTAACCTGACCAAAAATTGATTCAGTAAGAAGATATCAATCTGCCAAAAGCGCCTCTCAGCCATATTTTCACTACTCTAGAAAAATTCCCACTGAGGATAGAGAAAGAATCTCCAAAAGATGAAAGTGGTCTTTCTGGATTCACCTTGTTGAACTCCACCCATTGGGAATCTCACTTGCCAAATTTTAAGGAAAAATGAAATCACCTTGGTGACCTAGGGTTTGAAGAGAACTGGTTAAGTGTTAGATAAAGAGTTTGAGAGACCATTTGGAAATGTCCGCAAGGGGGTATTCCTTTGATGATAAAATTCATCATATGATATGGTATTGTTCATTGTTGAAATGGATATCTAGCCATGCTCTTGGTTTTTCTTATGGTGATCAGATAAGGAAAATATCAACCTACCAAAATAGAAGAAAAATCTTATTTTCATACTAAAGACAAAAAAATGGCCAAGTGTTGTAAAGGGGCTATGTGATGCCCACATCAAGGTTGATGCCTGCACTAAGGATGATGCTTGCATGGCATGCCATGGAATATATGATTATGTGTCATGAATTTGAAATCATTGTTTCATTATGACATCGTTCTGGAGAAATACAGCAAATTAGTGAAAATCGGGAAATTGGCCAAGTATGGGAATATTGGTCCAAGTAGCCTTAAGAGGATTCCCAACACAAATGGTTTGTTGAAGAAAATGCCCGCACCAAATGGGGATATTGTAGGTTGATGTTTTTTTCTACTCAACCATTGTCTCAGTTTGTCCAAAGAGACCCTGAAGAAGAATTTATGGACCTACCAAAACTGTGGTTTAGGGGAATTAGACCAAGCCATATTTGCACTACTCTAGAAAAATGCCCGTCAAAGAGAGAGAAAGAAGCTCCAAAATATGAAAGTGGTCTTGATGGATTCCCCTTGTTAGCCTCTACCCATTGGGTATCTAACCCCTGCATTTGTCTTTTTTCCCCTTGGCAAAAGACAACTCTATAGCACATGGAAAACCTTAGCATAGCACAAGGCAACCTGAATGCATCACAAAAATAATTTACAAATCAAGCCCTGACCAACCCCAAAATAGCACTAATGAATCAATATATGAATCATAAGAATGCAATGATTTTGATTAGTACAAAATATAAAACCTTGGAGCATATTCACCAGCAATCTATCAACAACAAAGTTAATGTATTGACTCATAAGCTTGGAATTCATCCCCACAAGATTGCATGGGAGAGCATTGCATACAAATTCTCTTTCCATCTCTATAAACCAACTATGAACCAAGATTACAAAGGATACCTTCATGGCTATAATGTGTACTCTATATGATAAGTTAGATAGGTTTCAGGAGCTTTATAGTGATTGATTGGGGTTTTGATAACTTCATCTTCTGACAACTGTATGAGTCGGTAACATGTTCTATCTAGATACTTTGGATTTTAATGTCAATAGCCTAGAGTTGCTTAAGGAAATCCATTAAGGTTTTCTACATGATGTAATTGTCAGTTCCAAAGATCACTTTTGATCATCTTTAACATTAATATAATTTATTTTCCACATTGTAGCAAGAATAACAAAAGGACAAAATTAAATATTTAAAGGAATAAGCTTGCATCAAGAAACAAATTCATATGCAATAAATAACAATAATAAGATGATTTCTTAACTCAATTGAGGATAGGAAAAGTTCTTGTATTTTATGAAAAATATTTATTTGATATGATATAGGGACATTGACGTCATAACCCAATATACCTGAATTTGAGGAAAAAAAACCATTATACGTGAAATCAATTAAAAAAAACTCATTTGTGTGCGTTCCTCAGCATGCATTCATAAGAATGCATTCCTTAGTGTGCATATATTCCTAATCTTACATTCCTCATCTTGCATTCATCAGCATGCATTCCTAAGCTTGCATTCCTCAGTGTGCATTCCTCAGCGTGCATTCCTAAGTTTGCATTCCTCAGCGTGTATTCCTTAGTGTGCACACCAAACCAACCATGGCCAATGCAATTGAAATTGGGTCATCGCGTACTATGGCAACATATGAAACAGGGGCGTCTTGCACCATGGAAACAAACATAGGATCCTTCTCTACCATGACATCAGGAGAAGCGCGGGGTTCCTAGGTTGAACGGTTCATGGTGAAAACATTCCAAGAGAATATTGATGAATGGAGTGATACAAGCATATGGCCAACTAGTATGTTAAATATCCTTTTAAGAGGAGTGGATAGGTTTATTTTTGGACATTTTAATTTCCAAAATGACAAGATAGATGATTCCATCTATATTTATGATCATGGGGCTATGGAATTGCATATTTTTGGGAAGAGGGTTCATCTAGACCCCAATTGGTTGCCATAGAAACCAAAATTCCATGAAGAGATGGGGCAATGTTAAACTCATGGAAAACCCCCAAGGAAGAAAATATTCAGATGGCTAGTAAAATTTGTGGGAAATGGGTTGTTGTTCCCAAGAATGGTCTATATACAAAACCCTGATTCAGATTATCCTTAAGACCATTATGAATCACCATAAGCGGAATGATATTTTGGGTGATTGCATGAAGCTGGCCATACACTGGATTGAAGATATGGCCATAGATGTCCCTCATCTATTGGCTAGGAAATCGCACTCTGTGTTGCAAGATAGTAAAATGAAGAGGGTCAAGTTCAGTTACTTGGGCACACTGCAAAAAATTATTGATTTATGTCGACCCTGTGTTGTAGGGTCAAATTGTATTAGAAGATACATTAGAAATCCTAAAGAACAACAAAAAAATGAGGAATTACCTCAACTGTCTTTAAAGAACAATGTAGAAGAATTTTCTACTATCACTACATCAACAATACATGGACAACCTTTTGAGGACAATATGGAATCTGTGGGAAATGACATGCCTTCACTTTCCCTTGAAGAAGATGTTGTTGTCGCAAATTTGGCTCGAATTCATGGAAATGAAAATGCAGATCAATGGGAGTAATTTGTGAACAATGATATGGATCGTTAACCGAATAGTGATGAAGACCTAATTCATGCCAAATATTCTTTTGATGGTAGATTTGTTTTCTCTTTATTTGATAAAATGGTGAATTTCAAAGAACAATCTACCTTGTGGGAGGATTCCTTCACAGCTAGCGACAAATTGTGGAGAACAAAGGATGTCCAAATTCTTGATTTGGTACATCGTGTTACAGGTTTAGAGAAAAAAATTGTGGAAACTGAAAAAATAATTGGCCAGAAGGATAAACTTATTAAGGATCAATATTCTAAATTTACCGTAGTTCTCGCATAATCGATTTCTGACCTTGACATACTGAAAGACATGTATCAGGATCAAAAGACAAAATATGAGGAAACTATAGGGAGACTTGAAAATGAGCTGAAAACAGGCTTAAAGTTTTGAACATGCCACCACTGAAGACTGTATTTGGTAAGGAAGTAGAACTTTAGCAAGAATTGAAGCAGAAAGAAACATTTATTGCAAGTTTGAAGTTTGAGTTTGAAAATAAATTGAGAGAAATGATCATTAAACAAAAAAATGAGACTGCATAATATGAAACAATATTGGAAAAATTGAATAAAACAATTAAAAACAAAAATGAGTTGCTAAAAAAAAGAGACTTGAAAGGATTTCAGCAACTCTCGAGGCTAAAAGAGCTGGAAGAGGAAAACAATCAACAGTTAAGGGCAAAAAGGTTTGCATACCAGAAGAATCAACAGACAAGGGTAAAAAGGTTTGCATGCCAGAAAAATCAACAGTCAAGGGTAAATAGGTCTACAAACCAGAATAATCAACAATTAGGGGTAAACAGGTCTGCACACCAGAAGAATCAACAGTCAAGGGTAAAAAGATGATCACACCAAAATTTTTTGGCAGTACAAAACTTGGTGATGTAACTATGGAGAGCTTACTCCAGTCTCAAAAGTCCTTGATACAATGAGAGCAGACCTTGAATGGAGTTTCTTCAACAATCCATGTTGTAGAGTTTACATTTGTCTCATCATATCCAACATTGAAGAAGAAGATAGAGGAGAAGGAGGCCAAAATTAGAGACCTTCACCAAAAAATATTGGAGAAGGGAAAAGCACTACATTTGGGATGTGATAGTGAGATACAAGATTTGAAATCCCAAATTAAATATTTGCAAGAGAAACCTGTGGAAGAAGCAATTTTGTATACTCCATCTGATACAAGTTTGAGGGCACAAGAACTCGAGAAGGAGGTACAACAGGTCAAGAGAAAATTAAGCGCATTTGAATCTGAGCTAAAGTGGATGAAGGATGATATTACAAGAAAGGAATATGAGCAATCAAAGAAGAAAAATAATATTGTAGAGATGTTGAAGAAATTCCTAGAAGAAAAAGATAGATTGCATATAAAAGTGATAAATCTTGTAAACAAAGTGAAAGAGCAAGAAAAACAATTAAAACAAATGGTTGATGAAGCTTCTATAGAACTATAGGGTTCTCAAAAAGGAAAGAGAAGCTATAGCGAATTTTCTTATTCTAAAAAGGAGGAATTGCAAAAACCTCCCAAGCATCGTAGAGTTCTAAGATAATATGGTGTACATTTGATGTCTATGTACATACTTATATTATTGTAATATAAATTGTCAGTATTTCTCGGCAATTCATATATTTTGATATAGTTAATGTGTTTCTAATATGTAATACAAGAGTAATACGTAATCCATATGCGCATTTTTCCTATATCTATGAGAGTTTAATGTGCAACCCATACTGAGAAGTGTGTATGAAACTACAAATGATGAAATATATTCTTCGTAATATATTCTACAAATAAATTGACATATGAAATATTCTTGAAATATATTCTACTTGATGAATTTACATATGAAATATTCTTGAAATATGTTCTACAAATGAATTGGCAGATCATCATTTCATGTTATATTGAATAAATTGCACTATAACATAGACATACCAACAATTTTGAAACATGTTATATATTATTTATCCATGTATATTTCTGGTATCGGTTTTATGAACTATTGGTTATGCTACTTTTCTAGATCTTGCTCTATGGGACTGCCAATGGACAAATTCCAGAATTATTTTTTGGTTTGAAGGTTTCAATTTCAATACATCTTTGGTACTAGTTTTGTTCTAAATGAAAATCGATGGTATGTGACAGGTGATTTATTTTCTACTTTTGGAGATCTACAGATGACTTACAGGGTCTTTTTTTATGTCTCTTTTTGACCTCTCTGGTTACTACCTAAATACATAGATATGTGTATCTACTTTATGTAATTTTTTTCTTGTCAGATGATATAAAATTACGCCTTTTTTCCCAGGAAAACAAAACATAGACATACTAACCTTTTCTACAAACTCTTGTACTCATTTTTTTAAATTGTATGATCTACAGTAAAATCCAAGTCATCCAAAACAACAATTGATAGTATTTTCCAATTTTTCATGGCTAGAACTAAAAATGCACACCAATTCCAATCGAAGTACACTCCAGGTATGAAATTTGGAAGTTTGCTTACAAAAACCTAATTAGACTAGTATGGTTTTAATTTCAGACATAAATTAAACTTCTATTGTAAAATAAGAATGCATTCAACATTTGAAATGAGAACATAAAAACTGTAAATGTTGGTTTCTTGCTCACGAGCATCATAGTTTCTCTAGTAAATAGTGTATTTATAGAATTTTGGCATGCCAAGGACAACTTAGAATAGAGGTTGAATTGGATAGTTGTTTGGAAAATAATCGCATGGCTCTGCAAGTTTTTATTGTCTTTATCTTTTTATTATAATATAAATCATCATCATTCCTTACAGAAATAAATAAATGAGAACATAACACATATAATACATTCCCAGGAGAAAAACAGAGATAATGCAAAAATATAACCAGATCGATACTCAAGAAAGTTTCAAAAGGGGCCCAAGAGCATTTCTTATTATATTATGCTTTGATTATAGAGCATAGGGCTAGTTTACAGTTGAATCAGTAACATCAAACAACTCATTCAATAATAAATGTTTGTACTACCTATTAAATTCTATTTATAGACCTTAAGGGTCGGATTGACCATGTTACAACTAGATTTCATTAGAGTGAAATTGAAATGTTTATTCACCCACAAGCCAACCCATCCTTTGTTGTACTTTTCTATCTTCAAATGAAGATACAAACTATTGTGGAACAGGCTAACACAATAGTGCAACACAAGGGGGAAACAGAGTTGAGGTGGACATGTTTCAACACCAGGGGTAGAAAGGGACTGGAAGAAGAAGTTGCATTCCAGTTATCTGTATGGGAGATGCGAGTAGAGAAGAATTATAACAGTGATACACATTGCGTGAGAGGTATTGTAAGGAGAAAAGGGAAATACCAATGAAAGAAGAAAATGATAAGGAAGAGAGAAATTTTGAGACAAAAAAGGCTTAGCAGAAAACAACATGCAATACCCATCTGGTATGGAGAAATTAAAAGATGGAATTGAAGAAATCAATTCTTCTATGCCATGGAGAGGGAATGCTTGGGTTGTTGAAGAGGGACAGGGTGTTGACTCAGTGCAGGACATACTTCATTGAGTGATGGGAAAGGACTACCAAATGAACATAAAAACAATAAGATGGAATGGAACTGCCAATGAAATCCATCGAACTTGGATGAGACTATCTGCAATTCTTTCAAATTCTACCGATTTCACTCGTACTATGAGTGAACACAAATTTGTGCAAATCTGCAACCATACTAGACAAAAATTAACAAACATAGAGAATGGTGTCAATACATAGCCTATTGATAACAATGGCCCCTATTTATCAATATTACATAAGAAGCAACATGATTGGTAATTGAATGCAACTTCTAGGAAGGAATCCATGGGGTCAGGCCAAATCTGGGTATGTGTACTGTGTTGGTCCTTCGAATAATTTAAATGTGGGAAAAAAGGTTAATCATGAGGAAATGTTGAGTTCATGTATGGATGATGCAATCATTCTCAATGTCGTTAGAATCCGAATTGATTCAAGTTCATAAAATCATAGAATTTGATGGTTTGTAACTTTGTAGAACATTTTTTCCTTGTTAAGTAATGTATTTGACACTCAGTTGAAAGTTCAAAATATGACAGGTACGGAAAAGAGAAAACTTCCATTTACGCGTTTATAAGATCATATGACATATTTGACACTCAATTAGTTCAACACGTGTATGACAAGTTGAGGTATGGGAAAATGAAAAGATGACATTTAGAATTTTAGAAAATTAGATCACTTCCAAAACTGTAAACTATAAATTAGGGTTGATTCCCTCAGGGAAATGCACACGGCCTAGAAATTAAAAAAAAACAATATTAGGGCTAGAAGTTAAAAAAATTTCTAAAGGAGAAAGTATTAGGTAAAACATTAGAAATATTAAAATGCTAAAAGAGGAATAATAATAATAATAACTCTCCTATTTTTTTCATTGAATTTGACAACCGTAAATTAGGCATGTGCGTGCATTTTACTGAAGCAAGTCAATTTTGGATTGCTTTACTCAAATGCACGCCTGACATGCAAAAACTGTGGTTTACAGAAATTAGACCTGCAAAAACTTCAAAAACTGTGGTTTTGGAAAATTAGACCAAGCCTAGGAGAAGATAAAAAATTGACCAAGTATGGAATTATTGGTAAAATATTCCTAACTGGCCTTAGGGAAATGCCCACCACAGCTCATAGGATGATGATAAAAATATTCTGAGACTGGGGATACCTAGAGTGTTTTATGGTGCATCCAACCATATCATTACCCTAAACAAAAATTCTTTCAGTAAGAAGATATCAATTTACCAAAAGTGTCTCTCAGCCATATTTGCACTGCTCCAGAAAAATGCCCACCGAGGAGAGAGAAAGAAGTTCCAGAAGATGAAAGTGGTCTTGATGGATTCACCTTGTTGGCCTCTACCCATTGGGTATCTCACTTTCCAATTTTGAAGGAAAAATGAAATCACCTTGGTGACCTAGGGTTTGAAGAGAACTGGTTAAGTGTTAGACAAAGAGTTTGAGAGACCACTTGGAAATGCTCGCAAGGGGGTGTTCCTTTGATGATAAAATTCATTAGATTATATGGTCCTATTCATTTTTGAAATGGATATCCATCCATGCTCTTGGTTATTTTCTTATGGTGACCAGATAAGGAAAATATCAACCTGACAAAATAGAATAAAAATCTTATTTTGCATACTAAAGACAGAAAAAATGGCTAAGTGTTGTAAAGGGGCTAAGTGATGCCTGCATTAAGGTTGATGACCGCACTAAGGATGATGTCTACATGGCATGGCATGGCATAGATGATGATGTGACATGAGGTTGAAATTGCCGTTGTATTATTGACATTGTTCTGGAGAAATACGACAAATTAGTGAAAATCAAGAAATTGGCTATGAGAATATTGGTCCAAGTAGCCTTAAGAGGATGCCCACCATAAATGGTTTGTAGAAGAAAATGTCCACACCAAATTGGGATATTGTAAGATGTTGTTTTGTCTACTCAAACATGGTTTGAGTTTGTCCAAGGAGACCCTGAAGAATAATTTATGGATCTGCCAAAATTGTGGTTTAGGGAAAGTAGACCAAGCTTAGGAGAAGATCAAAAATTGTCCAAGTATGGAATTATTGGTAAAATATGCCTAACTAGCCTTAGGGAAATGCCTGCCAAAGCTGATAGGATGATGATACAAATATTATGAGAGTGTGGATCTCTAGAGTCTTGTATGGTGCATCCGACCATATAATTATCCTTACCAAAAAGTCTTTTAGTAAGAAGATTTCAATCTACCAATAGTGCCTCTTAGCCATATTTGCACTGCTCCAGAAAAATGCTCTCCAGGGAGAGAGAAAGAGGCTCTAGAAGATGAAAGTGGTCTTTCTGTATTCACCTTGTTGAAATCTACCCATTGGGAATCTCACTCACCAAATTTGAAGGAAAAATGAAATCACCTTGGTGACCTAGGGTTTGAAGAGAACTGGTTAAGTGTTAGGAAAAGAGTTTGAGAGATCACTTGGAAATGCCCGAAAGGGGGTGTTCCTTGATGATAAAATTCATCAAATGATATGGTCTTGTTCATTGTTGAAATGGATATCCAACCATGCTCTTGGTTTTTGTTATGGTGACCAGATAAGGAAAATATCAACCTGCCAAAATAGAAGAAAAATGTTATTTTGCATACTAAAGACAAATAAAAAACGGCTAAGTGTTTTAAAGGGGATAAATGAAGTCTACATTAAGGTTGATTCCCACATTAAGGATGATTCCTACATGTCATGGAATGGCATAGATGATGATGTGAAATGAAGTTGAAATCATTGTTGCATTCTGACATCATTATGGAGAAATATGGAAAATTAGTTAAAATCAGGAAATTGGCCAAGTTTGGGAATATTGGTCCAAGTAGCCTTAAGAGGATGCCTACCACAAATTGTGTATTGAAGAAAATGCCCGCACCACATGGGTATATTGTAGGCTGTTGTTTTTTCTATTCAACCATGGTCTTAGTTTGTCCAAAGAGACCTTAAATAAGAATTTATGGATCTGCCAAAAATGTGGTTTAGGGAAATTAGACAAAGCCTAGGAGAAGATAAAAAATTGTCGAAGTATGGAATTATTGGTAAAATATGCATAACTGGCCTTAGGGAAATTCCTGCAACAGGTCATAGGATGATGATAAAAATATTCTTAGAGTGTGGATCTCTAGAGTGTTGTATGGTGCATCCAACCATATCTAGAAGGCTATAATAAGAGGTTTTTTTAAATGGTTTGAAGACAATATAGAAGCATATTCACAATAACCCACATGCTAGGAAATGTATATTATTGTTTCAAACTTACAAATTTTATATATAATGAAAAATTTATTTGAAAAAAAACCCAATTATAACATAACAATAATATACCAGACATAATTGAATGCAACAAATACATAATTCATATGTATTAAATAGTAGAATTCACCATATAGATTATACCTAACAGTGTAAAATTTTATTAATAAATGTAAAATGTTTACAACCCCAAATGTGGTACACCAGTCCTCATCCCTAATCCATACAATTTCAAAAACTATCCAAGATTCTTCCTCTGGACCCCTAGGTAACAATAGAGGACTCCTATTGGTGCAACATGTATTTACTTTTCCTATAGTTATCAAATAGCTTCCATTGGTCAGTATTTGACAGATCTAGACTCATCATCTCCTTCACCATTACGCTGAGCTCCACATTTTTAGCATAAGAGAAATGTGTTAATGTTGTACATATGGCTTTCAAGTCAAACAACATCTTGAAATCTACAGTTAATTTATCAATCACTATTTTTCTAGACAAGGATTGATGTTGCATGTCATCAAATTGTCTGTGATCTAATCTGCAACTGATTAACCTGTCATTATATTCTTTCTGAGACCACATTCCTCCTTTGTCTTCCCAGAAGAAAAGGATTCCTCTTCTAAATAAAGGATTAAACAGTTCAATGAATTCCTTGATTTGATGATGCATGGCATCAATTTCTGCTTCAACTGTTTCCAAATGATGATATTTATTTACCACTTTCCTTTCCCATGTGATAACCAAAACCCTATCCTGGATATCTACTTTCTTTATTTTCTCTTCTGTCAAGCTGTTCAAAAACTTGATTGCATTATTATCTGTGTCAATAGGCTTCTTATTTAACACATGTCTTACCATCAAGACATTTTTTCTAGCTTCTTGTGTAACAATATCCTTATCATGAATAAAATCTAAAAAAGGCGTGAGCTTGGTTGCTTCTGCCATAAGTACATCCCAGATGAGATGTTTTTCTCCCTGTAAGGTTGACTGTCATGTAACATGTTTTTTCCAATTTGTTGTTCTTATCCACCAGTTCCTTACATTTGTCTTCCAATTTATTCCTTTCTAGTTCTCTCTTTCCAGCTATTTCCTCTAAATTTTTATTCTTGTTCTTCAAACCAGTGATTTCCAACTCTTTAAGAATTACCTCTAACATAGCCTCGACTATGCCCTATTCACTAGATCCAACCACATGAGGAATCATCCTCAATTCTAGATCCTTTTCTTTCTCCTGTAACTTTCTTTCCATTTCTTCTAAATTTTCCTTCATTTCTTTCTCACTCTCTACTACCAAGGCCATGTCTTTTTTCCATTTATTTTATTTATCAACAAACTTCAATAATTTTTCTTGACAATCAGTGAGTTGATTATTCAGGTTCTCCTTTTATTTTTCTATCTCAGCTAGTTCAGGACCCTGTATTAGCTGGGTGGAAGGTATGAGAATATTCTTTTTCAATAACTGAATGTCTTTTTCTTTCTCATCCAGCAACCTATGGATACTAGCTCCCTTATCAGATTTGAATCCAGTAGCCAACAGCTCAATTTGCAGCTTCTTTATCTGAGTTTGGTGGGCCTTATTTTCCACCTTTTCTTGCCTCGATTGGTTCTCAATTTTACCTTTGAGGGTCTATAACTTGGATAATTCTAGACTGATATTCAGCAAATGAGTAAACAAGATATCTCATCTCTGCTTGTGCAGATGAACCATGTCAGGTATGGGGATATCATCTAGGTTCATTTTTACTTCAGCAAGTATGTTCTTGCTTCCCAAGGCCAAGTTTAGAGTGTTTTGGACATAATCCTTAACTCAAACCAAAGACACATATTGATTATAAATCTTTCTTACTTCTGAATATAATGTCTTTGATTCCTTTGTATTTATCCACTAACTCTGCTTTGTTCTTTGACTGGTAGGAGGAATCGACAGGAGTACTATTTGCAAATGTATACTCTTTTACCTCAAATGGAGGGCCTGGTATCATCATTTTCCTTTTGCCTTTCCCTACAGCTGTATCTAGGACAAGTTGTCCTTTAGTTTCAACCTTCTTCCTTTTGGGAGTTTCAGTAGTGTCCTCATTGATATCCATTTCATTAGGAAAATCTCTTTTATTCTTTCCTTCTGATTTACTGGCAAATTGAGTAATGCTCTCGAATGTAGCAACCAAATTGGATATATCAGGAAATAAAGAGATAACCTCTCCTATACGAGAGCTTGGATATTCATCTAAGACAACAATATTTGGGGCCTCCTTTGGGTAATTAGACCAGTTAGCAGCTTCTGCCAATCCCATAACCTCTTTGTGTTTATAAGGATTTCTCTTTTGAGCCTTTCTCATGTTTGAGATAACCTGGTGAGGGACATAGTTGATTGTTGGTTATGTCTCAAATCCTAACTCTCTAAGTAAACCTTCCACCATTGGGAAAGCACCCTTATTCTTGATGGTGAATGGACCTACACCCCAAGGGTATTTGATGTTAGTGGACTTCTTATATTTTAGGAAATGTTCAATCTCTGCGAACAACTTTTGTCTGATGAAATCCATTGAGAAAAATATTGGATTCAGGAAGTCTGGTAACATGTAAGGTGACTGAGTGAAACCATACAGTCTAATCATTGTTCCGTATTCAAACATGAAACAATCTCCTGTTCTCTTTTCTGTAGAATCTTGTAATAGATCCCACATATCTGGAAGCACCCATGGCAACCTATTTTGGAAAATGGAAGCATAAATTTCTATCATGAGGAAGTTCATGAACTTGGTATAATCCTTGTACATTTCATCTATTAATACCATTTATGGTAGTTGTAGATTATCCTTGCTGAAAGAAAGCAACATCTTCAATAGATATGACAAGAACCTATAAGTTTTGGTCTTGTGGGAGTTCATTAACATAGAATGAATATTCTCAGCTAAGAAATCATAAAATTTAATGCATGATACTTGTACTGACTGACTAGGTTCATCTAACTCAACATGACAAGTTTTCAAAACGAAGAGAAGACTCATAAGGGTTTTAGGGATGTATTTATCTCTGACTAGACCCAAAAATTGACATAACTTGGTTACTACAAATTTGGTTTCTTTGTTAAACAAGGCTGCATCGACTAGGAATGATGGGTTGGACGACTCGTCTTCTGGCTTCAAACATCTCTCAAAAAAATTGCTTTCTCTCAATTGTGGACTCTTTAAAACATTGTAGTATAGAATCTTCACTGCAATCTTTAGCCTTTAAGGTAAACTCTTCACGAATAGACAGGGTTTTCCTAACGACTAAGGAATTAATAGGACACAGAATGGTGGAGTACTCTAAGTTCATTATGACTCTTTTTGACAGAGAATATTGTTTACACACCATTCCACAAATTCCGGGAAACCGGGGGTTTGTTTAGTAGCAAAACGGTGAAAAAAGGACTGATAGATGTTATGAAGGTCCGTTCCCTGGTCCCTTAGAAAATTCAACTTCTGTTCCACAACTTTAATGGGTCCATTTAAAAGGACAAGGTAAAAAACATCACCATTCCTATCCTCCAATAGTTCTTCTACTTTCTGATACTCTAAGACCTAAGTTTCTATATTTTCCATTTGAACCCTTTATACAACTTTCAAGGGGGACAAAAAGGAACTACCTGGTGTTTGACAATTTCCTGATGGATGCCGTAGGAATTGGATCCTTCTGTACTATATGTCATCTTCTTCTACCGATGCAAGCGAATAAACTAATGTACAGTCTTTTATGATTTTCCATATTCTTAACTCTCTTGCATCTTTGGTGACTGAAACTTTTCTCAACCTTCCATTTTTGCCCAATTTGTTTTGCACCTTTGATCTTCTGTGTTATTGTGATTTCGTTATTCTCCATCAATTATGTTGTTTACATTAACTTCTATGCAGGTCAAATTTTGAAATTATATCTCAACCATCGATCTCGTCATGGATCCTTTTTAATCGTCGATTTCCTGTTTCCTTCCTGATTCTGGGATTTAAAATGCACCTTTAGAGTGGAAATCTTCTATTTGCAAAGAGGTTCTAAGACATAAATCCTTACCCGATCTGATCTGGATCATTCATCTACTTATCCCTTTATCTACCTTTCGCAAGCTCCATATTCTTTTTTGCCCTCGCATCTTTGCATCACAAAAAACATTTCATTTGTAGATATGAGGCTACGACGAATCTGGATCGTTCACTAATGTGGATCCTACCAAATTTAAGGATCTGCATATTTGCTATCCTACATGCATGTTCCCATCGCGAAATCCTTCATGATCAGAGATCTCCACCTCTTTTTAATCCTCATCGTTCAATGTGGAGGGTCATATAGAATTTTGTGATGTCAAGGCAAACTATCCATCGTGCGAGTTTTT
>LPNX010431025.1:173062-249004 GCA_001517045.1 Pseudotsuga menziesii | reverse complement strand
CCCCCCCCCCCCCCCCCCAAAGTCCTAAGAATTAGAATTTTGAGGGGGGTTTTTAAGAACCGCCCCCAAATACCTTAAATTTTTTTTTTTGGGGGGGGGATTAGAAAAACCATCGTAAGCCACATTTAGGGGGGGTTATTTCTAAAACCCTCCCCAAAAGTCCTCAGAATTAGACTTTTGAGGGGGGGTTTTAAGGACCTCCCCCAAATACCTTAGAGTTTTGTTTTTTGGGGGGCGGGGTTAACAAAACTGCCGCAAGACACCTTTAGTCTTTCTACAACTCCCCCCCAACCCCCCCAAAAAAAATTCCAAATAATTATACTTTTGAGGGGGTTTTTTAAGGACCTACCCCAAATACCTTAAAACTTGTTTAGGAGGGTTTAGCAAAACCGCCGCAAGCCACCTTTAGGGGGGGTCTTTCTAAACCCCACCCCAAAATTCTTGAGAATTAGTCTTTTGAGGGGGGCGGGGTTTTCAAAACTTTCCCCAACAGTTTTTAGAATTGAACTTTTAGGGGGGGTTTGTAAGAAACCACCCCCAAAAGTATTGAGAATTGGAATTTGGGGGGGTTTAAAAAACCGGCGCCAAAAGTTCTGAGAATAGCATTTTTGGGGAGGTTGTTTAAAAACTACCCCCAAAAGTCCAATTTTCAGGACTTTTGTGGGTGGTTTTTAAGAACCGCCCCCAAAGACCTAAAAAACTTTTGATGGGGGTTTTCAGCAAAAGTGCCGCAAGCCAGAAGCGCCCCCAAAAGGGTATTTTGTTGTAGTGTATATCACTAAAATGACCATTATCTACTAGAACTGTTACATATCCTACAACACTTAGAGACCTATCATCACCAATAAATATTTATTTAGTGTTACATTCATGCATAGTATAAAATATGGCTTGATCCTTAGCCATATAATAAGATGCTCCATAATCAATGAGCCACTCATTTGAAGTAGAAGAAAAAGATGCAGTATAAGAAAATTCAGAAGCACAAAGTGCATGTCCATGAGACGTAGATTGTGAAGACGAATCAAGGTTGATGTGGTTCTTCTTAGTTGTGGCTTCCAAGGATTCCATCATCTTGAAACATTTAGATTCATCATCATTATATTTCCTGCAATAGTTGAAATTACGCTCAGTATTTTTACATTTTGGCTTGGTGCCTTTGTCATTTTTTAAAGAATGAGCTTACTAAGAGGGTTTGTCAAGTATTTTTCTTCTTGGGATGACTGGAATTTTCTTTCAATTGTGCCAATAAGACTTTCACAAATGTATCTGCATTGCTAATCATTCCAATATGTATGAGCTTATATTTCTCTTTGATCAAGGAATCACAAAAAGAATTCAAGACAAGGTTCTTTTTTATCTAGTTGGATCTATGGATTCTTTGATGGAGTAAAATGTACATACAAAAATTGAATATGTAGGTCCACGTTTGGAAAGAATATGATAAATTCATTTCTTATCTTCCCTTTTAATTTTCCATTCTACACATAACAATCTAAGAGTTTTTTACTTAGATAAATAATCTTCAACATAGGAAAAAATTACTTGGATTTAAAGAAATCGACTCATTTTCATTCTGATGACCTCGAATTTCATTGCATTTACCAAACATGGCTTCCAACTTTTCCCAAGCTTTTCTAGTTCATCAATACCAGATAGGTGGAATCACAAATCAATAGAGATTGACATCATAATCTATCCACGAGCTTAACCACATTTATTTTCCCACTTTATTTTCTTATCGTCATCAGTGGGATTTGTTTATATCCCTGAGGTAAGTTGGTAAATTCCCCTACTTTGTTGCCATCTTTCGTATGTGAATTCCATTATAAGTATTTGGAAATGGTAAGTAGAATATCACATTGGTTTTCCATACTGAAAAAAGAAGGTCTTCAAAATAGAAACCAATGGTCTAGATGCAAGGATCTCAAGAAAACATGTTGTTAAAAAAAATGACACTTAAAACTAACTCTGGATGAGGAAGTTATGCTTGATTAAAAAAAAGGTTGAATCTGACCTATATAGAGACATGGCAGGTAGAGGATTGACCCAACTAAAAAAAAGACCCCCCCTATTCCAAAGCTTAACTTTTTAAACTCACTTTACAATAATATTTCTTTATGTGAATCACTTTCATAAAATAAGTGAAATTCACTTTTACAATGATGTTACTTCAAATATTGCATGAAAAAACTAAAAGACTTTAAGTAACTCACTTTTATAATTCAAGTGAGATGGAGTTTTACAATAAAGTAACTTAAAAATAGATTACATGCACTTTTAGAAACATAACTAACAAGACTTGAAGTCAATACCTTTTAATTAATAAAGAAAATTTTAACGAAGTGAACCAATATTAAAAGATACATAAAAGAAGGGAAGGGGGAAGGATTTTTTTTACTCTTTTGTCTTGAAGTGCATGCTTGCTTCTTTTCCTGCAAATCACTTCACATAAACCGAAACAAAAACTACAAAAAAAAAAATTATATGGCACACTTTTGGGATTATTCCTCATTAGCTTTCCTAGGATGTCTATGTTTTCCCATTGATTTTGATTTACCATGATCACACAAGGTGCACGACAAAGAGCATATGTAGTAGAGAAAAACCATTTCCCTTATGTTTCTGATTTGTTGTGGTCACACAAGGTACACAAAAAAAATCATATGCAAATAGGGAAGGACCCAATCTAAAACAAAAAAAAAGAGATAGATCTGATAAAATATAAGAAATTATTTAAAAAAAAATAGAAAACGTAACTATAACAATATACCTTCAGATATGGCGAAATCATCGTATCTTGGGAAAACATAAACCTTTTTTTATCAAACGAAAACTATTTTCCAATGGAAATGATGCTCTGGATGCAATGTAACACCTCACACGACCTATAAATGCACAAAAAATTCATAACCATAAGCCATTTCAAATCTTCTGTAACATTAATTCAAGATCTAGATCATTAATGGAAGTGACTCTTCGTAATCGCTCTGATACCATATATGATTTTCCATTACAACAAAACTTGGATATTTTGATGAACATATGAAACCAAAAAAAATTCCCTATTATCAAGGGTGACGGTTACTACACATTTTTATATTCCCATAGGCGTGGAAGTTATGCCATGCGGTTGTACCTATACTCCAACAAAAACAACTACAATATTCAAGTTCAACACTTATATAATAAAAAACGAAAGTTCTAATGTCCAAAACAGCCATATAATATCCACATATCAACGCATATATATATGTAATATATTCTAAAGTTCAAATAGAAAAATCAAAATGGTAGTACATGGGAAAACATAATGAAAAAAACCAAAAAAAACTCTAAATAAGAGGACCAATATCCTCCAGTGTGGTTTTCCCTTTGTCTTGATGATTCCCAACCTGTAACATGTATAAAAGAAACTATGAATGTAATATTAATTAAAGAATTTTAAACTAAATTAAAAAACTAAAATAATCTTATGAAAATATAATTGAAAAGAATAATAATTTATAAACAATTACCTCACCACCAATGTCCATCAAGGACAAATATATTTCGATGTGGTATTTCCTTTGTCTCGACAAGTCCCAACTTGAAACATGTATAAAATAAATTCAAAATCTAAAATAAAATTACAAAATAAAATTGAAAAGAATAATAAATTATAAACAATTACCTCACCACCAATGTCTATACTTCCTTTTGTTTCTTGAAATTTAAAATTTGTTATTAAAAAGAAAACATTATCCGATTAAAATAAACTAAATATAACACTTTGAAACATAATTAAAAGTTTGGAAACATGCTTACAAAAGACAAAGTATCACCGGAACCTAAATTAACTTGTGGGAAAAACCATTTTTTTATTTCACAATGTGTTCACATTAATAAGAAGATGTACATATATGACCTAAAATGAACTTTTAGCAAATCATAAAATATATTTGAAACATATATATAGACATCTATTTATCAAATATACCTCTCTAACATTCCCTCGTACATTTTCACTAGTGGAGAGTTGAAAATCATGTTCATTAAATAATCTAAAAAAATGCAATAAATAAACATTTATGTTTACCATTTATTATTATATATCAAAATAACAAAGCCATAGATAAAACAACCAGAAGTTAAATTTAAAATCAATAAAAAATCTATAGATTATATATATATATATATATATATATATATATATAACCTCTCCTCTTCTTGTTGTCTAATTGGATAAGACATCAGAAGTTGTATTGCGACATTTCTTTGCATAGTCCCTAAGATATACAATTATCATTGAGTCTACCTCATCATTGGTTCTATAAACAAACCTTTGATGAAAAGTAGCTCAATCCCTCTCTCGATTGAATCCCACATCAACTCCTACAAATGATGATGTTAAACCTTCGACCAGATCATCCCTTGCAGCTCTCCTAACTTGGGTTGTGGAATTCATCTCTTATCTTAAACTCACACATAAAGGTGGGAGAGATATCAAAGGGGAATGAGCTCAAAGTCTAGTTGTGGCATATCAAAGAGCACCTTTTTAATCATATACTTGTCCCCTTCAAACAACATTGAATGAAGAGAAAATATCGGTATAGTTTGGCTTCATATTCTCAAAACACTCTACATAAAAAACTTTGGCAAGCTAGTTAGGTACCTCATCATTCCATGGAAACCTATGATTGGATGCAAGGAACCGGTCATATAAAAAATTGTGAAAGATCAATGTTCTTAAAATATGGCACTTTCAACAATTTTCACTTTAGGGCTTATTTGAAGTAAAAAATTGAATTGGCATGTTCTTTTGTCACTCTCTCATTCATATAGACCACTTGTCGAGTCCCATCATTTCTTCCCTTCTCCTCTGCATCAAGTCAATAAAACCATCCATTGTTGGTCTAAGACCCCCATATACCTCAATGAATTTTTTTAATGAATGCAAAACCATCTATGAACTTTGTTTACTCTCTAGAGGGAGATCCAAACTAGAAAGTTCATGTTGCAACTTGTCATAGTGAGATCTACAACCTTCAAGGGTTATTTGTTGAACACCACTTTCCCATGGAAGCTCCTTAGACATAACAGGAAGATAAGTTTCAATTGGTGTATAAGCCACATCTATTTCAACACAAACCCTCCTTACTCAACCTCCATCCCTCTATGCAGAATTACGATCCTCTTTTGAACCTTTCTTTACTTGAAAAACAAACACACTGGTGTGTAAACATACAAAAATTTTGAACACGTGAAAAATTACAATTGATACCTATTAACATAAATGTTCATACAAGTAGAAGGTCAATATCGATGTTCTTCTAAGAAGATATGGGGGAGTCATATGTGTCCCTTTGGCCTAACCGATGATCGGCTAAATGTGATCTATACAACAATTTTGAATTTGATCGAAGTGAAGCGAACAACCTCATATTATTAGTAGAGACACCAAATCTTGATGATATTGATGAGTTCTCTTTAGCAGATGTATTTTTACCGGTAGACCTTATACGCTTTTACCTCAAAGAACCCTCTGTATCCATTTGATAAAATGTCTATATTTACACAACACTATAAACTCATTACATATTCAAATTTTACATGTTTTTATTTAAACATTCCAAACATTTGACATCCATACAATGACATTTTTATTTTTCATTCCATACATTTATATGCATGAAAAGAGTAATTCTAGTGGAAAAGACCATAATATAATGTTTTTCACAAAGAGATAAACTTTTATGATCCAAGGCTTGATTCATATGTGTACTTGCTACCTGACAACTGCTAGTTTTTCTAATCTAATTAACTTGATTAGGATCTTTATGTGAAATAATAACAAGCACAACAAGATACACAAGATATAATAAATACATAAGATACACAGATTGTCATCGGGGAAACCATAAAGGAGAAAACCCTGCAAACTTCCTCAAATAGTTAAGTCACTAAGAAAATATCACAAGATGGGAAAACCCAATAAGGATAAGTCTTCTGCACCTATATCTCTCTCCTCCTCTCTCTCTCTCTCCTCATGTCAACTTGAGTGAGTGTGGGTGTGTATAGATAAAGGACGGTGCCTCCCTATTTATATCCTTCAAGTGACTAACCTCCCAATATGATTAGGTCGACTTGTAACCCTAACAAAGCTGACTTATCGTAGAGATACTCCTAAAGTACATTACATAATATTCTATTGGGGACTATTGCCCCGACTTACAACAGATCTTGTACCTCAAGGACCATGTATAATAATGATATACCGAAAGGAGGGAAACACATCTCTCATGGGGGTACAATAATATACAATGATAATATAAATCAAAATATCTTCCAAAGTTACAATTACAAAAACAATGACAAGGGTCAAGTCCCACTTGTGGGGTTACTATCTATGAATAGGGATTGAAGATCTAATGTATGAATATGTTGAGACTAATATAGGATATGGTGTTAGATTTCTATTTGGATATGGTTAAATCTCTTGCAAAGACCCTATTGGTGGTGCTTCTTGGGATGCAATCTATGGTGGTTGTGTTGGAGATAAGGTATATTGTCCTGGATCTACTCATATTTAATATCATCAAGATGATATAACTTTTCTATGACATGAGTATGACAAGAGAGTGGATGATTTGTGAATACAACATGAAACATATAGGGAATAAGAATGTGAACTAAAGCGAGAAGAGCATGACAGATAATACAAGACAGAAAGGGAACATGATCATTTTAATGATAGTGTTAACTTTATAGATGGGATTGTACTCCTACTAGACCTCCTCCTAGGGTTCATAAAATTCCTTTATCTTCTAGAAGACATGAGAAAGGTTTTAGGAATGTAAACTCTCGTTTTTGTTAGCTTTTGTATTAGTGAACTTGATTTTCTTTTACTCGTAAGGTTATTGCTGGTTATGCTAATTTACATTTTGTAGACATAGGTGCCATGTTAAATAAAAATGTTGAGAATACCTATGCAAGGTAAATCTAAGATTTAATTATAATATTATGTTTTAATGTTCATAGGGCACTTTTCATTTTGTTGTTATCCTATTTAGATAAAACATTTTATGCAGAAATGTAATATATATATATATATATTTATTTATTTATTTATTTATTTTTATATATTTATATTTATATTTATATTGTTATTGTGGCTAATTTGAAATCTCTTGGAGGATGGGTGTCAAAACCCCTTTCTTATTTTTTCAATCACTTGCAGCCAAATCTTTGTGGAGGATGATTAAAAACCCTTCTTCATTATGGGGCAGAGTTTTTCAGTCAAAGTATTACTCGAATGCATCAATTATTGACTGGATCAGGTCCCCGAATAAATCCTTTGAAACTTAATCCATAGACTGGAAAGATTTTGTTCTATCCTTTCCATTGATAGGAGAAGGGTTCTCATGGAGCATACGAAACGGAAGGGAAGTACGAATTAATAAAGACCCCTGGATTAGGGGCAGGTAATAATTTCAAACTTTCTTTGAACACCATAGAGGCTCTTTCTCTCCAAAGAGTTCACAATTTAGCCGATGCCCAGTATCCATCTGTAGAAGGAGCAGACAACTCTTGTTGGAAGTCTGCATCAGACCTCAATCTAGTAGGATTTGAAGCAGAAGAATGGAACTCCTATATTTCGATGTTAGACTCCTGCTTTATCAGCCTAGATAAGGCGTCTCAGGATCGGCTAGTTTGGTCAAAAAAATCGATTACAAGGTATTTCAACGCAAAATTACGATATGAAATAGAGGCCTTGAAATCTTATGTGGGTCCAAAAGAGTGGTGGTGGATTCCAGTTTGGAAGTGAGTTGGTCCTTTAAATCCCAAGCTTTTCCTGTGGCTAGCATTAAGCAATAAACTCTTGACCTGGGATAACCTCTTGAAAAGAGGATGGAAAGGCCCCAGCCGCTGTATTCTATGCTCATCACAGGAAGAATTTGTTTCTCACTTGTTTGTGTTTTTCCCCTATGCAGCAGTAGTCTGGAAGGTCGCATCTGCAGAACTAAAAGCTCAATCAACCATGGTCAGAACCTCTCTTGAACAACAGTTTCAGACATGGTCGAGTGACTTCTTGGTACGTTTATAGAGTGCCTTTCCCTCCTCTTTTATATATGGATTATGGTGGACTCGGAATCTTGCACTCTTCCAGAATCGCTCAATCCCGTTGAAGTAACTTCAGCTTTGGTTGTGCAATGGATGAAATAACACAAAGTATTGGAAA
Organism: Pseudotsuga menziesii; assembly: GCA_001517045.1. Lineage (NCBI taxonomy): Eukaryota > Viridiplantae > Streptophyta > Pinopsida > Pinales > Pinaceae > Pseudotsuga > Pseudotsuga menziesii. The sequence continues at coordinate 240,783 of LPNX010431025.1, read as the reverse complement.
AAAAATCAAGGCTACTTGCTCCTCCTACAATTTACAAATCCATACCATGGGCCTTCTTCGATGGTGCTAATCAAGGAGATCCTCCTTTGAGAGGCTCTGGTGGAGTTCTATATTTGTTAGAAAAATTACAAATTGCAACTGAAATACGCACCTGTGCACTATTCTAATAAAAAAGCAGAGCTGGAAGCCTTACACTCTGTTTTGGAATTGGCCATGTCAAGGAAGGTGACTTGTTTACAACTTTATGGAGACTCTAAAATGGTTGTTGATTTGGTTAATAAGAAATTGCAAATCAGAGCTCCAACACCTCCTTAAATCCATTAAAAGGCAAAGAGATTTATTCTTTGTTTTTTCAATATCTGATGTATATAGGGAGTTAAACACGGAAGTAGATTTTCTCTCCAAATCTGCGCTTCTGTTAGCTTCCAGACAGACCATGGCTGAATAATTTCGCGACTGAAATGTATTTCTCTAATGTTAGCATCTCAAGATAATTTCCTTTTCGAGGACGTAAATATAAAAAGAATAGGTGAAGGATGTAGAGCAAGCCCGTCGCTTGTCATATTAATCTTGTAAGCTACGGGCTCCGAGTTTAAATATTTTGACACATAATAGCACCATATAGACAGAGAGTGCATCACAGGCGAAGTTAGAATGACTGCACACTTTTTTCTTTCTCGGAAGAGAGATACTGGAGCTGGAGCTAAATTCATATAGACAGAGAGTGCATCACAGGCGAAGTTAGAATGACTGCACACTTTTTTTTTCTCAGAAGAGAGATACTGGAGCTGGAGCTAAATCCACGGTCGTTTTTTGGTGACAGGATTTTGCAATTGCAGATAATGAATATAATATAAATCTTGTAAGCCAAAAAGGAAAGGGAATGGAAAATTTTGACACAATGGTGAAATACCATATTTGATCATGTAAGTCTTTAAGGGCAGTTCATGATCACTCTTTATTTGAAGTGATAAATATTCTTTTATGATATATATAAAAAGAAACATTTAAATCAAACCTTACAGTGTTATAAAATATGGAAAGGAGCCCCTTTGTATTAGCAAAACCACTCTTCAAGGCTTTATGTATATTCTAAGTATTCCAAGATGACTTAACTACTAGATTAGTTTGATGTATTTTCATAACTATTGTCATACAGTACAATATTCATGTTCATTCCATTTTGAGTAATTTCCTTGACATTTAAAAATATTTTTCATATTTGTAGCATGTTGTGAATCTGTTTAAAAAAGAACTTGATATTTCATTAAGAAACAAGAGCCACGTGGTGGCAATGTCCCTGACATTACCACAACAACTTTGGGGCTAGATGCTTGCCTCTAAACAAAATTTACCCAGCATCATTAAACATCTAATAATAAGGAACAATTATATCCTCCACTAACTTTAAGCCAAAGCACTTTAATTTGCAAGCACAATAGAAGTGTATTTGAAAAACTACACATAAGTAGAACAAACTTAAAATATCTAACAATTACAATGATTATATTTAAACATTCTTAACCACTTCAAACTCTTTATCCAACCAATTGTTACCCCTCATGGAACTTTCTACATTTTTCAAGAATATAATGCAATGGGATAGCAATCAAAGGCAATAAAAAAAATATGTAGTTAAATAGAAACAAATCTCTATATAGGAAAGACATTATTTGTTAAACTAGACTTTATAGCAGAAATAGTTCATCCAATTAGCTAACTTTTTAATAGTTAGAAGAGATTATGCCATTTCCTCCAGCAGATCATGTCCCATTGCATACATGCTCTGAGCAAGGCTTTTCTCTTTTGAAACAACAGTTCCATCGCCATTCCAAAAGATGGAATACAGAGACCGCACCAATCACTTTTACATCTTTCCAACTCTGCTAAAGGGATTTAAATTTTAAAATTTAAATATTTCTTTTAGAAAAATAATATATTTACCAAATTATTATAGAATCTGTTTTAAAGAATATTTACCTTAAAAAATGACTTTAAAATTTAAAGATTATATACTCCAAATTAAATAAAGAAAAAAAATTAAAGTTGTAAACTTAATGCTAGAGCATCTTCCTACATGAGCTACTCCAAAACAGGTCGAGAGAATCTTCAATTTCAAAGTTCTCACGTTGAAAAAAAAATGTTGTAAGCCCTATTTCAATAGTAATGAATTATTGGTCAACTTTATCAAAGATTGAGGTTCCTCATAGACATAATGCCATGTTTCCTCCAACAGAACTTGTCCTATTCCAGACATGCTCTTGTCAAAGCTTTACTTTTCAAGACAACTTTGCAATGTTTCATTATTAGGCGCCCATGTCTTCAACATAACTTTGGAAGCTCTACAACAGCAGTTGTTCCATTGGTCAATGTAACCGATGTAACCACTTTGGAAGCTTGCAACTGTTCAATTTTTATTACAAATTTTCATTTTTCAATTTAACCAATGTAACCACTTGTTATTTTGCTAGTAGCTATCTAAGTGAAGAAAATAATTAAAAAAAGAGAAAAGAATAATAATTTAACCTTGCATTTGGTTGAATGCAATCACCATTTGGAAACTAAAATGCACATCTTGCATTTATTCATAAGGGAACTTAGTTCCAACCTTGGTTGTAACTTGTGAATGAGACATTACTCCGAGACCAACTGTCCAGCACAAATTGAGCATGGTGATTTTTAAGCATAGTGGACATTACTTCGTCTGACAAATCCTTCAACCTCGGACTACCGTTGAAAAGGTAGCAAGTGGCCGAATCGCTCATGGCGAAATCCAACACAATCTTCACATCTTGCCCCCCGCCCCGCTCCTCCCCCCCCCCTCTATCGTTCCTGGCTAGGCTCTCATAACTGTATTTAGCCATCAACAACGCAAGCAGCATGTGTCTACTGTTGAACAATTGGGCGCCTAGCCTAGAATGCAGAGAGCATGTTTTAAAATCTTCCTCACATGCCCCAACACACCAAGCTCCTCAATACTCATATATACAACTGTGAGGACACCGTATCTAGCATAGAGACGACATATAAGCCTCACAACATTCTCGAGGGCCATGCATCGATAACTATATTCTTCATTAACCCTATTATTCATGTCGTCATCACAAAACCGAGAGACCAGTGTGCTTAGTGCTTTACACAAAGGATATATGGTCAATGGTTGTTTGTTACTACTTGCCAATAAAAACAGACTCGATCTGGTTTTGCTGCACTCATTTTGTTGTTTTAGTTTGGAGTTTTGACATACTCCTCATATGTGTTCTGCGTTCTTGTTTGTTGCAGGTTGCAGGGTCCTTCTGGCATGGGTCGTGGGTCTCCCAAGTGGCCATGCGTTTACGGGTAAGCCCTGCTATAACAAGTTGAAAACTCGTTCCTTCTTTGTATGTGGATGCTATGACAGAGTGTGAAGCTTGTCATTGGAAGAATGCTTGGTTTGGGTTTTAATGGTTTCGATTGGAAAATGGACTATTTGTAATTTCTTGTAAAGCATCCAGAGATGCGTTTATCGTTTGGGGTTTTTGGTTGGGTTGGAGCCTTTGGGCTGAGATTGTTTGGAATCCATCTCTATAATTGAATACTTTGTTTGATTAACGTTGGCTGTGGTGTATATTACAGACTCTGTGTTTTTGGTTAATGTGTTGGGTTTGAAAGAATGGTGACATCACCATTGCTTGCAATGGTGCATTTGTAATTATGACCATTTATCAACCCTTCAAAATATGAAATAAGACACTGAGCTCTATGAAAAGAGTCTTCATTTAAAGTTTGCAAAAAAAGAACTAGTATGTTTGATTCTCCATAATTAATGAAATGTTGCTCACGCAACAAGCAACCATATGTAATATTCATCTTAAAATCATTTTCATTTTCATTTAAACTTGATTCTTCATTACTCAATAATAAGTAAATCTTGTATCTTGAGTTCTAACATTTGGTAACTACATATTCAAAATACTTAGATCAACAATTATTCCAACTCCATTAAATTTGTAATTGCAAGAAATCACCACTAAAAACAATTTTTGTACTTTCGAATTGCAAATAAAGACATATATCATATAAAATAGCCTCGAAGCTCTTCTAAACATTCTTCTCAAAATTGTATGTAACACTCAAGGTAACATAGTCAAAGTGGATACATAGTATGCATGGCCGTGTATTACAAATTTGGCATTTCTCAAACTCCATTAAGAGATAACAGAATCAAATGTGTTATTTAGTTATCATATATTTTAAACATAAACTTATTTTGAGCCCACAAGATAGGAAACAAGTTTTGACAACTAGTATAAAAACTTATATCAACATTTCCACTTTTCAACCGAATCTCAACAATGTATTCATGCATCATGACCTTACATGGTTTCAAAACATCAATTCGATACTCACATCCTTCCAAATTGTACATTGAATCTTTAAAGAGACGTGATTGAGATAGTCTTATTGCATACATGCATACATGATTTGTATCGTATATTATAGATTTACTATAGTTCGTATCAAAGAACAAAGTAAAATATGTCTTATATCCATTAAACACTTTAGAATGAAGACTCATTTCAATCCTACAGGAGTGCCTAAGTCTTCAATGTTTGCATTCAACTTATGTCAATGGTTCAATATGGAAGGAAAACTTGATTGAAAAGTGTATTCAAAACGCGAAGGTACATCAATTTTGAAGCTTCACTTCTCACAACACTACGAATGTATCATATATGTTCCTTCATTGATCCTTCTAAATTAATATCCCAATTCAACAAAATAATTTAAAAAAAAAATCATGAACAGGATTCAAAACCAAGTTTGAATTCACGCTTTCAACTTTAATGCAAAATACAAGTTTGGAGAAGGTGGAAATGACCTACAGGGTATATGCATTGAGCCGAAACTTACAATTCCTCATTTTATTTGAACCTTTCTCAAACGAAGACAACTGACAGTAAAAGTTGCAGGTCATAAAATAGGGTTTCCCATAAATGTCAACTTTGTATTTACAATTGATAAATATAGATGGAGACCCTAACAAGGAAGTTGCATTATATGTTTGTGGCTTCCATCCGGGCTATAAGTAATTCAAATTTCATAATTCCTAGAGATTTATATGTATAAATTCATCAAAAGTTAAATGGATCAATGCAAAGTTCGAACCCCTCGAACTTCATTTCTTGAACTGAAAATAACAAAAGGAACGAGGAGAGTAGGAGACTACGAACTCATTTCCAAAAAATTATTTCAACAACAAGAGAACTCAAACCAAACAAGACTTGTAACCAATCCTTTTCCTCATTTCACATAAAATTTCCACCATTTACAGTTGCAATAAAAAGCTTCAAACTTTTAACCAAACAATTGGTTTTCAAGCAATAGTTTCGAGGGATAGGGAAGGGAGAAAATGCATGCAAACTAACAGTCAAATAGAGCCATAATAGCTATTATGCAAATTCAGCATTTGATATTGATTCTATAATGAGTTTACATACGTTTCCAATCTTCCAAGAACCTCTTATGAGTTGTAGCAAGTGGTTACAGTTCTCCAATATGCAAACCAAGAAACAAAACTCTAGGATAAATGATAAATTTACCTCAAAGACAAGTGAAAAGATCAAGAATTCACATTAAATGTTGATGTACTGGGTATTGAAAGACTTGCATATTAAGATGTTTATAGGAACTGGATAAGTTAAGAAACTTGTATTGTACTGAAATAAATTACCATATTTACTTGGTGAGCAATTCCAAGCCATAAGTCTTCTTCTGTCAGAGCTTCGATGTTTACAAAGTAGAGTATGATGAAAACCAACAAGCTAACAAAAGGCAACATTTCACAGGAAGTGGTAGCAAAGTAAAATTGGTGGAGGGAAGCTACTATACCATTTGCACGTAAGCGATTCTAAACACTAGGACAAATTTTAATCATTGTCATTAAGAGATCCAACACTACCCTCAGATCATCTTCCGCATGTCTATCTACCATCTGCTTGAGCAATGATACAAACAAAGTTGTACCACAATCTTCTTTCTCTATCAATTCAGTAAGTACATTGATATTGACATGCAGACAATTATTGTGTCCATTGTGCCAAGTATCTTCTCTTTGAAATCCCAGTTCATTATCTTTTTTTGCATTACAGATACATCTACATAAATTGAGAATCTTTGACATAAGAAATTCTTCAATCTTGTTTTGATGGAACAACCATCTCAAGACTGCCTTTGGCAACCTGGCAGATAAGAAATCATAATTACACTATGTTATCATATCTAGAAGTAGTTTCCTTGCTTGGGAACTGCGTGATTTGGAAAAATTGCCGAAAGAAATTTTTCTAAAGCAACAAACTTCAATTCTGGCGACACTTCACATACCGAGAAATGCAGGTTTTCATGCCGCACTCAATTTAATATCTTGACAGTTTGCCCAATTTGATATGCTTGGCCAGAATGAATTAACTTCCAGTACCATGTTTGTCTAATTCTGGATCGCAAATTTGGAATATTAATTGGGATCTGGAAATTTGAAATATTAAATGAGGTATTGTTTATGAGGAACATAATAGCAACACTGTTGATATCAGCACGCTGTCGGGTTGTGGGGCACACAAACCCAAGGCAACGTCATCCAACCAACCAATAATAAGTTAAAAAATAGACATTTCAGAAACTAAAAAAAATAGAAAAAAAATTACAGAACCTTAGTCTAGCTCCTATGTTTTTTTTAAATGACTACAAATTGCTCTAAATAATTGCCCTCAGCTATTCATATATATCCCCTTGTCATGGACATAACAATACCACCTGTTGGGCCTAGAAATGGCCCCTTTTGACCACCCTTAATTACGTCTTTTTATTCTATCCCACCCCATTGAGCATGCCAAATAAACATTTTACCTCCACTCTACTCTTCAAACTACCAAGGTATGATTGGTCATTGTTTTATTTTATTAATACTTATGATTGTGATAATTAAGGCTTCATATCTCTCAATGCACTAACATATGATGGTTTATAAAGGTATTTTGAGATATATGGACTGCATGAAGATCGGGCTGAACATGCTACGAAAAGGATGGCCATTCATCGCTCAAGCTGATCCCCATCCATCCTATCATTACCCAAGGAATGCGGTTCCAGTGTGATATACCAGGCAAAGCTATGCAAAGGTAGCTGTAATAGAATGCATTAGACTTGGAGGTCAACAGTGCGCTGCTGCCCGTGTATAGTTGTAATCTGAGGATACCGTCACTCCTGGGGCGATTAATAGTTTCCCTATATTTCCTTGTTTTCATCCTGCCACATTTGTAACAACTATTGTCATTTAGGGCGTATGAAGATCAGAGATCTTCATGGCTACCCCATAATAGGGATAGGATGTTATGATTTATGTTGTTTAAATATGGAGAACTGTTTCGAACCAGGGGTTGTTGAACATATAATCAATTTATTGTATTAGCTGTGAGGAGGAATTGTGTAATCGACCTGTCTTTTAATACAAGGAGTTACTTCAGATCTAAAGGATTTTGCGTGTGTTCATCCAGCATCTCTGTGTGAAGGCTGGGCCCGCCTTCCACAGGGATCGCTAAGTTAAATTAGGCATTTCAATTATTTTGTTGTGAGATGTTATGTTAATTTTATTTCTTTGTAGGAAGCTGTAACAAGTTGTGGATTTACAGTGTGTTGTGATTGCATCTCTTGGATATCTGTAGTGGCATGGTGTGACAGTCGACTGAGTAGGTAATTATTCCTCATGCAAATTGTGTGGTAACTATAACAGCTTTGTTCATCCTGAGATCTTTTAGTTGTTGTTTCCATGAACCTTTGTGGCTTGTCTCTTATTTTTATGATTGCAGAACTTCATTCCTATACTTCGAATTTATAGAACAGCTAAACTCAATTTCTGTATTTTGAATCCTTAGAATAATGTTCAATTTATGTCTTTGGATTTCTAGAATAATCAAATTAAGATAGTTGGGTTAATCATTAAGTGGGTTGAAACAGAATTTCCCTTTTTCTGCAATTGTAATCTAGATGTGACTTTCATCTTTCCATTCTTAGATCGAGAACAACAGAAGGTAATTATGATTGCATTCCTTAGAAGGTAACTAGATTAAGTAGATTCTTGGGATGAGCATAGCCGAACAAAGAATAGGATTGTTCAATTATAGTAATTGAGTGTTTAAGCATATATTGTGCATGTTATCCTTGAAATACAAGACTTCCCTGGGTTGACAATAAATATTGTACACTCTGTATGTTAGTTGTAATTCACTTGCATATTGGGTGCCCAACATTATGGCGCCATTTCTAGGGAGGATAAAAATTAAACACCATCATTAGTTGCATCCTATAATTGTTTCTATTCAGCCTCTTTTATTTTTCATTGTAATGATTTGGGTTGCATGATTACAAGAAGGGTAAAGCATGGTCATATTTTGACTCCCAAAACCCCACAAAATACTAACAGTGCTGGTGGTCGAGGTCATGGTTGAGGTCCACAATTGGGGAGAAGGACATTCATTGACGATCTTGTTGACAAAACTGATTCATCCACCAAGGCTTTCCATCAGGAAATGCCTATCAGAAGAAGCCCTAACGATCCTGGGGCGCCAGCGGCAGGGTCCATAGTGGAGAATACACGAGCAGCTGCGACATCCTCAATTATCCCTACAGAAGAGGACAACGTTTGTACAACTAGATCTGCTGGTAGAATCCCGATCTACCACATTTATGGGAAGGTTGTAACTGAAGAAGTGTGAACACAGTTCCACCAGAATATTGTTGATCAGTGGAAGAACGAAGAGAGGTACGAAGAGAAGAATGAAGAAAAGAATGAAGAAAGGAACGAAAAAAAGAACAAGGAGAGGAATGAAGAAACGGACAAAGAGAGGAACGAAGTCGAGAAAAGAGAAGAAGGAATGAGTAATAGACACGAATTTGACGAGGAAGAGGCAATGGCGGAAAACCATCATAATGAAGATCATTCCCTGCTTGAAGGAACGGTGGCTACTCAACAGTCAGAAGGAACAACCCCTATGAAAAATATATCACCATCGGTGTTGCCTCACTTCCATGGAAAAGCGGTAGAGGATCCAGATGAATTTCTTTTCAATTTTGATATCCTTTGTCGTAGCTATGACTATGTCACCGATGCATAGAAGCTGAAGCTCTTCCCTGCCACTCTGAAGGACAATGCATTACGCTGGTTCATGATCCTAGGAGGTGGAACTGTCACTAATTGGGATAGGATGAAACATGTGTTCCTAGAGAAATATCAGGAATATTGCAACACCAAGGACAAAAGAGAAGAATTGTTCAAAATGGTGCAGAAGGAAGACGAAAGCCTGGAATATTTTGTAGAGAGGCTCTTATACAATGTGCAAAGAGCTGGACAGACGAACATGGGGTTAGATGTGCTCAAGATAATCTTGCTTTGCAGGATTAGGGATGATTACCTAGATATGTTAAACCTATTAGGAAAGGGGGATATCTCCAAGTAGTCTTTTGAAAAGATTGTGGAATTATGCAAAAGATACTCCAAGGGGTTTTCCAGGAATAACAGGCGGGACAAACAGGATAAGCTAGAACGTGATGTCTTTGACAGAACACAGAAATCATCTAATGGAGGAGCCACCCGTGCAGAGATAGGAAACCTCCTTGAAAATTTCAAAATAGAAATGATGAGCTCTCTCCTCAGAAATCGACGTCTTGAAGGCAAAGAAAAAACAGGTAGTAGAGGACCTCACACTAGGTGTGTTCTGCCCCCGATGTAGAAAGAACCACCCTCTGAAGGAGTGCCTTCTTGAAAAGGTAGAAATGTGTCAGCTGTGCAAGCTGAACCACGACACAAAAGAATGCCCCTCACTCCCCCAAGTGAAGGCTGTTCTGTAGGCATGAACTCTAGAGGTGGAACCAGCCTACTTCATTACACAAAAGAAACCTTGGCAGCCTCGAAACCAAGGTATGACCCCAGATTCATTTCCATTTTTGAATAATATGAGTAATTGGAACAATATGCAAAATGTGAATACACAATCCCCTTCATCTTATTCTCAGTGGAACCCTTATCAACCTTCAATGCACAATTATAACTCATTGAATCCCTGGACACAGCCACCACACCAACCAACTTCTTGGTCTCCTGGATGGAGGAATTTCCATCCAGGGAACTAGTTTCCTCAACAACCTCCACATCAATAGCAGCCATACCCTTCTCAATATCCTCAATACCCTCATCAGCAATCACAGCTGAAGTTGCAAAACAATTCTACCCCTAATGTACTGATACGACCTTAGCTGCCTGCTCAACCTAATCCTAACCCAAACAATAAAATAGTCCATCAATTTGAGACTATCAACATGTCTGCCTACTCCCTTTCTCCTGTGCCTTGCAACGATATTCGCTTACAGTCAGGGAAAATATTAGAGCCTGTAATCATAGAAGATGTTCCACCCTCTGTACATAAAGAAGGGATGAATCCACAACATCTATCCAATATGACCCCCATCATTGAAGATGTTGAACATCCCACTAATGGGATGATTGAATCACAGAATAATAAATCTAGCGATAAATAGCCTACCCAGCTGATCAGACAACCACCGTATCCTGAGAGATTAATGCTACCAAGGGCAGGGGGACAACCCTAGTTTAACTTCTTAGGAGAGTTAAAGAATCTTTATGTTAAAACCCCCCTCCTTCAAGCTCTCCAAGACGTACCTATCTATGCTAGAACTGTTCGGGACCTGTGTACCAAAGAAACCAGGGAGGAAACCCAGAGACCCTCCCACTGTCCACATCATAGGGAAATTATCTGCATTAATAACAGGAAAAACCCTATTGGCCAAATATGACAATCCTGGGAATCCCACTGTCATTGTGCAGATTGGGAATACACAGATACCCAACGTACTAGTAGATTTAGGGGCAGCAATTAATGTCATGGCAATCAAAACTGTAAGGAAACTTGGGCTCACTAATCTTAGGCCAACCCCCACTGTTTTAGAACTGGCAGATAGATCCACCATTAAACCTGAAGGAATTCTAGATTATCTCGTCATCTCAGTTGACTCTTGGGAGTATCCTGCTGACTTCTTGGTTTTACAACCTAAATCGCAGCTGGGAGGACACCCATTGATCTTGGGAAGGCCTTGGTTGGCCACAGATGATGCTTGCATCAGCTGTCGATTAGGGTCTATGACCATATCATATGGCACCGAGACTAAGAACCTCACTCTCTATCCTCCAGGTCGGCCAAGCTTAGAAGCTGAAACTTCTTTATGGATGGAGCTAGAGGAAGAAGAGGGCATTCAACCACTATTAACTATAGGGAAAGCCTTAACTTTTAAAGATGAAACTGAAGATGATGCCATTAATAACTTCATCAGTGAACCCAACTTAGTTAATAAAGAAGTTTATCAAATCCTGAACATTACTCTGGGTAAGGAAGAACAAGAAAATTTCACAGAAGAAGCACTAGTCGGTGACACACACATAATCCCAGTATTGAAAAACTCAAAAAGTATTCCCATTGAGGTAGAGTCTAGAAAAACCCTGAATATTAACCCCAGCCTCTCCTTAGATGAATAGAAGTGCCTGATCAGTCTTTTGAAAGAACACAAGAGGGCATTTTCCTGGGAGTATACAGACATGAGGGGTATTCCCTCTAACCTGTGCACCCATCATATTTATATTAAAAGCAACTCCCAGCCTGTGTGCTAACCTCAAAGATGAATGAACCCTAATCTTAGGGACATAGTGAAGGAATAAATTCAGAAACTCTTGGAAGTAGGATTCATATATCCTGTTTCAGACAACGAGTGGGTCTCCCCGCTCGTAATTGTACCCAAGAAAAATGGTAAATGGAGAGTCTGTGTCGACTATAGGGAGCTGAACAAAGCCACACAAAAAGACCACTTTCCCTTTCCCTTTATTGATCAAGTAATTGACACCCTATGAGGAAAGAATTTCTTCTTCTTCCTAGATGGGTTTAGCGGGTACAATCAGATTCAGATTGCTCCTGAAGACCAAGATAAAACTACCTTCACTTGTCCCTGGGAAACGTTTGCTTACAGAGTGCTTCCCTTTGGTTTATGTAATGCACTAGCAACATTTCAAAGAGCTATAATCGGCATATTTTCAGAATTAGTTAATGACAGTATGGAAATTTTTATGGATGATTTCACTCCTTATGGCAAGGATTTTGAAGAAGCACTAGAAAATTTGAAATTTTTTTTAACTCGTTGTGAATAGACTTAGCTCTCTTTAAGCACTGAAAAGTGCCATATGATGATGAGTGAAGGAGTAGTATTGGGGCACTTCATCTCTGTTGATGGAATTCAGGTAGATCGCTCAAAAATCAAGGTAATAAAAAATATACCTACTCCTGCAACTTAAAAAGAGGTGCGAAGTTTCCTAGGACATGCTGGATACCAGCGAAGATTTATAGAGAATTTTTCCAAACTTGCTTCTCCTTTGTTTTCACTGTTAATGAAGGATGTGCAGTTTGTTTGGAATGAAGCATGCCATATAGCATTTGTTAAGCTTAAGGAGAAGCTGTCCACAACTCCTATCTTAAGAGGGCCCAATTGGACCCCACCCTTCCACATTTCTTTAGATGCTTCTGATATCGCTATTGGAGCAGTTTTAGGACAGCAGGATGGTCAAGTACCTTATGCAATTTATTATATTAGTAAAAACTTAGCCCTTGCTGAGCTTAATTATACTGTCTCCGAGAAGGAGTTCTTAACTATTGTCTACTCCATTAACAAATTTCGACACTACATTACTGGATATCCTACATTTGTGCACACTGACCACTCTGCCATTAAATATCTAATGAACAAACCCGTCACTAATGCGAGAGTGACTAGATGGATCTTATTATTATAGGAATTTGATATTACCATCATAGATAAACCTGGAAAATAAAATGTTGTCACCGATTTTTTATCTCGTTTCACTAACAGTGATGATAATTTGCTTGTTGAGGACTCTTTTCCAGATGAACATTTATTCATAGTTTCAGCTCATTCCCCTTGGTATGCAGATGTCGCTAATTACTTGGTTGCAGGAAAACTTCTGGCACATATGTCTAAAAGATAAAAGACAAAAATCATCCAACAAAGTGCCAGGTATTGTTGGGTAAACGATCATCTCTTTTACATAGGTCCTGATCTTGAAATCAGAAGATGTGTAAGGGAAGATGAAATATTTCATATATTGAAGGCCTACCATGATGAACCTTGTGGGGGACACTTTGCAGAAAGAAGGGAAGGACACAAAGCATTAAGAATGGGCTACTATTGGCCAACTCTTTTCAGGGATGAAAAAAGATATGTTCAATCTTTTGATAGCTACCAAAGGATGGGTCAGCCCAACATATTAGATCAAATGCCTCTGCAACCACAATCAATAATTAAACCCTTTGATAGATGGGCTCTGGATTTAGTTGGCCCTATCAGTCCTCATTCCAAGAAAAAATCCTACATATTGGTCTGTACCAATTATATGACCAAATGGGTAGAAGTTGTAGCTCTGGCGAAAGCTAATGACTAGGCTGTGATCAAATTTCTATATAGTGAAATCTTTACCCGTTTTGGGGTACCTGAGGAAGTAGTTACTGATGGGGGACCGCATTTCATGTCACATCATTTTGAATATTTGCTATGGAAGTATCATGTTCAGCATAGGGTAGCTTCACCTTACCATCCCCGAGCCAATGGCCAGGTGGAAAGCACTAATAAAGTTATTGAAGCTATCCTTACCAAGATAGTTAAGATCCATCGTAGAGATTGGGATGACAGGCTTCCAGAAGCACTATGGGCATATCGCACCACTTGGCGCAACACCACAGGTTTCTCTCCTTATGATTTAGTGTATGGAAAAAGTCCCATCTTCCCAGTTGAATTTGAAATCAAGACCCTCAAGACGGCCACAGAATTAAACCTAGATGTAACTGAAGCCTAGAAAAGAAGATTGAACCAACTGAATGAACTGGACGAGAATAGGTTAGCTGCAGTGGACCAGAAAGTGTTAATTCAACAACACAGATCCAATTGGCATGATTGATTCATTAAAAAGAAGGTCTTCTATGAGGGAGACTGGGCACTATTATACGATTCCAGATTCAAAAGAGATTTTAAGGGAAAATTACACAAAAGATGGCTGGGCCCATACCTAGTAGACAGGGTATTTGATAACGACACAGTCTGCCTGGTAACTATCGATGAAAACTGTGCACCATTATTGGTCAATGGTCATAGGCTGCGATTGTACCGTAAACCAATTTCAAAGGATGCATTTATCTCACAAATTGCCACTGATCCAGATTACCAGCTAGCACAAGGGCAAGAATTTCTCTCTGCCTCTATCAATCCTTAATTGATCACTGTAAATCGCATATGAATCATTGTACATAAATAATTGTTGTTTTTTTTGTTATGTTATCTTTTCTTTTTGCACTTGATTTGTTTTTTTTGTTGTTTTTCCAAAATTTGCAAGGAAGCGCCCAAGGATGGTGGTCGGATCGGGCCTGTTGACCAAAAGTCATTTTTTTTCTGTCTCTTCCCACACCAAATTTTTTTTTCCTTAAATAAATTTGTTGCAGTCGTGATAGCAATTTTCAGGCAGTTGTGACACCCTTTTTTTGGCAGCTGTAACACCCATTTTTCCGGTGGTTGCAACACCCTTTTTTTGGCAGCTGCAACGCCTTTTTTCGGTGGCTACAACACCATTTTTCCGATAGCTGCGACACCATTTTCTGATGGCTACAACACCATTTCCGACAGCTACCGCACCATGAAACTCTACCTTCTTCCATTTCCACATGCTGTGACCCCGTTTTACTTTTGACCATAAAAACCCATTTCGCGTAGTTGCAGCGTAGTCACTTTCCATTCGCTTCACATTTTCTTCCCTCTTTTCTGGCAGCTGCGACATCTTTTCCTGTAGCTGCAACATATTTTCCGCCAGCTGCGATATCTTTTCCGCCAGCTGCAACTCTGCTATATTTAGCTGATTTTTCTATCATTGAAGGTTGCATCTCTGCTTTGATTTCTTTATGACCTGCAGCTATGATTCCTGTTTTATTAGTAGATCTTTTTGCACGCTATCAACTCCTCTAGATATGGATCTAACTCCTGATGTCAGCAATTTGACCTATAATGTAATAGTTATCATATTTATGACCATTCTAACAAGATGGTTTTTGCTTCACCGGCGAAAAGAGTTATTATAGTACCTTCGTAATAATGATTATATTTAATGACTGCACAGCGCACAAGTTCAGCTTTCGCAATGTCTGCAACCACATGTTCTATTATTCTCCAAAGGACATCCAGCGTGCATTTTCAAAGGTATGTCTTTGACTAACCACTTGATTAAGTATCAATATGATTTGACAATATCACTCGTACCTCCCTTTTTATGCCCATTATTGCATCGATTAAACTCTTTTCCTGTACGACATAAAGACTAATTATGCTACCTAATAACCACCACCTTTCCCAATTTGAAATAAAATTTCAAATAATTCGGTGCACTAAAACTTTCCAAATTTTCCTAACTCTCCTCTCAGGGGTTCATGCATACTCTGTGCTATAACCTCCATTGTCGGAGTCTGTAATCTATTGAACTACAAACTACTTCCGAGGTCAGCAACATGGGGATTCCGACTCGTTATGAACCTTCAAACGCATGAGAACTCAGAAGAAACGCTGCAATCTTTGCTATCTTTCAAGCTGCCGGTTGGATGGAATTTTTCGAACGTCTGAATGGATTTCACCGTGAAGCAGGATTACAATTTTCTCTAAACCTCACAGAAACTCACTCAGAAGTTTGGGGTTTGTGCATTGAAGTTTCTGAAGCCATCATGGCTGAGGTCATTGGTATTCCTCAGGTGGGAAGGGCTTGGTTTGGACGTCGAGTCCCCACTACTGCAGCAGTACAGGACTTTCTAATAGAGGGGGAGTAGGTTCAAATGACAAAAAGGAGGATAGTATTACAGTCATTGCCACAGCCATGGAATCAAGTCGCTGTTTTCCTCAAGAAATATATCACCTGTGAAGGTAGGTACCAAACAGTCTATAATTCTGAATTCCCTTTACTGTCTCATCTCCGTCATAGGGTTCTGTTAAATATTCCATATTATTTGCTCAATGATTTACATCATATGGTGGGGTTTGTTTGGGTTTCCAAACATCCACTCTCCTCACTGACCCACCATGGCCTCATTAAGTTAATAATATTAAGGACCCTTTCTCAACACAATATAACCTGGGAGGAATTTGTAGCTCAACTTCAGGAACTCGTTCCTTTTCACGGTAACCCAATAGAAGAAGAGCAGGTCCATCCACAGTTGGGGGGAAATGAAGCACAACAAGAGGATTGGAACCCCTCCAATATAGTTGGGGGGGGAGAAGAGACTGGATCAAAGGATCAACCAGTGGTACAAGTAGAACAATTGAGAGAAGATGTACATAAAACCCTATGGAAGAACTAAATAATAGGGTAGCTCTGACAGCGGAGGGTGAAACTGGAGCAGCATTAGATGCTGCGACAATTGAACCCGAAGATGACAAAGCCATGGAAACAACAAAAAATACTGAGTTGGTGACCATTGAATCTTCACCTGAGTGGGGAGGAACTTTGATTAAGGAAGAACATCCTGAGGAACAAAAAAATGTCAGAACTGGGAACATTCCTTCTACCTCAGCTGAGAATCCAAAAACTCTAGCACCACAAAGAAAAAGGAAGAGATCAAAGGATGAAAGTAAGATATCTCCACCAATAAGAAGGAAAATAACCAGGTCAGTTGCAGTAGCAAAAGTATCAAGGAAAATATGGGAAACCTTAGAAGCACAAATTGAGTTCCCCATTCTTGAACCCAGACCAATTGATGCCCCACTAGGGTTGGTCAAAGAAGAACCCCAAATTGAAGGAATTCTATTTGAAAATAGGCTATTAAAAGAGTAAGTCCAAACACTTAGAAATGAATTGGAAGCTTGGAAAGAAGCATGTAGAAAACAGGGTGAAAGGAATCTACATACATTGGTGGAGGCTGCAGATCAATTGGAAGAATCAAATCCTACCAAGCCTGGAAATGAAGAAGAAAGAGTGGCCTGTCCCACCTGTGGAGAAATATTTAAGGAATCAGGCCACAATATTGTAATTCATTCCTTTACAACACAATAGTCTACACCTACAATGGAGGAAGTTTCAGAGAAAGAAGATGCTATCACACAAGAACCAACATCTTTAAATATTCTTGCTGAAATTGCCACTAACTATGGGATAGAGGAACCAAGGGATGAAGTTATTCCTGATTGTATGGATGAAGATTGCATTGTGACCCCGAATTCCTCCCATGATATAGAAATCATAGAAGTGGAACCACAACAGCAAGGCAATGATGGGGTTGAACAGGGTGCTGTCACACAAGAACCAACATCCTTGAATGTGCTTTCCCAAGTGGCTATCCAAATGGGAGGAGAACCAGGAATTGAGGCCACTCTAGAGTTTAATAAATAATTTTGTACTACGACTCCAAAATTGTCCCATGTCACAGAAATCATAGAAGAGGAGCCACAACCGCAGGGGGATGAAGAAGTGAGTCGTGATGTTGTCACACAAGAACCAACATCCTTGAAGGTTGCAGTAGGGACTCTTGAAATGCAACAAGAAAAAAACCCTAAATTTGATGTCATTCTTGATATGGATTGGAGCAAAGATGAACAAGTTCAAACACAGCCCTCAGGTGATACTGAAATCCTTGAGGAACAACTGCATACTGAAGAAGACATCCAATCTCAACAGCAGGAGGGAAAAGAAGAACAAGGCTCTGTCACACAAGAACCAGTAGCCTTACAGCCTCTGGCTGAAATAACAACTGATAATCAGGTAGAAAATGGAATTAAAATTCAAGAGGAAGTTGCTCCATAAGAACCAACATCCTCACAATCAGCTACCAAAATTGACACGAGAGAACCCTAGAAAGAAGACACCGTTACACAAGAACCAACATCTCCAAGAGTGGTGGACGTTGTTGCTGAAGAGAGTCCAGAAAAGGTTTCTATCACACAAGAACCAGCATCCCCAGATATATCTCTAGATGTGTAGGATGTTCAATGTGGCACATTAGGTGACATGGTGTGGATTGATCCCCTTCAAAACTTCATTGACCTGGATTCTGACAAGGAGGAGCATTATGAAGAAGAAACCCTGAACCCTACGGCAGAAATCTCAATTCTGAGAATGGAGGTAATAAAATGGAAGAGCCAGGTGGAGGAATACCAAGAAGGGATAATTTCTCTTACTGAGCATAAAAATATTATCAGGATACTAGAGGTGAAATGGACAGAAGAATGTATGACCTAGAGACTTTGAGAAGAGGAGCTATAGAGCAATTTACGGGAGCTAAAAAAGTTCCAGCCTATGCAGAAGGAAAAAGAGTAGATGTATGCTCTTTCTCAAGAACTCTTGGGCACTAGGGTACCTTCTTATTCTTACCCTATCTTTCTGTTTGAACAATTTGTTTGGTTTAAGTTGAGAGCTGTGAAAGAAGGGAGGTCATTTGAGATAATGACCTCAAGAAAATTTTCAGAAACATTTTTAAGAAGCAATTTTGAAGATCAAAATTTGTTGTGTGAATTATATTTGCATGAGATGGCTTTCCCTCTGGACCACCATTCAAATCTAGTATCCTTTTTAGGAGTTGTTCAGTTGAGGGCCTTTGCTTCTTTTGTGAGCAATCATGATCAATAGGAAGGGTATTTTCAAACCTTTTCTCACAATGAAGCTCACTCTAATCTGTGGATTTGAAGTGAGCCTCAAAGTCCGGGTATTTTTCTTGCTCCACACAGGAGTTTGCTCTTATGCCCCATCTAGACTCGGCACATAATGGAACTACAGGAGGAAGTTATTTCTACCTATACCAACCATATTTATATACACCAACAAGCAGTGCTAGAAGGAAGTAAGCACATATGGTAGGTTGCTTATTCTACACTCAAGAGAAGAGACCCCTATAGTTTTAGAAATTTTGAACAGGCACTTTCCAGGGTTGAGGGTTATGTTGGATGTATCAGGGAATGTGGAGCTAATTGGTTGGGCCTGAAATTTAAATTTACCCTCATCTAATCGTCAGAAAAACCATACAAGATGGACTTCTCACTAACCAAGGTAGAGGAGCAGCGATGCTAGAGATATTGGATTGCTCACAGAGGGTTCATAGAAAAACAAGGGACATCTGAGTTCCCCTACAACTTCTCCTCTCTCCATGAGCAGAGCACAATGCAAGATTTGGATTTGAAATAATGTAGGTTGTTGCATGAGGACATGCAATAGGATAGTTGGGGGGAGATGTTGTGCCTAGAAATGGGCCCTTTTGACCACCCTTAATTGCCTCTTTTTATTCTATCCTACCCCATTGAGCATGCCAAATACATGTTTTACCTCCACTCTACTCTTCAAAAAACCAAGGTATGATTGGTCATTGTTTTATTTTATTAATACTTATGATTTTGATCATTAAGGCTTCATATCTCTTAATGCGCTAACATATGATGGTTTATAAAGGTATTTTGAGATATATGGACTGCAAGAAGATTGGGCTGAACATGCTACAAAAAGGATGGGCATTCATCGCTCAAGCTGATCCCCATCCATCCTATCATTACCCAAGGAATGTGGTTCTAGTGTGATATCCCATGCAAAGCTGTGCAAAGGTAGCTGTAACAGAATGCATCAGACTTGGAGTTCAACGGTGTGCTGCTGCTCGTGTATAGCTATAATCTAAGGATATCGTCACTCTTGGGGCGGTTAACAGTTTCCCTATATTTCCTATTTTTCATCCTGCCACGTTTGTAATAGCTGTTGTCATTTAGGGCACCTGAAGATCAGATATTTTCATGGCTGCCCCATAATAGGGATAGGATGTTATGATTTACGTTGTATAAATATGGAGAACTATTTTGAACCAAGGGTTGTTGAACATATAATCAATTCATTGTATTAGCTGTGAGGAGGAATTGTGTAATTGATCTGTCTTTTAATGCAATGAGTTACTTCAGATCTAAAGGATTTTGCATGTGTTCATCCAGCATCTTTGTGTGAAGGATGGGCCCGCCTTCCATAGGGATCGCTGAGTTAAATTAGGCATTTCAATTATTTTGTTGTGTGATGCTATGTTAATTTTATTTCTTTGTAGGAAGCTATAACAAGCTGTGGATTTACAGTGTGTTGTGATTGCATCTCTTGGATATATGTAGTGGCATGGTGTGACAGTCGACTGGGTAGGTAATTATTCCTCATGCAAATTGTGTGGTAACTATAATAGCTCTGTTCATCCTTATATCTTTTAGTTGTTGTTTCCATGAACCTTTGCAACTTTGTCTCTTATTTTTATGATTGCAGAATTTCATTCCTGTACTTCAAATTCATAGAACAGCTGAACTCAATTTCTGTATTTTGAATCTATAGAATAATGTTCAATTTATGTCTTTGGATTTCTAGAATAATCAGATTAAGATAGTTGGGTTAATCGTTAAGTGGGTTGAAACAGAATTTCCCTTTTTCTGCAATTATAATCAAGGTGTGACTTTCATCTTTCCATTCTTAGATTGAGAACAACAGAAGGTAATTGTGATTGCATTCCTTAGGAGGTAACTAGATTAAGTAGATTCTTGGGATGAGCATAGCCAAATAGAGAATAGGATTGTTCAATTACAGTAATTGAGTGTTTAAGCATATATTGTGCATGTTATCCTTGAAATACAAGACTTGCTTGAGTTGACAATAAATATTGTACAGTCTGTATGTTAGTTGTAATTCACTTGCATATTGGATGCCCAACACCACCTATTTTATTTTTACCTTTATTCAATATTAAGATGCTAGAATGGTGTAGAAAATTGTCAAGGAGATGTTGTTGCATCAAGGTATATTAATGTTGATAGGACATTGCGTTAAATTCTCGTGGAGTTGTGAGAACCCAAGTGGACTACAGAATTAAATTTTTATTTTATATATGATTTACTCTTATGAGTTAATATTGAAGTTGATAGGTCTTTTAAATCCTAACTAAATTAGTTTTAAGACATGAACATCCCAAAATTGTGAAAACAAAGTGAATCACTATTACAAACTCTTAATCTATAATGGGATGCAACAAAAATACCAATTTAATTGATTTAAAGATAATGTGGTAATGTCATATGAACTCAACATGCTTTGTTTTCCATAACTTATCGATATTATAGAAAGAACATGTAGTTATTAGCATGGAATATAGTGTAAGAAATTACCATAACTTTAAAAATATTATGTGATAAGGATCACGCTTTTTTTATTACACTAAGGAAAGATATATCACAATGATCATCATTGTAAACTTATTATAATACCATAATATTTATACTTGCACACATGGTTGATATAACTTGGAGCCATAACTATCAGTAATTATGTTAAATACTATGGTTCTAATTACATCCATAGGTTGTACACATCTAGCAAAGTGTTCAATACTGAAACCATTGCAATCATACTAATTCAGTAATCATATTGGAATAAGCTTGGTCATCTACATAACATATGTAATTACTATATAATCTTAATGGGTGCTAATAATGGAACTTATTACTACTTATGTTATATATAGAAACAATGCATAATTGTCAAATTATAATCACAACAAGATCTACTAGCTAAGAATTTTCTCACTATACAATAATTTGGCTAAGTATTCATGAAAACAGTGTGAAGGAGAAAAGATAACACAAACCTATCATGTTAATAGATTAAGTTTCTATTATAGTCCAACATCAAAACATGTTTGTATCATCATTATATTACAATAGGAGAAAATAGTTATCCTTTGGAGGCATTCAAATGGCCTACATGTGACAAGATTACATTGGGCCCCAAACCCCCTAGGTTAACCAATTGGGTTCCAAATCACCTCAAACAATCATGAAGGGTATATGCGAACATTGGGATGGAATGGGTGGTCAATAATAATGGTGGACTATTGGGCTAGGGAAGGTGTACAAAGAAGAAGCGGGTGCACAAGTAAGGAAGGAAAGTTGCACGCGTGACAAGAAGGAAAGTAGGCCATGAAGGAAGAAAAGGGACTGGCGTAGAAGGATAGGACATGCGCTTGATAGAGGAAAGGTGATCTTGCAAGCATGCAGGAGGGTAACAACCAAAAAGAGACAAGTCAAGAAGATCGTGGCTGCTAAAGATGGCGTAATCCAACAGACAACGAACGTATGAAGGAATATTTGTAAGTCAGATTGATGGTGCCTTGTGTCAGTCCATGATAGCTTGTAACTATTTTTGACGGCTGAATACTATTGAGTTTTTAATGGTTATATCATATCTTAAAACATTTAGCATCATACTAGCATAACCATAAGCCAAAAGATCATTGAAATATAGACAAGCACAACCACACAAAAAAGAACACAAAGATTTATCCCGGGAAAACCCTAATGGGAAAAAACCCAGCAAAATATTCCTCAATATAGAAGCCTCAAAAGATAAAAGGTAAAACCCAAAACTAATCCTCTTCCTTTTCCAGCTACAATTCTTTCTCTCTCTCTCTCTCTTATGTGCTACACAAGTGAGTGTGTGTATCAAATGAGAGGCGCCTCACTCTATTTATATTATTTTGTTCACTTAACATTTAACCCAGTTATGTAGAATCGAGTAAACTTAACTCATTTATGTAGGATCGAGTAGACATAACTGTGCTAACTTAATATAATAATATATTCTAGAGGGTACTCATGACCTAACTTACAAGACTTCCTCATGACTCTTAGCAATTATCCCGATAGGAACATTAGGGTACAAAGAAATACAAGTGTTTCTCCCGATAGGAACATCGGGGACCAATAAAATACATTTAGAATATTGTTCGAAGTTACAATAATTCAACACTCCCCCTTAACAAGAAGGGTATTCTTACAATGACAACAATAACAACAGTAGTAGGACAAGGAGGGCATCATCAACATCATTAGGGTGATACATCTATAGATCATCAGAAGCTTATTATCATCTTAAACATATAGTCTTCATCTTCAAACTTCAGCAAAAACAACACTTTGACCGCTCGATCAACATCATCATCATCAACACTTTGATCAGCATCATCATCAGCACTTTGAATTTTCAATCAACAATATCATCATCATACTCAGAACTTTCGATCAGCAACATCATCATCATCATACTCTGAACTTTTTGAGCAGCAACATCATCATCATACTTTGAAATTTCGATCAGCAACATCATCATCATCATAATCTGAACTTTCGATCAGCAACATTATCATCATCATACTCTAAAATTTCAATTAGCAACATCATCATAATCATATTTTGATCTTTTGATCAGTAACATCATCATCATCACACTCTGATCTTTTGATCAGTAACATCATCATCATCAACAACAACCTGCAATCCACAACACGAAGATGAATGTCTTCGGATCACTTTTGGACTTTAAGTCTAGGGATGATACAATCCTACCACATTCAAGGGGAATGAAGTCTCCAAATACATTTTGAACAAAATTTTAGGGATGATACAATCCCACCACATTCTCAGGGACCAAAGCCTCTAGATACCTTTCTAAACAGAATTTCAGGGATGATGCAATCCCACCACATTCTCGGGGACCGAAGCCTTCGGATGCCTTTCTAAACAAAATTTCAAGGATGATGTAATCCCACCACATTCTTGGGGACTGAAGCCTTCAAATACCTTTCTGAATAGAAGTTCAGGGATGATGCAATCCCACCACATTCTTGGGGACCAAAGCCACTGGATACCTTTCTGAATAGAAGTTCACAGATGATGCAATCCCATCATATTCTCGGGGACCGAAGCCTCCGGATACCTTTTTGAACAGAAGTTCAGGGATGATGCAATCCCACCACATTCTCAAGGACCGAAGCCTCTGGATACCTTTTTGAACAGAAGTTCAGGGATGATGCAATCCCACCACATTCTCAAGGACCGAAGCCTCTGGATACATTTTGAACATAATTTCAAGGATGATACAATCCCACTACAATCACAAGGACCTGAAGTCACCAGATCTGTTTTAGACAAATGTCCCGGGATGATACAATCCCTCTTCATTCTCGAGGATCGAAGTCATAGGATTTGTTTTAGAAAAATTTCTTGAGATGATACAATCCCTATTCATTCTTGAGGACCGAAGTCACCGGATCACTTCAGAAAAAATGTCCAGGGATGATACAATCCCATTGCTACATCATTGCTCCCCTTTTCGAGAAAGGTCTTTCCGAACAACACCAAGCTTGTCTAAAAAGTGTTCAAACTTTACCCGAGACAGAGGCTTCGTCAACACATTAGTGTTGAATCATCATTTTGTAACATCATCATCTGAGCCATCATCATCTACATCTTCAGTATGTGAATGCTGAACTATCATCATCTGTATCTCTAGTATGTGAATAATGAAAGCATAATCATCTATATATTCAGTATAGAAATACTGAAAGAATCATCACCTGCATCTACAGTATGTAAATACTGAAACCTCATCCATATCTTCAGTATGGGAATACTGAAACATCATCATACGTATCTTATCTTGTATTTAGAAATACCAGATTTCTATGTGCTTTGATGGAACACTAGGTTCTCTGTCATCTTTATAAAAATCTGGTTACCACATAGAATCACTGTGGTATCCAATAAACCTAACATCACCTCCGAATCCATATGGATTCACAAATAGAAGAGCAGGATTCTATGTATTCTGCTTCAGCCATGCTAAGAGCATTACTGGACTATTTCCTGCTAAACCATGAAATCATAGCAGACCCAAGACAAAAGCATCCACTTGATGTGCTTTTCCTGTATGAGACACTTCCAGCCCAATCTGCATCTGTATAGCCATACAATATGTAATCATGGTTTCCATCATAGTATAGACCAAAGTCTATAGTCCCTTTAAGATATCTCATCACATGTTTTGCAGCTATCAGGTGAACAAGTCTAGGTTGAACTAGATACTGTTCGTAGGAATATTTCACCTTCTGCTAACATAAGCTGTTCCTCTGGTCTGAATGGTTTAGATCCAGAACAAATGAACGACAAAGGATGAAGACCCTCCCTGTATATCGTAGATACCTGCAATTCCTGCTTCGATAGTAAACCTATGTACCTGCAATCAGATTAAACATGTAAACACATCAAAGCTACCAAAACATAATCTATTAATCCATGTCAGTGACTAAGGAATCCAACAACATTTACATGTGAAATCAAACAACAACAGTATATCATTTCATTTTTTTTCATAATAAAATCATATAAAAAAGGATCACTGAAAGAAACAATATCACAAGAACAACACAGATTTATCCTGGGAAAACCCTAAAGGGAAAACCCAACAAAAGCTTCCTCAATATAGATGCCCAAAAAGGGAAAAAGGTAAAACCAACAAGGAGATCAAAAACCTGAGTCTCCTCCTTCTCCAGCAACTCCTCTCCTACACAAGTGTGCTATTCCAAGTGAGTGTGTGTGTCTCAAGTGAGGAGCACTACACCTCTATTTATATTCATCCGTTCACTTAAAGTTTACTCAATTAACATGTCGGCTTAAGTTAACTCATGTAGGCTCGAGTTACACATGTAGGCTCAAGTAACCACACTGGGGTGCTGATGACCCACCTTTACAATTTTAGGGGACTACCTCATGACTCTTATTAGTTCTTCCGATTAGGAGCATCGGGGTACAAAGAAATACAAATGGTTCTCCCGGTTGGACCATCGGGGACCACAAAAGATACATAAAGAATATTCTTCGAAGTTACAATATTTCAACACTCCCCCTTAACAAGAAGGGTATTCTACATCAACAACAACAAGAGCAGAGATGGGGGACATCAACATCAGTAGGGTAACACATCTATAAATCATTGGAAGCTTTTCAACATCATTTAGTCTTCGTCTTCAATCTTCAATCTTCATCATCAGCAACATCTTCAGTCTTTGATCAACAACATCATCATTTTGATATTTCAATTAGCAACGACATCTTCATCACTTGGATCTTTCGATCAGCAACATATTTAGCACTTTGACTGTCTGATCAGCAACAACATCTTCAGCATTTTGAACTTTCGATCAGCAACATCTTCAACACTTTGATTTTTCGATCAGCAACAACATCTTCAGCATTTTGTCCTTTTGATCAGCAACAACATCATCATCATCATATTCTGATCTGTCGATCATAATCATCATCACATTCTGATCTTTTGATCAGAAACATCATCATCATACTCTGATCTTTCGATCAGAAACATCATCATCATACTCTAATCTTTCGATCAGAAACATCATCAACATACTCTGACCTTTCAATCAGAAGCATCATCATCATACTCTGATCTTTCGATCAGAAACATCATCATCATACTCTGATCTTTCGATTAGAAACATCATAATCATAGTGCGTCATCATCATACTCTGATATTTTAGATCAATACGAAATCATCATCATACTCTGATCTTTCGATCAGTATGTCATCATCATCATAATCTGATCTTTCGATCAGTATGTCATCATCATCATACTCTGATCTTTCGATCAGTACGTCATCATCATCATACTCTGATCTTTCGATCAGTATGTCATCATCATCATACTCTGATCTTTCGATCAGTATGGCATCATCATCATCAGCAACAACCTGCAATCCACAACTCAAAGACAAAAAGTCTTTGGATAACTTATGGACTTAAAGTCTAGGGATGATACAATCCCACCACATTCTCGACAACCGAAGTTATCGAATTGATTACGGGAGAATCAATCCCTATCACTTTTGGACTATGTCCAAGGATGATGCAATCCTACCACATTCTCGACGACCGAAGTCACTGGATACAATTATGGGATAATCAGTCCCTATCACTTTAGGACTTGAGTCCAAGGATGATGCAATCCTACCACATTCTCGACGACCGAATTCATCGGATACAATTACGGGATAATCACTCCCTATCACTTTAGGAATTGAGTCCAAGGATGATGCAATCCTACCACATTCTCGACGACCGAAGTCACCGGATACAATTATGGGATAATCACTCCCTATCACTTTAGGACTATGTCCAAGGATGATGCAATCCTACCACATTCTCGAGGACCGAAGCCACCGGATCTATTATGGACAGATGTCCCAGGATGATACAATCCCTTTTCATTCTAGAAGACCGAGGTCTCCGGATCACTTTAGGGAAGGTGCCCAAGGATGATACAATCCCATCACGTTCTCGATGACCAAGGTCACCGGCTCTATTATGGACAGATGTCCCGGGATGATACAATCCCTCTTCATTCTCGAGGACCAAGGTCTCTGGATCACTTTAGATAAAATTCCCAGGGATGATACAATCTCACTTCAACATCACTACTCCCCCTTTCGAGGAAGGTCTGTCCGAACAACACCAAGCTTGTCTCGAAAGTGTTCGAACTCTACTCGAGGAAGAGGCTTCATCAGTACATCATCATCCAAACCATCATCATCTACATCTTCAGTATGTGAATACTGAACTATCACCATCTGTATCTCTAGTATGTGAATACTAAAAGCATCATCATCTATGTCTTCAGTATAGAAATACTGAATCACCATCATCTGTATCTACAGTATGTAAATACTGAAATATCATCTATATCTTCAGTATGGGAATACTGAAATCATCATCATCTATATCTTCAGTATGGGAATACTGAAACATCATCATCTCTATATTCAATATAGAAATACTGAATCACCATCATCTGCATCTTATCTTGTAAGTAGAAATACCGTATTTTTACGTGTTACGTCGGAACACAGGGTTCTTTGTCATCACAACTATGTTTATCACATAGAATCATTGTAGTGTCCATATTTAGGTCAAAGAGACCTGATATCAGCTTCTGAAGCCATATGACTTTACAACTTAGTAGAGCAATCTGCTATGTATTGTGCTTCAACCGTGCTAAGAGAAACACTGCACTATTTCCTGCTAAACCATGAACTCATGGCAGACCTCAAACAAAAGCATCTACCTGATGTGCTTTTCCTGTCTGAGATACTTTCAGCCCAATCTGCATCTGTGTAGCCATACAATCTATACTCATGGCTACCATCATAGTATAGAGCAAAGTCTATAGTCTCTTTCAGATATGTTTTGTAGCTACTAGGTGAACCCATCTTGGTTGAACAAGATATTGACTTAACGTGTTCACAGCAAAACAAATGTCTGGTCTGGTATTTGTTAAGCACATCAATGACTCAATGATCTGTCTATAGTGAGTCACATCCACTAACTCTAATGAGTCATCAGCTAACAGCTTTAGGTTGGAGTTCATGGGTGTGGCCATGACTTTGCATTCCAACATATTGAATCTCTTCAATATCTCTACCACATACTTTCCCTAGTTGAGAAAGATTCCTTCTGAACTTTGCCATACTTCCAGACCTAGGAAATAATGCATTAACCCAAGGTCTTTCATTTCAAATTCTTCTACTAGTTTCTTCTTGCTTTCCATGATCTATTTCTCATTCCCTATTAAGAATAAGTCATCCACATATAGTAATATAATGACAGGTACATCTTCTACAACCTTGTAGGAAATGTTAGGATCGACTTTACTCTTGGCAAAGCCCATGCTCATCAGGAAACTATCTATTCTTCCATACCAAGCTTTGGGAGCTTGCTTAAGGCCATAGAAGGCCTTCTTCAACTTGCATACTTGATTCCTTCTGTCTTCAACTTCAAATCCTTGTGACTATTTGATGTAAGACTCTTCCTCAATCATACCATTAAGGAAGGCTTGTCTTTACTTCATCATGGAAGAAACTACCATGAAAGTTTTGAAGGAAGTGTACCTTGCTACCTAAAGTAAGTGTCTCTTCAGAATTAATTCCCTCTTACTAATAGAAACTTCTAGCCACAACTCTTACCTTACTTCTATCAGCAACATATCTTATCTTGCAAATCTATTTGGAAGATACCACATTCTTGCTTTCCGGTTTGAGTACTATATCCCAAACATCATTCTAGTATCACAACATCTTCTATTAGTTTGTCTTCTCAGGTCATCAACATATCCTAGTCTTCTGCATTCAACCTTGAAGGTTGGAACCCACTTTACTCTTGGTAAAGTCTCGATCCATCACAAAGCTATCCATCATGTCATACCATGTCGAACTCAGATATAATTTTCTGTAGTCACTCCCCCTGAAGTGGAGTATCATCTTCCATCTTCATTCTGTATAGGTGGTTCTATGCTTGATATATACTTGTCAATAGAGTATGTTATGTCATAGTCTTTTTTTTTTTCTGGGGAGAATCACGAACCTTTCTTTGTACACTTGTTCCATCATATCGTATACATCATTCCCCATGATCAACTGTTATTCTTTGATCATAGGTTCTTTCATATCATTCTTTTCTTCATATTGAGTTATCTCTTGTACCCATGGTGGTCTTCATCCTTCAAGGTGGATCTACCACTCTCCGAAGCTCTTTCTTCCGTCATGGTGTCTCTGACCCTGGGAGCTTCAGATTCATGTTTATTGGAGTGAATCTTGAATTGTCATCACTTATTCTTCGGAACAAGTCTCATCCTTCTTTTCTTGTAGGAGGTTGTTCGTGACCTTTCCTACAATTCAAATGTATCAGTTTCATGGTTAGAGATATTTCATAAACATATGTATAACGACAAATTCTTATGCATCATGCAACTATTTAGTTAATACAACATTCATCCATATCTCACATAAACTTTCTAGATGCCTTCCATCTCTACTATGACATTATTGAGATTGTGCACTAATCCAATATGTCAGTGAAGAGGTTTGATAAGTAGGAATGGAGAGTTGTATAGCACCATGAGCTACTTACCCATCACATGCATATTAGAAGTATACAGTCATTAATGCAAACAATCTATCATGCATAACACATCACTGAATATAATCAAATGTATAACAAAACAATATCATGAAATGACAATTGAATACTTATCTTTATTTGTTTCATGGGTATATTCCTTCTTGAGTCTTCAACTTTATCGTCTTCTTCATTCATGATAGCATCGTTTCTTATCCAAATGCTGAGGTGGATAAGAAGTTCTTCAAGAGTTGAGATCTTCATATTCCTCATTGATTGAGGGATCTTCTTTGGAAGATGAGTGCTTGATCTTCAGAGACGAGATTCTTCTTCTTCCCAAAGTATGCTGAAAGTAATCAATTCCTTCTGGAACACATTCCTTGAATGAATGAATTCCATGATCCTGGGAGGCCATTCAAGGTGGCCATCACCACTTCTACATTCTTCACTTATTCTTCAGCTGGTTTCTTAAGGTCATATTTCAATCTATGTTCTTCCCTTCAAATAGCTTGGTCAAGGAATCAAACCTCATCGATGTCTTTAGGGAAGACACTTGTAGAACAAGTTGATTCGAGACTGAATCATCAATAATCTTCTGGGCTTTGACCAAGTTCTTCTTGTGAAAGGATTCTAGCCTCATCTCCCTCTGAAACTGGAACCTCTATGCTCATGTAGGTGTCCAATCCATTTTCTTTAGAGAGATCATATACTTCTAGGTTTGGAAGTTTTCAAATTCACCAATCTTATCATCAAGCTGATGTGATAGATCACTTTGAAATGAGAACCTCAAATGAACATAGCAAAGGATTAGATCTTACTGATTTGAGGTGTCCGTGCTGGTTCTGGAGTTGGCTAATCTAGGGTTTGTCACAGAAACCTTAATTTTAAAACTTGGAATATTTTAGATCTGATTGGATAGACAGATAGATCTCTTCAAATGGAGCTGTCCAATGTACTCCATTTCTGAAAACAGTGGAGGGAAGCTCCCGGAACAGGAAGCCCTAATTTTCCAATTTCTTCTGCAAAAATGCCTGTTAATGTTTCTGTGATATCTTCGAAATTTATGCTCCTCTATGTCTAAACTTTTTTACTAAGGTAACTGCGCATGTCCTTGATCCACCACCATAGGTTTCATCAGAATTGGTTTCACCATTTGGGATTTATGATCCTTTTCCCAAGGTGACCTGTTACAGGACTGTTCAAAACAGCGAAGTTGTATGGCATGCCACATGTCACTGGTTCATATTCTGAGTCTGATATTTAGACCACCGAAATTACAGTCCATGCCCTTTCTGCAACATCTTCAGGAATTCCATTTGGACCTCTGTAGCCCAACATATTGTAATTCTCCCCAGGTGTCCTGTTTAGGGATGAATTCTAGAAGAGGCGAGAACCCTAACTTGGAGAGAACATATCTCCTGGAATACAGCGAATCTGAGGATGAATTTTGGGCAGTGTTCATCAGGATTTTATCTTCGGCCCCTACAATTTTCAGCTCCTGATCCTACGCCAATCTCAGAATATAGCGAATGTGCCAAAACGTAGCAGTTTTAGTATTTAGGGTTTTTCTAGCTTGGGGTCAAACTAGGGTTTGACTTTCCCGGAGATTCACCCAACCAAAAATCTTGATCCAGGTCTCTAAACTTCAGTTTTGATGAGGAGAACAATCCTATGCTGGTCTCACTAAAAAATTCCTCTTCTGTAGAAAGCCCTAATTTCCACATCGAAAATTGAAAATGCTTGGAATCGAATTCTGCTTCGACAGAACGATGCACCCTTCAAAGGAGAGTCATCCTAGCCTTCTTTTGCTGATTGATTATGGAGAGAGAACCAAAAAATAAGAAGCCCTAGCTTCT
Organism: Pseudotsuga menziesii; assembly: GCA_001517045.1. Taxonomy (NCBI): domain Eukaryota; kingdom Viridiplantae; phylum Streptophyta; class Pinopsida; order Pinales; family Pinaceae; genus Pseudotsuga; species Pseudotsuga menziesii. The sequence continues at coordinate 208,996 of LPNX010431025.1, read as the reverse complement.
GTAACTTGTGAAAGATGCCCTATTTAGGTTAGCTCTGATACCATGTTAAATTTTCATATGCTTAACTAAGACATCAGTATATCATTTCATTTGTTTTCATAATAAAAGCATATAAAACAGGATCACTGAAAGAAACAGTATCACAAGAACAACACAGATTTATCCTGGAAAAACCATAAAGGGAAAAACCCAGCAAAAGCTTCCTCAATATAGATGCCCAAAAAGGGAAAAAGGTAAAACCAACAAGGAGATCAAAAACCTGATTCTCCTCCTTCTCCAGCAACTCCTCTCCTCCACAAGTGCGCTATTCCAAGTGAGTGTGTGTGTCTCAAGTGAGGAGCACTACACCTCTATTTATATTCATCCATTCACTTAAAGTTTACTCAATTAACATGTCAGCTTAAGTTAACTCATGTAGGCTCGAGTTACACATGTAGGCTCAAGTAACCACACTGGGGTGCTGATGACCCACCTTTACAATTTGAGGGGACTACCTCATGACTCTTATTAGTTCTTTCGATTAGGAGCATCGGGGTACAAAGAAATACAAATGGTTCTCCCGGTTGCACCATCGGGGACCACAAAATATACATAAAGAATATTCTTCGAAGTTACAATATTTCAACATATTTCACCTTCTGCTAACATAAGCTGTTCCTCTGGTCAGAATGGTTTAGATCTAGAACAAATGAACGACAAAGGATGAAGACCCTCCCTGGATATCGTAGATACCTGCAATGCCTGCTTTGATAGTAAACCTATGTACCTGCAATCAGATTAAACATGTAAACACATCAAAGCTACCAAAACATAATCTATTAATCCATGTCAGTGATTAAGGAATCCAACAACATTTACATGTGAAATCAAAGAACAACAGTAAAGTGGGATGAAAATCAGCTTTGCATTAATATTAAAATGGAGAAGTTTACAACCAATAAAGCCTTGGTGTTGACATGCATCTCCATGAAACGAAAACTTTCATTCCCATAAGCTCCAAATTTTCTCTCTATGCTCTCCAATGGCTTGGGCCAAGTGGTCAATCCAACAGCATAACAATACTTCAATGGTTCTCCCCCTCAACCATGGACATGAGCTTGTATTTATAACGATCAATGGATAAGGATGATTGAGAGATTTTTGGATGAGGTGGCCTCTAAGATCCTAGGATGGGGGATCTCGAGCTCAACTGACCCACAATGATAGGGATAAGGGAGGACACAAGGCTCATGATCTAGAAGCCTCGAGAATCTTCTCTTTTTCCCATTTTACCCAAGGTACCGCTTTTCTCCTTCTATGACAGAGCGGTTCAGGTAAGAAATGCTTATAGACCAAGGGCTATAAGCAGTGGCACCACTTATGGAAAATAGAAGAAAGGCGATGCGAGCAAGGAACTGCTCATGGCTAACAAGGAAAGCGCAGTACTGGGAATTTTCATGAAAGATTGACAAACAACATGGGTTTCCACTCCAAGTGCCGAGATTCAGGGCAAGTAGGTATGTCAAAGGTCTTATCACATGATGATGATAGGATTTTGGTATAACAAGATGCCCCCAAAATCATGAGTCTTAGAGGGATATGATAAACAAGATCTTTGAGAGAACAAGTCGTTGCTACAAGGTGAAAATGTCAGCCCAAACAGAGCATGTTATCAAGTAGGCATCTGTAGTACATCAATATTTTGACTCATAAATGCAAGTAACCAACTCATGGCTATAGACCAATACACGGCAGATCCATGGGAGGAATAAACAAGCATGGCTACTAGAATATAGCATAGATCATACAATGTAGATCTATGTCATACAGACGCAAATTTGAGCATAGCCACGACCATACAAATGTGGATCCATGCTAGACACACAAAAATGCATCGCAACTTGGGGAAAAGCAATGAGCGCTTTAAACAAATACCTAGGGTCTTCGGCTCATCTTCCACAAGGTACGATTTTATCCATGCGATTACAATGATCTGAAGTCAAACATGGTAGAAACCACTTGATCACCAGTCAATGATGTGAACCATTAACAAGTGCGAGGGACGTCACCATTGATGTCAATGATTCCCAAGGTACTCTAGTACAATCTACTGAGTGTGAATAGATGTTTTGATGTCGAACACCCAGTCAATTCTATCGATCAAAGGCCAATGATGTGAACCTATGTTGAAATCAAGAGAATCTATCATTAAAGCATATAGATCTCAAGGTACTAAATATTATTTCTAAGACTATTTCCCAGATGATGAGCTGATGTCGACTAGGATAGTCTCGTCGAAGGAGGGCCATGATGAGTCCCACATCGATGACACAAAACTCGCAACATAGTTATGGAATGATGTAAATATAGTAACCATAGGACTGACTCAAAAGTACTGACACAAAGACTGTGTTGACTGGAGAGGTAAACCTTCTTCAAATCCCCTTTGAACATCGGGTGGCATGACTAAATGGGAAAAACACAATGCGATAGTGGACAATGCATTCTTTTGAAAGACTCAAAGGAGTGGCATGACTCATGAAAGTGGATCATCATGGAGATCAGCTGAATACCCAATTGAATGACATGATGTGCAGACAAGTGCCATGTTTAAAGGTAATGAAAAACTACTGCCATTTATTTACTAAATGATTCCCTTCCCATTTCCCCCATCATGATCGATGAGTGCCTCTTTTTGGTTTTACGAGTTCAAAGAGGGTAACAAACACTCGGTATAGCTTGTCGGAAGACAAGTCCAGACTCATATATTTTATGAACCTGAGAGAGGAGGGGTTTGTTCCCAAAACGGGTCTCTCAATGTTTAATTTAACGAGTCCAATGAAAGAAAACTCGGTATCATTCATGTTTAGAGAGTCTAAACGATTATGGAAGAAGACTCCAAAGGGGTCCTTTTTCATATGATTTAGTCTCTAAAGCCTGAAAAAGTGTAAAATCATACCTTAGAGAACTCTTCCAGTCATGATTGGCTGGATTGTTCCTTTTTCATAAATAGTCCTATTCAAACCGAAAAAGAGATAACCTATTGTCGAATGGATGACTCTTCAAATTCTTTAATGAGTGTGAAGAAGACAAGATTGCTCGATGATCTTTTCATATTTAAGGAGCCCGAAAAGAGTTTAAAGAAGAATCCATTAGACTTTTTTCATGTTTGAATCTAGAGCACGAAAAAGTAATAAACTAAGCTCAAACCACTTTTCATGTTTTAACCAGAGCAAGAAAAATGAAAAGTAAGCTCAACACCATATTACTATTTTTAACGAGATCGAAGATCAGTTGAAAGAATGCTCAAAGATTGGTTTCATTTTTACACAAGCTTGAAACCAATGGGTAAATTATGCTTGAAAAATCCCATTAACATGATATATAGAGGTTGGAATCTTTCCCCCAGCATGAATGCTAGCAAAGCCTACCCCTAACATGGTTTCTAGGGGCTCGACATGCCCCCCAAGCTTCTTTTCGTCTGACAATTCTTCTTCAATACCCAACCTAAAAACCTGGTTACTAATGTGAAAATGTTCACCAGGGGGGTAGGAAGAACGAGAATTGGGAAGGTGAAAATAAGGTTCAAGTTCTAACACTAAAGTGAAGACTTGACTCAAGGGAAGGGTGTTATAGCTGATTTTACCACACCTGGTGAATCACACTTATATGGCCTTCCCCTGTCCCTCTGCAGACTCTTTGGACCCCATGGACCTTTATTATACCTTTGATGTTTCCAAGATCATCTCTAAAAACATGCTGAAATTGCTATACGCGACTTTTAAACCCTTTCTCGCGTATATACATGGGTTTGACCCCTAAAACCACGTGCATCGGGATGTGTGTAAAAGGCCAAATTATTTTAGAGTTTTCCTTGACATGGATCTGAATCACTTGTCTCTTGGCCTTCCATATTCCTTGAGATCACTCGGATTCGAACCTTCATTGCCCCATTGAAGAGCTATATAAGGAACCCTTTGGATACATTGAAAATATATGTGAGAATTGAGAGAAAAGAAACTATAGTCCATTGTTGCCAGAACTTATGCTTGAGTCTGCATCCCTTTGTCCCTTGGAGAGCTTTGGTGTTCTTCCCAAGCTTGCCTTTTGCTTGTGAGCTTGCTATCAAGAGATGGAGGATTGAGGTGGTGGAGGCCCAAGCGGGGGACTCAGTTTCTCTGATTCGCAGACATGCCGACAAAGGTTGTATTCATTGTAATATCTGATTTTATATTAATAGAAATATCTTTTCCTATCCAATAATGTATGTTTGAATGAATATTTTATCCATGGATGATTTCAAATGCTTATACGTTGTTGATTAGATATGCTAGAGTAGATCTAACACTAATGTATATAGCATGTTTGTCTTGGTTATTGATTGTTGAGGAAGTAATTTACCAATTCAAGCTGGAGTTGGAAAGCTCAACAGGGATCTACTTCAACCGTCCGGAATAAGGTATGAGTTTGGATCCTTTAGTGTTAGATATTTGATTTCTCTTGCATATTGGAAAGGATTGATTTCTGGAGTCAAGATGTCTATTGTGGTATCCCAAGCCATAGGAATTTCTCTCCATAATAGAATTGGTGACTCCACTTGGGAGTTCCTAGTAGTTGTCCTTTGGGGGTTTTCTATCGGCATTCAATGACTTTGAATTTCTCTTATTTCTCTGTTTCTGTGTTGGGTCTGGGGGAATATATGCTTGGTAGTGTCTGATTGGTGTGAATTTTGTCTCATCTTGTGTGTTTGCCTTTGTTTTTATGCACTTTTCTTCCTGTACATGAGTTTTTAACTCACGGTCATGTATATACGTTTCACTGATATATCCATGTACGTACGCGGTTTTTCTGTGAACAGTCGCGTATGCCCTTAGTTTTTCCTTCTAGAGGAATATTGATGGTTGCTGGGTGAATTTTGATAATTGCTGAGTCTCCTTTGACACTGCTAGAGTCTGTATACACCTCTGTTTCTGACCAGAGACATCTTTTTTAGGGTAAATTTCTTTTCTAAGAATGTTCTTATCATTGCATTTTTGATTTTTTGTTTTGGGATTAGTGCATTATATTTCTTTTACCTTAGTACTTTGTGTGAGTCATGTTTGAGTGTGCTTTCCAAGTCTGGGGGTAGTAGAATCATTCTTTTGCTTTAGTATCTCATTTTTGTTTCAAAAAATACAAAAATATTTGCTTATTTGCATCATTATGCATTGCATTTTGCATGGTACTTGCACTAGGTTTTGCTTTGAAGTATTAGTTAGGAATTCATATAGGAACGATTGCACTTATCATTTGAAGAAAAAAATTTCATTTCATGTAGTAGCATACCGTGTTTTCATTGGACACAATGCATTTGCATTGATTGTTAGGTGTGCATTTTGCTTCATGTTGCATCGTAACACCATTAGTTGCACGACCATCTACCTCTTTTGAGTAATAAATCCAAATAAAATGAACGCTTAATTAAAATGAATTACACTATTTTCTTTTATAGGGCACACCAACAAGATTAGGTTTTAGGGTCTTGTAATAGTTCATTGTCAGTAAATTCTCCAAGACCACTAAACAACAACATGTACGTGTCTGTCCAGGTGAGAGTGTGAAATTCCTTGGTATAATTGGTGTTTCTCAGGATCCTCCTCTCAAAAGGGAGTTAAACACAAGACAGTGTGAGCGGTTATTGATTGGGATGACCCCTAGTCATAACTGAGTAGCACCGAATATATTCCCAGGATTGTATTCGTATCTGTGGGATCTTTCGAGAGTTTCGAGCTTTGCTACCCTGCCCATACGGTAAATCCCACCTATGACTTTCTGCCTGAGCATTGATTATATTGAGGTGACCTTAGTTTCCTTACCTAGGATATCGAGGGGGTGCTTTGCAGGGGTTATTCTGCAGGTGTCCTGGCCAGGTTGGGGTCAGACAACACAATCACTTTACGTGTTGAAGCTGAGGGCCACAATAATTGGTTACGTACCTCCGCTTGTTGTGTATGGAAGTCTCAAGCCTCTCCTAGGAGAGACATACCTCCTTCATTTGGGAGCTCACTTATCCTACCCTTGATTGTTTTTGTTTGGCTTTAGATTTTATTGGTGTATGCTCTGTGCACATTAGCTTTCTTAGGGTTTGTGTAATTAGAGAGACTTTTATATTTTTGACTCATTGTGGATTCAGGTGCAGCTCCTACCCATTCGCATCATTTAGCAGGACTTCTGCCTTCTAACTCTCCTCCTACTTTGGGAGAGAGAAACAGATGGTGCAGGTAGACTACTTCGCACATTGATTTACACACAATGGGAGATTGTGAATATGGTATTCCTGAGCTTTCTTCTCCACTTTGAGTGGATGGCAGGGATTTTACTCCTACCTATGATCCTTCACCTGATATGCCTATAATTTCTAAGTTAGGCCCTGTAATTTCTGAGATAGGTACTTTTCATGATAGACCTACTTACTCTAGCTATGATCCCCCATTCACGCATCGCCGATATGGAATGCTGGATGATGAGAATCATTATGAACTTTCAAGAACTAGTTATGGTATTTATGGTATGTCTAGTATTCCCACACATGATATGGCATTTCATGTCGAATCGGAGTTTGAGCCTAACACTAAGCCTGGGGGCACTTTTATTCCTTACCATGTGGATAGGTTTGGGAGCATGAGTAATATTGCAACTTCCATATTGGGGGTGGAAGCTACATCACATATTTATCCTAGAACTAGGGTTAGTGATCCTATTAGGATACCAAATCCAAGACGAGTGACTATAGGGAACACCACGTACATAATTTCACAGGTCCCTTCATCCTCAGTTCCTTGTTCTTCGAATGTCATTCCTCCACCTCATTCACGTGGTCCTTCGGGTCGAAATGTCCCTACGATTCATGTCCATACTGCTCCTACTCACACAGTTGTGTCTCAAGTTCAAGTACCTCCTGTTGTTTCGGGGGGTTGTATCCCTACTACTGGAGGTCATGTCATTACTTCTGGAACCTACATTCCTACTTATGGAGTGTCTCATGGGACATCTCATGGGATGTATTCTGGACCTTATTATGGGACGTAGTATGGACACGGTTATTCACCTTATGGGTACAGGTATCAACAACCCACTTACTCTCCTAATTATGGATTTGTAGCCCCACATAGTCAAGGTACATCACATTATGGAGCTTCCATGCCACCCTACATGGGTCAAACAAGAGGAGGGAACTATGACCAAGGCCATGATGGTTACGCTAATCAGACCTATGTGAACCAACACTATCAGGGAGCGGTGCATCAACCTGCTCATCCTAGGCTCCCTTTCCTCGCAATGCTAAATCTTCCTGGCTTGTCAAGACTGACGAATGATCATGTATCTCATGACGTGGCTTGGCCAGCTATCCCTACTAAGCTTCCCTCGAACATACCCAAATTCGAGGGAAAAACTGGAGAGGATCCGAGCGAACATGTTACTACATTTCACCTATGGTGCTCTTCCAATTCCTTACACAAAGATTCGATCTGTTTAGGGTTGTTCCAACGCACCCTTACAGGGCATGCCATGAAATGGTATATAGAGTTACTTAAGGGGGCATTCGCTTTGTTTGATGACCTAGCGATGACTTTTCTCAACCACTTCCAACTACCAATGTTGGTACAGAACTCTTGTTGACATCTTGGCAGGATAAAGCCATGCATATCTCGGACCATATCCAAGAGTGGCATAGATAGAAGAGGTTGATTAAATCCTTCATACCGCTGGAGTTTCTCCTCGACTAGTTCCTTAATTCGTTATTGCCTTATATAGCGAAGGATGTTTCTACATCCGGAGTTCAAAGTGAGGAACAAGCCATTTTTAGTGCACAGGAATTGGACTTGATTTATGCTCAATCCGGTTTGTTATATGAGAGCATTCCCAATGCTCCACATTCTAGTTTCAACCCCAAAGTTAAACGTGGACCACATGCCGATGGCATTGTTGGTTGGGAAAGTGCTAAGCCTATGGATTTAGTTGTGCAATAGGTCAGTCAATTGTCGATCAAATAATATACTTCAGGACAAGCCACAGATTTGTCTCAACCCACCCAAATGGTGAGTGTGCTTTCATTGCAATCGTCAGACCAGAAGGGTAACCAGCAACCCGGAAGGAATAGAAAGAAGGGTAAAAAAAATAGTAAGGGTGGGAATAGGAATGAAAATGCTAATACTAATGAGAAGAATGCCCGAAATGCTGGGGGGGACAAGAAATCTAAATGTAAGGTTAAATTTCCTTGCAAGTTATGTAAGGATGATCACCTCACTTACTTGTGCCCTTGTATCGATGAAGCCTAGAGATTCTTAGCGCATGGCCTAGCTGTGCTGACCAACCCTTTACCTCACAATCAAAACATGAACTCGAGGACCCATGATCAGTCTGGTGGTGATCAAGATTCGTCGGAGGCTAGTGGTCATGGTTGCATCAACATGGTGTGTGTTACAAAGGTTTTGACTCATGCGAAGGACTATGGTTCGTCACAATCCGACCCAAGAAAGGAACTTAATCCACCAGGGACTCCTTTGCGTATTGAAAAACTTGTGGATAAACCTAAAGCTGCACCTCGCATTCTTAAGGAAGTCCTTAAGTGTTCAGGGCACAATATTAATCCCCGAGCCACCCAGAACTATTCTATTCTCGAGGATTTGGGCCACACTCATTGTGCGATGTCTGCACTAGAAGTACTTCAGAGTTGTCCTTCACAAAGGAAGGCTTTGATTTCTACCCTTGGTGTGAATGATGATAACTCTTCCTTCGTGATTAAATTTGAAACCGTGGGACTGCAGCCTCACTTTTCTTACTATGTGTCTCTTTTGATTCATGTAGAATGTCTTAACATGACCATCAAGCGCACTATGATTGACGAAGGAACTGCTGCTTCTGTGATGTCTTTATCATGTTGGAAGGGTTTAGGTTCCCTTGAGTTGTCTAAATCTAGTACCATGTTGACTGCTTTTGATGGGAGATCATTTAGGCCGCACAGAATCCTTCCTTCCCTTAAGGTCCGTTTGGGGGGGAAGATCATTGCGATAGAGGTCGAGGTGGTTGATGCGCCCCTTAACTATAATCTCTTGCTGGGTAGAAATTGGATGTACAGTATGCAAGCCATAGATTCTTCTCTATTTCTCATTGTATTCTTTCCATTTAATGGGAAGATAGTTATGATTGATCAAACGTCATTCAATAATCCATTGGTTATTGCATCTTCGGGAGCTTCGATCCCGATTGTAGAACACTCTCTTCCGGCAACTGGGAGTATAGGTGTGGGCATGTATCCATCCCTTATGGGAAGCTTTAGTTTTCCTGCACCTATCCTTATGATAGGGTCTAGTTCCATTGAGGCTTCGACATCTATGAGATCGATGTCTTTTCGCACATACCATATGGAAGATCCTTGGATTCTTCCTACACTGAATACTTTGAGTGAGCCCATCGTGACGGACATGTCATTGCCTGCAACTATGGTAGCTTATCAAGCCAATATTGGGTGTGTTGCAGAGCCTAGTCCTTCCTCTTTGCGGATGGAGGAGGAGGACCCGTATGTGCTGCCTGCATGGGAAGTTCAATATTCTCACATGCATGATTGCCTTGATAGTTTTTTTCCTTTAGACGAAGTGATTATTGAGGCCATGTCAGGGGTTGAGCCACCTTGGGAAGAATTGCATCATAGATCTTATTTTCTTCCTGAGCTTGACTGCTTGGAGCATGAGGACTTTAGGGAGGTTATTAGTGAGAGAATTGGTAGTCCCATGGTTCCATTAAGCTCTCCTGGTTCGATGGCTGATGGGAACATGGAAAATATATCTCCTACCATTCCTATCAATATCTCTCATGATCTTGGAAAGATTGAGAATGTCTATAATGGGGCAGAATGTTCCCATGCTGAGATTCAAGAGTACACCGAGTTGTTTAAATAATTTAGTGATATATTTGCTTGGTCTTATGATGAAATGCGAGGTATCGACCCTCGCATTGTTGAACATGAGATTAAAACTTATCCCAATGCTAATCCTGTTCGACAACGTTTACGTGCAATGAATCCTAGGAAAGCACCCGCGATTAAGGTAGAGATAGAAAAACTGTTGAAAGCTAGTTTTATCTATCCCGTTCCCTTGACAAAGTGGGTTTCAAATCCTATTTCAGTGGATAAGAAGCAGGGAGTGATCCATATATGCACTGATTTTTGTGACTTGAATCATGCCTGTCCTAAAGACAATTTCCCCAGACCATTTCTTAATCAAATTTTGGATGAATGTGCGGGTAGCGAGGTTTTTTCCTTTATGGATGGCTTTTCTGGATACAATCAGATACAAAATAAACGTGAGGACCAACATAAGACTACCTTTATTTGTCCTTGGGGAACCTTTGCATATCGAAAGATGCCTTTTGGCCTTAAGAATGCCAAAGCCACTTTTCAGTGGGCTATGACCTTGATCTTCCATGATCTCAAATCAATTATTGAAGTATTTTTGGATGACCTTACTGCTCATTCTCATATGAGAATGCGTCATTCCTATCATTTGAGATTAGTGTTCAAAAGGTGCCACCATCATTTGGTCAGGTTGAATCCTCACAAGTGCATCTTTTGCGTGAAGTCTGGTCGCTTATTAGGGTGCATTGTCTCTAAGGAGGGTATTAGAGTCAACCCTTTGAAGGTAGAGAAAATACTTCAGTTGTCTCCCCCGGAAAACATTAGACATCTTCAATGTTTGCAAGGCATGGAAAAATTATTATGAATATTGGTTGTCAACATTGCCAATTTGACTAGAGGATTTATGCGTCTTTTGAAAAGGACACCACCTTTTGTTGGGATGAGCGAGCCCAGGAGTCCTTTGATGCGCTTAAACGAGCCTTAGCATTGGCCCCGGTGATTAGTCCACCTGACCATAGCCGTGACTTTCTACTTTATGTGGCTGCATCCATGGAGATGATTGGTATGGTTTTGGTTCAAGAGGATGAGGAGCTCCAAGAGCATGTCATATACTACCTGAGCTGAAACCTTATTGATGTGGAAGTTCGTTATTCCCATGTTGAGAAGCTTGACTTAGCTACCGTACATGCGGTTCAACGGTTGAGACATTATATTCTCCTTCTCCAAACCTTGGTTGTAGCCCATGTAAATCCATTTCAATTCGTCCTCACTCGAAGGATGATTGGGGGAAAGTATAATAAATGGATTGTCATCTTGCAAGAATTCGATCTTGAGTTTGTTTCGGCAAAATTGAAGAAATCGTTAAATTTTGCGGAGCTTATATCGAATTTTCCAAGTGAGGAGGAGGAGATGGTTTGTGAAGATACGTTTGTCGATGAGCAAATCTTCTTAATCTCAACTTTGGATCCATGGTATGGGGACATCACGGATATTTTTACAAACATTGAAGGTCCCTACTCACCTCTCATGGGATGAACGACGATGATTATGTCACATATCCAAGAATTACCTCATAGTGGATAACACCTTGTACCACCATGGGGTAGATTCCATTTTACGTCATTGTTTAACTCATGAGGAGGCTAAGCTTGTGCTGAATGATTGCCACGGAGGGGTGTGTGGTAGTCATTTATCTGGGCTTTCTACAGCCCAAAAAATCTTAAGAGTGGGTTATTTCTGATTGTCGATCTTTAAATATTGTGTAGATGCGGTCAAGAAGTGCCACCCTTTCTAGGTGTTTGCATGGAATATGCGCTCACGACGTGCCCCATTACATCCCATCATCACCGCTGGTCCCTTCACTAAGTGGGGGCTTGATATCATGGATTGTAACCCAGCTTCGGCTGGGGGGCATCATCATATCATAGTGGCTATTGACTACTTCACGAAATGGGCTGAGGCTATGCTTACAGTTAAATTTGATAGTGAGACAGCCGCACACTTTGTATTCAACAAGATTATTACTGAGTTCGGTATTCCGAAGGAGCTTGTCACTGACCATGGCAAGCACTTTCAGAATCGTATGATGGAAGAGTTGGCCTCAAAGTTAGGGTACAAGCAAGAGAATTCCTCCTCTTACTACCCTCAAGCAAATGGATAGGTTGAAGCAGCGAACAAATCACTCAAATCCATTCTCCAACAAACCATCGCACAAAGAAATACTAATTGGCATATCATGTTATATCCTGCTTTGTGGGCTTATAGAACTGCTGTTAAGACTGCCACAGGTTTTTCTCCATATCAGCTTGTACATGGAGTGGAGTCAGTATTGCCGGTTGAGTGTAAGATTCCTTCTTTGAAGCTAGCCATAGAGCTCTTACTAGACATTTCCCCATTGGAGGAGCATTTGATCCACTTAGAGCAACTTGATGAGCAGCACCAAGATGCCTTGGTGGCTCTAGAAGTGAATAAGCATCGCGTTAAGGTCCAATAGGATAAGTTTGTCCATCCAAGGAGGTTTAGTGAGGGAGATTTGGTCCTTTTGTGGGATCAACTGAAAGAACCCTTTGGGGCAGGAAATTTTAACCCCATGTGGCGTGTTCCTTACGTTGTGAAACGTGTGTTAGAGAAGGGTGCTTATGAGTTAGTGGATTATGAGAGAACGACCTTGGTGGAGCTTAGAAATTGGCTCTATCTTAAAAATTACTATGCATGATTTTCAGCCAGGGCTGACTATTGTATATTATTGTACAGTTTTGCATAGGTAGGTATTTTCTTATGGTGATCGGGTTTGTGATTAGTTTTTGTTTCTTTTGGCAGATGTCAGTGGAATCTTCCACCTTCATAGGATTTGTGGATGGTGCGAGCCGTCACACTCAACACTCAGCCTCTGTTGCTTGGGTGATTTATACTCCTACGGGTAAGGTATTGTCTTCAGGAGGAATACATGTTACAAGAATTAATAACAAGTTGCTGACTCATATGCTAACTATGTGTTAGATTGGCATTTGTTTCATAGACAATAATCTCATCACGAACATAAATTTTACACATGTAAATAAATAAATCGATCATCATAAAAGTTTTTTATAGACATCCAAAATGTGTTAATACATAGTGTCATAATGCAAAAATGGGGCTCTCGAGCCACCAAACTATAAATACACGGTAGTACAAAATGTATCACTCCCACGTATCTAAGCCTATGAAGGAGTAGGGGGGTTGTGATCATGGAATGCCACCATGGATCTAGCTAGCCATTGAAATAGCCGAACCCATGCTCATGGTACACCCACCACCTGGCGCTGCATGGCCTCAGGCAAGTCCTCGACTTGTGCCATGCATACCCTGTGTGTCGGTCTCACGAAGTTGGTATGGATGCTTTGGAGCGTCTGCTCCGCATCCACACCCATGATGTCCTCTCCTCTTCCCCTCTGTCTATGACGAGGGAAGCCTTCAGGCTACCATGGTTCTACATTTGGATGCATATGGTAGATGTCATTATGTATTGTCACCCAAAAACATGTCTTTTGATTCCATATAATCAGAAAACACAAAAAAATTAAACAACTCAAAATTAAAAAAAAAAGAGGGTTGGGATTTGTTACCAATGTCACTGTATGCCAACCCTAGTGATAGCGGCATGTCAGGGTCTCCCCAAAAATCTATCCCTGCATAGGGTTAATCATCGATGGCAACTATCTGTTGTCGCCACCATGGAAAGAAATCAGCTGGATAGGGGTTGGAAACCCTACCTCCACCCAGTCTGTGCATCACATCTACCCAATGTCATTGGGCCGGATCTCAAACCCCGTGTAGAGGAACATAAACTCTAGGGATCCATCTCGAAACACGCTCGAAGAAGAATGTGCTCAGTATGCTGCTGAAACTAAAGTTTCACACCCTGCCCATCTTGCAGTCGTTGAGCTGTTGTTTCATGTTGCTCAACAATGTCGTACTCCAATCATAAACTATGGTCCTCATGCACTCCATGGCATAGAACATCAATGGCCACGAGGCCTTATGGAGTGAGGCTAGCCCCACTATCCTTCCCAGTGTCAGTAGAATGGCCTTTAGGCCTAGCACATGTATGGAGTTAGTTGGGATCTGACTCCCCACCTTATCTGTGTTTGGATAATAGTACACTGCTATGTACTCATCTATAGTCAGGCCACCTCCGGGCCTGCGACAACATAGGTTCACCACTTCCCCCCATTGGGAAAGTCCAGTAATAAAGTATATGTCCTCCACTTCTATGGTGAGGGACATCCCGTCTATCTGGAATCACTCTGAGTCTGGATCCTAGTATTCTACTAACATCTGCACCAATCTTGGTTTGGCCCTTAAGACACCAAGACACCAAAACTTGTAGAGCCCGCATGACTGCAAAGCTTGTTGAGCCATTAGATATGCCCTTACTGCCCCTTCTACATCACCGTGCTCACTTTCTCTCCATTCTAGGACCATCCTGCACATAAAATTTAAGTTTGATCCATTAGAACACTTAAAAAACATTGAACGCGGGCGCATACGTGAATGTTTGCTGAATAGCCGCATATGTACACGACTTTGAGGTCTTTTTACGTGTATATCCAGCCCTATACATGGAAAAATCCTCGATTTCCGCATGGGCCGAGGCACGTATCTTCGATTGGCCTAGAATCCTAAATGTGCCGTGGAAATTGATAAAATTTGCATGAAAATGAAAGAGCAGGGCAAGGGTAAGTACCTAGAAAAAATGGGAGTGGATTCCACCGGCTAGATCTCCTGGAATTTGCTGTTGAAGTTCTGAGCTCAATTGGGTAAAAATTTCAAATGTTATATAATGTTTTGAATTTTTTACTATTTATAGAATTTTTGAAAAATTTTGAAAATGTTTACACCCTTTTCTATAGTTTGGACCGTTTCTAATCCTTTTGGACCGTTTTTGGACTAATTTATGATGTAGGAGACCATTTTGAACATCGTTTTGACCATTACTTTGACCCATTTGTGCCCGTTACAGGTATGATGTTTAAACTGGCATATATGTTAGGCTCACCCCCATTTGCATCTTGCACGACCTTATGACCATTTCATTATAGCCTTAGGTATGAACCCATTCTATTATGTCATGAAACCTTCTTATTGTTTTAGAAGTGGCATGATGTGAATGGTAGAGCTTGACCTTACATGGGTACCTTAGTTAGCGCCTTATTTGCATTTGGTGCCCATGCTGACATTTTGTCCCTTAGGGTGTGGGAGTCCATTGTATAGTATTTCCATGACATTTCACAAGAGCCGCATACTCCTCTTAATCTTTTGCTGGCCTATTTCCCCCAGGACTCCCTTATGTCAAGTTGTAATTGCATTATCATGAGCTTTTTCCTGCCTTCTTGAGCCTTACGCTGGCTTCCCTGACTTTGAGTTTCAGCCATATAGCTCGAGCTTGTCTCATGTCTAGCCATGCAGAGCCATCTTTTATATCCTTTGCAGCTTGATTCCCTATTTTACCAGGAGGGGACTTTCCCCTGAGTGTCGCTATCCTACACATATATCCTTGCATTGAGCATAGGTATGTTCCACTCTTTGGAACTAGTTTGTTTTCCCATATGACACTCATATCCTCCTAGTCTATAACTATAAAGTAGTTTTATTCTTTTTCAAGCTTTTTAAATATTTGAAAAAGTCCACAAAAAAAATTAAAAAACCAAAAATCTGAATAAGGAAATATCTTATCTTTGGCAGCTGTCGAGTCATGTAGCCTTTGAATAGAGCACTTCGTATCACATCCGTTGGTTGGGTTTATAGTTTGACTTTAGGAGATGTACTCAATTATCTGAGTTTATCTCCACCAACTGGTTAAGCTTCCAGTCCCTATGGAGCCTTTCTTGATGCCTCTTGTGTCGCAGAGATGTCCCAATTTTTTATATCAAGTCTATGCTGCCTACATTCAGTCACCATTCATCGTTATGCTCTTGTTCGAAGGAAGTTTAAACCTGAGTTGACCATTCCTCAGTTATCTCTACTTTGCATGTCGGTCATTCCTAGTACAGTTACTAGTTCATGCACCTTATGATCGATTCCTTCCACATTATACAACTTTGTTGAGTACCTCGTGTTGGATGATGAGGGATGCCTTAATTCCCTCCTTCCATTGGAATTCATCCCATCGACTTCAGATCATTTATTCTGGGATTGGAATCTAGAGTCATTTGTGAGTGCCTTGAGACTTGCAGTCATCAGTGGCAGGTTCTCTCACCATCGATAGTTCTTTGGGAATACATCAATGTCCCTTGATCGATGGATTCTCTCAAGTGTTCGAACTCAACACATTTATTCACATTTGTTGGTTTGCACTCTAGTACCTTGATTCCCATTATCATTATTGGTGGGTGATCTCCTATCTATTAATGGTATACATCAATGATTGGTAATCAGATGATGGACTACTATGTTTGACCTTGACACCTCTATTCACATAGTAGGACATGTACTCATAGCGGTTTGTGTAGAAGACCTTCCAAATTGGTGGCATCTCTTATATGGTACCTCCTTAATCGTATCAGTGTTCATGAGATTTCAGCTCTCATGACTTGATTCCAGTTTATGTCAGACATGTCCATCCATTATGGAGATCTTGATCCATTGTATATCTTCAGCCATTATGGAGATCATGATCCTTTGTATATCTTCATCATGGATATTCTGATCTATGTATATTGTACATGGCGATGACCACTTATGTCATATTTTGCATCATGTCTGTTCATGGCCATTGTACTCTTATGTATCTGGGACTGCTATATGTATTTGCAGTTATATGCAGAGTTGTATCATTGTATTATGCTAATTGGGTGGCTAGTCTTCCACTGGGTTCTTCATCACTCCACTTCTCAAATAGACTTATAATGCATTTCAGCCATCGTATGACCCCTCTGACCTCACACATTAGGGGGCATCTGTTATAGCTGATTTTACCACACCTGGTGAATCACACTTATATGGCCTTCCCCTATCCCTCTGCAGAATCTTTGGACCCCATGGACCTTTTTTATACCTTTGATGTTTCCAAGATCATCCCTAAAAACATGCTTAAATTGCTATACGCCACTTTTAAACCCTTTCTCGCGTATATACGTGGGTTTGACCCCTAAAACTGCATACATCGGGATGTGTGCAAAAGGACAAATTCTTTTAGAGTTTTCCTTAACATGGATCTAACTCACTTGTCTCCTAGCCTTCCATATGCCTTTAGATCGCTCGGATTCGACCCTTCATTGCCCCATTGAAGAGCTATATAAGGAACCCTTTGGATACATTGAAAATATATGTGAGAATTGAGAGCAAAGAAATTATAGTCCATTGTTACAGGAACTTATGCTTGAGTGTGCATCCCTTTGTCCCTTGGAGCACTTTGGTGTTCTTCCCAAGCTTTCGTTTTTCTTGTTATCTTGCTATCGAGAGATGGAGGATTGAGGTGGTGGAGGCCCATGTGGGAGATTCAGTTTCTTTGATTCACAAACGTGCCGATAGAGGTTGTATTCATTGTAATCTCTAATTTTATATTAATAGAAATATCTTTTCCTATCCAATAATGTATGTTTGAATGAATATTTTATCCATGGAAGATTTCAAATGCTTATATGTTGTTGATTATATATGCTAGAGTAGATATAACACCAATATATATAGCATGCTTGTCTTAGTTATTGATTGCTAAGGAAGTAATTTATCAATTCAAGCTGGAGTTGGAAAGCTCAACGGGGATCTACTTCAGCCGTCCGGAATAAGGTACGAGTTTGGATCCTTTAGTATTAGATATTTGATTTCTCTTGCATATTGGAAAGGATTAATTTCTGGAGTCAAGCTGTCTGTTGTGGTACCCCAAGCCATAGGAATTTCTCTCCGTAACAAAGGGGATCTGTTTCATTTTTACACAAGCTTGAAATGGAAGGTAACTATGCTTGGAACATGGTTTCCTTTTTATGCAAGCTTGAAACCAAAAGGTAAACTATGCTTAAGGAGATGCATTTCATTTTTCAATGAGCTTGACATAGAATGAAAACTTTCCTCACAAGCATATGTTTCATTTTTTAATGAGCTTGACATAGAATGGGAACTATTCTCACAACATGGTTTCATTTTTATGCAAGCTTGAAACCAAAAGGGTAAACTATGCTTAAGGAGTGGTTTTATTTTTTAATGAGCTTGAAACCAAAAGGGTAAACTATGCTTAAGGAGTGGTTTTATTTTTTAATGAGCTTGAAACCAAAAGTAAACTATGCTCTACACATGGTTTCATTTTTATGCAAGCCTGAAACCAAAAGGTAAACTATGCTTAAGGAGTGGTTTTACTTTTTAACAAGCTTGAAACAAAAAGTAAACTATGCTCTACACATGGTTTCATTTTTATGCAAGATTAAAACCAAAAGGTAAACTATGCTTAAGGAGTGGTTTTATTTTTTAATGAGCTTGAAACCAAAAGTAAACTATGCTCTAAAATCTGCTCCTAACCAACATGATATCCAGAGGTTGGTAGGTTTCCCCCATTTCATAAAAGCTAGCAGATTAGCTCCATTATGATGTCCATAGACTAGAGCCATGCACCCCATTTTACCTATGATGGGAAGAATCTAACTAGAAGAAGGGGAAGGAACCAAAAGAACGTGCCACACATTCAGGGCAGTCTAATTTCTAGGAGTCATGTGATGGTTGGGTGTAACAAAAGAAAGCTGATCAATGGTCAAAATATTCCCATCATGGAGAAAATGCATAACTCTAAAGAGTGTGGACACAACAGCCTTCATGGCATAAACATAATCACGTCCAAGGAGCATATTGAAATATAAAGGAGCTTGGACCACCACAACATCAATATAGATAGTTTTCCCTCCTAATGTGATAGGAAAATAAGGAAAGGTCCCTAAAGGTGTAGTAGGTCTTCTATTAAAAGCCAGTATCTGATCGGTGGCTGGCACAAGCTGAGGAGAACCTAAATCTTGCCAAGCAGTTGAGGATAGAATACTAACAGAAGCCCCTTCATCAACAATAGTGCGAAGTATCCACCTAGCAGTAACATTCACAACTATCTATAAAGGAACACTCGAATGAATACCATACTTTGTTAGGTTACTCCAGTCAAAGGAAATAACCTCACTACTCGCAGAGGGTTCTGTTGAAAAAGACAAAATTTGCTCTTGTTGAGAACAATTAGAACGAAGCATAAAAACTTCAGCAGGTTTCCATTCATTCTCTACTGGAAGAGAAGAACAAGATGAAGATTTGGTCAAAGAGACAACTTCAGTCTTAACACTCTCTGATGAAAGAGCAGGATCAGGTGGAAATGACATCAAATCGACCACTTCACTCTCCGAAGGAAGTGTGGGATCAATTATAAATGAAACTGAATTGATCACTTGGTCAACCAGTGAGGAATCGAGGGATAACTTACTATCACTTGTGGAATCACCTGTTGATGATCAGTAATATTTTTCAACCAATGCGAAGCTTCATCCATGCTTAGACAAAGAAAAGTAGGATGCATTTCCTTGCATATCAAACAAGGATACAAGACTTTGCCCTTATGACCTTTTACCAATGGGTCACTAGTTGAAGGAGTATCGTCAACATGATGATCAGAGGTTGATGACACAGATGGTTTGGACCTTTTATACCACTCTTCTTGTACATGGGAGAGACCAGGACTCTCCTTAAGAAGGTGGTCCCCCTTGCAAAGCTTACAAGGGAACTTGGGTTTTCTGAGTGTTCTTTTAGAATGGGAACCATCAAGAGTAGATGGTTGCTACTTTTTCTCTTTCTTATCCTTCTTCTTCTTACCCTTCCCTTTCTTCTTCTTCTTATCCACAGGACTACTAACCATAGAGCTTTGGTCAAGTGAAGAAAAAGAAAGGGATGAAGCAACAACTGATGAAGAAGGATAGGGATTAGGTTGAGGTCGATCCTCTCCTGAGGGAGAGGTGACGTTTGAGACATTAGGTGTAATAGGAATTACCAAATTAAAAATCCAGACTTGTAATCCTATAGTTAACCCAGGAAGATTTAGAGTGGCAATAAAGGGAGGACCAATACCTTCACTTGGAGGGAATACAAAAGGTACACCTTGGAAAGGGACCTCTTGAGTGGTAGTCCTAGATGAGGATGCCATCTCCAAACTCTCTAATAACCCCTTAATTACCATGCACAATCAAGTACTACTCAAACTAAAAGCAACAAGAAAACATCTGAAAGGAGTGGATAAGAGTAAGGAATCTCACAGGACAGGCCAAAAGGAAAACTTAGATGGTTTGAAGATTCATAAAAGGGTCTCTCGATATATGCAAGGTATGTGGGAGCTCAAATTGGTAGTAGTGTTGTCTAATGCATAACCGTTGACAAGGGGCCTTCCTATATACAATCGAGTACGTGAAGTAACTTTCTATATACCTCAAGGGTACGTGAAAGGACATTCAATATATTGACGGTATGTGGAAGAACTGCATGAGTCCCAGTATGTAATGCGGACAAGTAATGACAACTCCTATGCTTAACGACGCCTGAACATGTCTCTAACTTATCACTCAAATTGCTAAAAGTTTTAACCTAGTACTACCGTTAATTTTATCTTATGCATTTAGGTGAAACCATGGAGTGAAAAATTGAAATTAAAGAATATGCACACTGATCTATATGACAGTTCAAGTTTTCCTCTTCAATGAAATTGTACCTAAGAGTGGGAGAGAGATTTACTTTTCTTCCCAAAAATGCACACCCAAATGCAAATGCAATTATACCTTTTCAAACGAAAATTGAAATATCAATGCATGCCAAACAATCTTCAAAGAAAATAAGAAAGAGATCTAGAGAACATCAAACATAAATAAACCAAAAATGTTTCCTATCTTTTCATGCATGAAAAAGATGCATAAAAACTTAATGGAAAGATGATTTCACTAACGTTTTCAAACAAAAACTAACTCTAATGCACGCAAAGTTGAAAACAAATATATCTTCTTGATGAAAGTAAGATCTAGAATTTCAAACAATCATGCACAAAACAAGAATAAAATCATTCAACGACACGTGAGAATAAAGCAAAGGAGAGAAAAAACTAAAAATTCTCTTTCAAATAGACAAGGAAACGAAGAAACAATCTTTCCTACCAAGCACTGAAAAAATCAGCATGCAAAAGTAAACAAGAATCACCCCAAGCAAAGAAAGACTCAAAACAACATGGATCACATATGCATTCCAAGTCCAAAACAAACCAAAGCCTACACATGAAAATGAAATGTATATTTCCTATTCCAATGAATAATATCTATAGAAAAGAGAAAGAGGTTTCAAGCAAAGAAAATAATGCAAATTCCAATGCAAGAAACATAAACTCTCTTTGAATTCAAAAAGAATACAAAAATCAAATCAACTGTAGAATATACGATTCATGGCCCCTCTTGGCCGTGAGGGAGCATTTGTTTTTAAAAAATACACTTCATTTTCATCAAAAAGTAAGCCAAAAACACACAAAAATGAAAATACAAAATCTGGAAGAGGGCCTACCTAGCACCGCGTAGATAAAGCTGCTGACAGGTGGTTTTGAGGAAGAACCATTCCTTGCTCACTAGATTCAGGTGGTGGCACTGCATATTTCTAACTGGACTTAGGCGGTGGCATCACTCCTCTCCAATAGGACATGTACGATTCCCCGTGTAAATCCAAAACATCAAGGAGAACGACAGATCAATTCAAAAAAGACCAAATCAAGGTAAAAACTGATAGATTGAGAATAAAAAAGAGCATAAAAGGTCGAAATAATTCAGATCTAGATAGATCTGGAAGTTTCAAACCAAAATCCACTGATTCAGATAGTAGATCTGACTGAAGAGAGTTAAAGAAGGAGCCTGGATTCGAATAAGAGTTGAAGAACTGTGGAATATTAGATCAACTGATACATACATTCATTCCCCAGTGGAGTCCCCAGATTTGTTAGCTGGAATATTTTACCTTCTGCAGACAAAAGCTGTTCCTCTGGTTTGAATGGTTCAGATCCAGAACAAATCAATGACAAAGGATGAATACCCTCCTTGGATATCGTAGATACCTAGAATGCCTGCTTCGATAGTAAACCTGTGTACATGGAATTAGATTAAACATGCAAACACATAAAAGCTACCAGAACATAATCTATTAATCCATGTCAGTGACTAAGGAATCTAACAACATTTACATGTGAAATCAAACAACAACATTAAAGTGGGAGAGAAATCAGCTTTGCATTAAGATTAAAATGGAGAAGCTTACAACCAATTAAGCCTTAGTGTTGACATGCATCTCCATGAAACCAAAAAATTCATCCCCATAAGCTCCAACTTTACTCTCTATGCTCTCCAATGGCTTGGGCCAAGTGGTCAATCCAACAGCATAACAATGCTTCAATGGTTCTCACCCTCAACCATGGACATGAGATTGTATTTGTAAGGCTCAATGGATAAGGATGGTTGAGAGATTTGTGGATGAGGTGGCCTCTAAGATCCTAGGATGGGGGATCTCGAGCTCAACTAACCCACAATGATAGGGATAAGGGAGGACATGAGGCTCATGATCTAGAAGCCTCGAGAATCTTCTCTTTTTCCCATTTTACCTAGGGTACAGCTTTTCTCCTTCTATGACAGAGCGGTTCAGGTAAGAAATGCTTATGGACTAAGGGCTATAAGCGGTGGTATCACTTATGGAAAATAGTAGAAAGGTGGTGCGAGAAAGGAATCGCTTATGTCTAACAAGGAAAGCGCGGTGCTAGGAATTTTCATGAAATATTGACAAACAACATGGGTTTCCACTCCAAGTACTGGGATTCAAGGCAAGTAGGTATGTCAAAGGTCTTATCACATGATGATGATAGGATTTTGGTATAACATATACTGATTCAAGGTGTTCACAACAAAACAAATATCTAGTCTAGTATTTGTTAGATACATCAACAACCCAATAATATGTCTGTATTGAGTCACAACCACTAAATTTGATGAGTCATCAGCTAACAACTTCGGTTGGAATCCATGGGTGTGGCCATGGATTTACATTCCAACATATCAAATATTTTCAAAATTTCCACTGCATGCTTTTCTTGATTGAGAAAGGTTCGTTCTAAGTTATTGCATACTTTCAAACTGAGGAAATAAAGCACCAATCCAATATATTTCCATCTCAAATTCTTTAGTGAGCTTCTTCTTGCAATATGTGATCTGTTTCTCATTCCCTGTTGGAAATAGGCCATCCATATATAATAGTAGTATGATAGGTTCATCTTCTATAACCTTGAAGTAAAGGTTAGGATCGAATTTACTCTTGGTAAATTCCAAGCTCATCAAGAAACTATCTATCCTTCCATACCAAGCTCTAGGAGCTTGCTTAAGGCCATACAGGGCCTTCTTCAACTTGCATACATGAGTCTGTCTATATTCAACTTCAAATCCTTATGGTTTCTTGATGTAAACCTCTTCCTCAATCATACCATTCAGGAAGGTTGTCTTTACATCCATCTAGTATAGATCTGACTTCATCATGGAAGCAGGTGCCATGATCGCTCTGTTGGAAGTGTACCTTTCTTCCTAGAGAAAGTGTCTCTTCATAATCAATTCTCTCTCTCTGATAGAATCCTCTAGCCACAAATATTGCCTTCCATCAGCAACATGTTTTGTCTTGCAAGTTCACTTGGAAGATACCATGCTCTTGCTTTCTGGTTTGGTTACTAATTCCCAAACATCATTCTGGTATTCTTCCATCATTTTCTTAGGTCATCAACATATCCTTGTCTTCTGTATTCAACCTTGAAGGTTTGGACCCACTTTACTCTTGGTCAAGTATCAGTCTATCAGGAAGTTTTCCATCATGTCGTACCATGTTAAACTTAGATATCTTCTATAGTCACTCCCCTTGAAGGGGAGCATCATCTTCCCTATTCATTCTGTACTGGAGTGACAGGTAGCATTCTATGCTACTATGTATCTATCTTAGTTTACTAAGATCCCTTTATATTGAAGTTTGTAGAAAAGTTCCTCATGCACCCATCTGTGATCTTGTTGTCTTCTGTAGGTTTCCATCTTCATCCTTGTAGCAAATGTTAACATATTCATCACTCTAGGTGATCTGTCAATATCCTGGATGTGCTTTTCTATGGGTGCCTTCTGATCTCGTACAAAGCATATTATGTACAGGTGGTTATCTTCTCGATATATACCTTTGTTGGAGAAATGTGTCTAGTCAATAGAGTATATCATGCCATAGTGTATTCTTTCTGAGGAAAATCATGAACCTTGATTTGTACAATGTTCTTGTAAATTCATATGGAAGAAAACTACGGAATTCCCTTCCGGTCTCGAAACCATATCGTAGACATCATTCCCCATGATCAACTGTTACTCTTTGATCATAGCTTCTTTCATAGTCAGAAAGGTTAGCATCAATGATGTCACCCAACTGTGTTACACAACTAAAGTGTGTTTGAGGCCTCTTGGAAGTTTTGCCATAGTTTTCTTCATCTTGAGTTATCTCTTGTACCCAAGGTCTTCATATTTCGAGGTGGATCTACCACTATATGAAGCTCTTTCTTCTTTCACGATGTCTTTGACCCTGGGAGCTTCAGATTCATGTTTATTGGAGTGAATCTTGAATTGTCATCACTTGTTCTTCGGAACAAGTCTCATCCTTCTTTTCTTGTAGGCGGTTGTACAGGACGTTTCCTACAAGTCAAATGCACCATTTACATGGTTAGAAATATTTTATAAAACAAATGCATAACAAAAAATTATTATGCATCATGCAAATATTTAGCCAATACAACATTAATCCATATCTCACGAAGAATTTCTAGATGCCTTCCATCTCTACCATAACATCATTGAGATTGTGCACTGATCCAATATGTCAGCAAAGAGGTTTCATTCTACATAAGTAGAAATGGAGAGTTGTATAGAACCATGAGCTACTTACCCATCACATGCATATTAGTAGTATACTATCATGAATGCAAACATTCTATCATGCATAACACATCAACTGAATAAAAAACAATATGATGAAATGACAATTGAATACTTATGTTTTATTCGTTTTGATGGCTAGACTCCTTCTTAACCCTTATGCTTCATCATCTTCTTCATTCATGACCTCATAATTTCTTATCCAAATGCTAAGATGGATAAGAGGTTATTCAAGAATTGAGTTCTTCATATTCCTCATCGCTTGAGGGATCTTCTTTGAATTGTGAGTGCTTGATCTTCAGTTGCTCCCATCTTCTCTTCTTGTGTAAGGCTTTAGCCTCATTTCCCTTTGGAAATGGAACCTCTCCACTTATGTAGGTGTCCAATTCATTTTCTTAGAGAACCAGTGAAATCCTATGCTTCCATGCTTGGAAGTTTTAAGCTTCAACAATATTGTCATCAAGTTGGAGTGCTAGGTCATTTTGAAATGAGAACCTCAAATGTAAATGGAAAAAGATTAGATCTTATCGGTTTAAGGTATTCGTCTTGGATCCAGTTCTGGATGATCTAGGGTTTTCTAGAGAAATTGTAATTTTCAAAACTTGGAATATTTTAGATATGATTGGATAGAAATATGTGCCTCCTCAAGGAGATCTGAGCAGCATATTCATTTTCCCAAAACTATGATTATAATTGGAAAATATCTTATGCCCTATTTTTCTTTAGTTTCTTTTGCAGAATGCCTGATATTGTTTTTGTGGTATATCCAAAATTACTGCTCGTATGTGTCTAAAATTTCATACTAAGGTATCCTCATCTATCCTCTGTCCAACACTATAGGTTTTATCAGAATTGGTTTCACCAGTTGGGACTTATGAGCGTTTTACCAAGGTGACTTATTTCAGGACTGTTCAAAATATAAAACTTGTACGAATTTCCACGTGTCACTAGTTCATCTTTGGGGTCTGAAATGTTTACCAGAGAAAGTATAGTATGTATCCTTTTTGGAACATCTTGTGAATTTTCATTTGGACCTTCGTATCCCAAGATATATAAATTATTCATAGGTCACTTGTTTAAGGTTGAATCCCGAGAGAGGCTGAAACACTAACTTGGAGGAATCATATCTCCCATAATATAGCGAATATGAGGTTGAAACTTTTACACAATGCACATCAAGAATTTATATTCGGCCTATTAAAGTTTCAGATCCCGAGCCTTATCCAATCTATATATGTGGAGAATATACCAAAATACTAGTTTTAGTATTTTAGGCTTTTCAAGCATGAAACCCTAATATTCAATAGTTGTAGTTGTAGCACTGTTTCGGATGCAGAATGACTTCTTTGAGGGTGGCTATGACACCATGTTGAGTTTTTAATGTTTATATCATATATTAAAACATTTAGATTTATAACATCATAACCATAAGCCAAAGGGTCAGTGAAATATAGACAAGCACAACCCCACAAAAAATAACACAAAGATTTATCCTGGGAAAATCCTAATGGGAAAAAAACCAGCAAAAGCTTCGTCAATATAGATACCCCAAAAGATAAAAGGTAAAACCCAAAACTGATCCTCCTCCTTCTCAATCTATAGCTATTTCTATCTCTCTCTCTCTTATGCGCTACACAAGTGAGTGTGTGTCTCAAATGGGAGGCGCCTCACTCTATTTATATTCTTTCGTTCACTTGACATTTAACCCAGTTATGTAGGATCGGGCAAACTTAACTCAGTTATGTAGACTCGAGTAGACATAATTGGGCTAACTTAATATAATAATATATTCCAGAGGGTACTCATGACCCAAATTACGATGGAGGGGACTTCCTCACGACTCTTATCAATTCTCCCGATAGGAACATTGGGGTACAAAGAAATACAAGTGATTCTCCCGATAGGAACATCGAGGACCAATAAAATAGACATTTAGAATTTAGGTTGCGAAGGAAGAAAAGGGACCAATGCAGAATGATAGGACATGTGCTCAATGGAGGAAAGGTGAGGTTTCAAGCGTTGTTATAGCCCAAAATGACACATCTCTGCCTGTGACCACTTTCCCATGATTTCGTCGCATGTCAGCACTTCATGAAAGTCACTGAAAAAACACCTATCTTGGAGGACCCATATCTTGAGTTTTGTAACTCCATTTGACCTCATTTATGCATCGTTGGAAAGTTATTTCAGTTAGATAAAACTTTCTAGAAGAAACCAAAGTATGAAAATGTGCAGAAATACCCTAAAATGCATTTATTGTACATTCTCGATTTTCCTTAAGGAAAACCCACGAATGTGCCTCTTAGCATTTAAATATTAAAACATGAGTTAATTGGAGATTAGTTAAGTCATTTAAATTAATTTCATTAACTGCTGTAACTTCTCCAACTTTCAAAACTACCTTATTTCACCCATATAAATAGAGGTAGGGAGGTCCATGAGAGGGGACTTGGAATTTCTGCATTGTTATGCTGGAGGAATCGGGACTCTCTTTGGCCACACCTTTGCCCTGGAGGTCTTCCCCTTGTGTTGCAGAGCTTGGAGGCTGAGTTCTTTGGAGAAGAGAAGTAGCAGAACTAGATCAAGGTTTCGTGAGGTGCCAAACTTGAAGAGAAGGTATACTTGTACTTGTTTTCAAGGTTAATAAAGATGTGATGTCCTTCTTCTTCCCAAATCATTGTTCAATGTGTGATTGAATCTCTGTTTATGATCATATGATGATGTTATTCAGATTATTATTTCAGATTTATTTGATTATAATTTGTTTATATCTAGTCATAATGGTTTGAGGAAGGTATAACTTGTTTTGCAGGTCTCTTGGAGCGAGAGGAGCAAGAAGAGGATTGAAGAGAAAGATTGGACCAGCCTTTAGCTATTCAGGTGTGGACCTTTCTCATCTCTAATATTGCTTATATATGCTTGTTGAACATTGTGTATCTCTATTTCAACCCCAGTACGTTGATGGCCTCTTAAACCCTAGCCATAGGATACTTTCCTTTAGAACAGAACTGGTGACTCCGCTGGGGATAGCCTTGTATGTTTGGGGTTTTTCTCTTGATTTCTTTCAGCTTTTGCATTGTTTCAGGTCCTTCTTGCCACTTAGAAACATTTTTAAGTCTGATTGCACCCTCTCGCCTGCCTTCCTAAGGCAGTTTTCTACCCTTGATTGTGATTTTTACACCTATTCGCGGGTTGTTCTTTTGAACAGTCGTGAATACTAGTTTGCATGCGTGGGTTGTTCTACTGAACAGTCGCGTATCATTCGCGACCTGCCCTTATAGACAGTCGGGTATATACCTGGAAGTTAGGATTTTTTAAGTCAAGTTTTTGCTTGTTCCCTTCTTCAGGTAATCCCTGTTTATGAGTGGTGTCTCTTTATGAATGTTGTGTAGCTTGTCTGAAGACTTTTGGTGATCACTCTACCTGCTTTTTCAAAAGCCTTTGAGTCTTTTTGCTTGGAGTAATTCTTGCTTGTTTGCTTTATTAGATCCAAGTTTACTCAAAGCACAGTGCATTTCAGGTGCATGGTGGGTCTGTTAAGGTCTTCTGCGGGTGCATGAATCCAGGGAGTTTTTGTCATTCTTTTTTTTGTTCTTTATCTATGTGGTAAGCCCCTTTATAGCATTAGGATTTACTCTTTGCTCTTTCACCTGTTTCCTTTGCTTGGTTTGATTTTTGGCCTTTTGTTTCTGATCAGCCTCTGTTAGTGGCCTTTGTTTAATTTCAGAAGCTTGTGGATGTTGTTTTCCTCCTTCTTTGGTTGGTCTACTTCACCTTGCCAAAATAGTTGTCTTGTCCTTTATACAAGCCTTTCTTCCAAGTAGGGTTTATGCTGACTTTAGTTGGTTCTAGAGTTTGTTGGGTGGTTGCATAGCAAAGTTCCTTTTGATTTGTTCTTTTTATCTGCATGCTTTTCTTTGTAGGTAGTTTTTCTTTTGCATTTTATAAAAGAAAATTAAAAAAGAACTTTTATTTCTTGCTTTTCCCCCTACTTCTTTCTTTGGTTTGACCTTGTTGGACAAGGTACTGAGCAGCCTTTGTTTGTAGGTTAGATTGATGCTTGGGACTTCTTGACCTTTGTTTATGTCAGTCTTTATGCTCAGTCTTTTCATTCCAAAGTGTTGGCTTGTTTACTTTTGTAAGCTTTCCTTTTAAGAGAGGTTTATATTCAACTTTAGGGAAACCTAGGGTTTGTTTTTGGGGTGCAAAGTAGTTGTCTATCTCCTTTGCTTTCAGTACTTGTTTGCATTAGTTTATAGGCTGATTTTTCTTTTTCATTTTATAAAAGAAAAATACAAAAACATATGTTTGCTTTATGTGCATGTAGATTAGGTTTTTAGTCTAGATTGCATAGCATATCGTTGTTTTTGGAAAAATATAAAAAAAGATTTGATCTTTTTGTCTTTCAAGTTATTTGAAAATATAAAGAGAATAGATATTTGCTTCTTTGCATCTCATTTCTCTTTGCTTAGTCATTTTGTTTCATTTTTTGAGTCAAAACACCACATCAGTTTCATGCCATTTACCCTCTGAGTAAGAAACAGCCCATAAAATAAACGACATAATTTTAAAAATTTACTAGCAAGTTTTATTTTATAGGGTCATACACCAACTAGCTTAGGCTAGACTTGTGGGTTAGGGAGTTTCAACTCCCCACAAGTGTTAAATTTCAGACGTAGAGTGGCCTATCACTAGGTAAACCCTTGGTTCTACCATTGTATCTAGGAAGCTCCTCTCAAACGGGAGTTAAGCACGAGGCCGCGTGGAGGCTTGGACAGAGGGGATAACCCCCCGAATCCTTGTCAAAACGTAACCCAGGACTTTTGCATCTGGGGATTCTGTCTAGGAAAAATTTTGGGCTCAGCTACCCTACCCATGCGTACGAGTTCGGCTTCCGACTGTCCCCCCAGACAATAGGTATTATCAAGGTAGCCTTTAGTCTCTTGTCTTTTAGGGCTCATACACAAGTAAACCGGAAGGTTATTTCTGGTTCACCTCGGACGGACTTGGAAGGTAACCCTTGTGGAAAGTGCAGGAGGGTGGTGGGTGATTCCTCCGCTTGTGCTTGAGAACCCCTCAAGCACACCAAGTAACTGTTCATCAGCCTTCTTCTGGAAGGTATATCTTTATAGCCTGTTTAGATTGCTTGAGACTCCAGGATCTTTTTAGTGAGTGCTGTGTGGTTTGTCTGTACTTAGTGGGCCTTTAGGTGTCTTCTTTGTAATTTTGGTTGATCATCAACCTCAGACTTTGTCTCTTGTTTTGAAACTATGGCTAGCACCCCTTCGAACACCAACCAAGAGATCCCCTCGATGGGAACTCCTTGCTCTATTCCTCTCACGGGGAATATTGGTGTTCCCTTGATGGCCACCTTGAATCTTCTGGGATTCACCCTAGGGCTACCGGTGTGGTTGTTTTCCACTCCAACTATCCTGAATGCTCCTGATGCTTCTCAAGTAAGCACCTTATATCAAGGGCATCAAAGCACTATCTCCCCTTCACATGTAGTTAGTTCTCCTCCTCCTTCTACCTCATACGGTGAAAGTATTGATACTAGTAACCGGCAGTCTAAAAGGAGTAAAAGAAGGAGGAATAGGAAGAAATCACATAATCAAGGGGGCACCCATTCAACCTATGCAAGTCAAGTTGAACCTCACCACCCAGCCTCGGTTGTTCAGGCTGGGGGCACCCATCCAACCTCTGCAGTTCATGTTGGATCTAGTCACTCAACCTCTGGTGTTCACGTTGAGTGCACCCGTTCAACCTCTGGTTTTCAAGTTGAACCATCCTATCCAACCTCTGTTGTTCATGTTGGAGCTATCCATCCAGCCTCTGGTGATCAAGCTGGTGGGATCCTTCCAACCTTTTCAGGTCATGTCGAATCTTGTCACTCAACCTATTGTGTTCAAGCTGAGTGCATCCGTTCAACCGCTGGTTTTCAAGTTGAACCTTCCCATCCAACCTCTGTTGTTCAAGTTGGATCCATCCATCCAGCCTCTATAGTTCATGCTGGTGGGATCCTTGCAACCTTTCCAGGTCATGTTGGATCCTGTCACTTAGCCTCTGGTGTTCACGCTGAGTGCACTCGTTCAACCTCTGGTTTTCAAGTTGAACCTCCCCATCCAACCTCTGTTGTTCAAGTTGGTTCCGTTCACCCAGCCTCTGTTGCTCAAGCTGGGGGCACACACTCAACTGCTGCAAAGCATGTTGATCCTAACCATTCAGCCTCTGTTGTTCATGTTGATGGTGCCCGTCCTACCTCTGCAAGTCAAGTTGGACCTAGTCTCTCAGCCTCTGCCAGGCACGCTGGGGGCAGCCTTTCAGCCTCTGTGTTTCAAGCTGAGGACAATCTGTCAGCCACTGCGAGTCATGTTGACACTTTTGACAAGTCTACCCATTCAAAACACAAGCTCAAGTTTCCTTTTAAGCTTTGTGAGGGAGACCACCTTACTTATAAATGGCCTTCTATTGCTGAGGTGCGAAGAGTTTGGATTCATGGTCATCCTGTTTTTGAACATTATGGAGTCTCTCAACAACCAGCCTCGCTTAGTGAGGTTGGACCTAGTCACCCAGCCTCTGTTGTTCACGCTGGGGGCAAACCCTCATCCTCTGTAGGTCATGTTGAGAGAAAACAGTCAGCCACTGCTATTCATACTGATACCGTTGAGAAAACTGGTCGTTCGAAGCATCATCTTAAGTTCCCTTGTGTGCTATGCAAGGGAGATCATCTTACTCATCTGTGCCCTGCTATCCCAGAGGTGTGAAGAGTGTGGTCCAAGACTCATGGATTTATTTCTTCTGAACACCCTATAGTTTCTCAACATCCTACTCAACCTTTGGTTGATCAAGTGGTCGAACAAATATCAGATTTGGTTGATCCCACTCTTCTTTCGGAGAGTGCTCCTCATGTGATTGAACCAATGTCATCTTTGGTCAATCCCACTCTCCCTTCGGAGAGTGATTTTCATGAAGCGGTTGAATCGATTCCAGTATCAATCAAACCCACTCTTCCTTTGGAGAGTGAAGTGTCTACTAGTCACATTTTCTTCACTGCTAGTTCAGATCTTACTGAACAAGGGGGCACTAAACTTGTTTCGGATCAACCCCCACCAAGCCCTCGGATTGCTTCCTTTGATTGGGACAGCCTAGTTGAGCCGTGCCTTCCTTCCCATGCACCTTTCCAGATAAAGGTCAAAGTTGAACCCTATACAATTGCTCGTTGCATTGTTGATGAAGGAGCCTCAGTTAGTATTTTGTCTGCTCGTGCTTGGCAAGGCATGGGATCTCCCAGCCTTGTGTCGACTGCTAGTCAGTTACTGGCGTTTGATAGAAGAACTTGTCTAGCCTTGGGAATTCTTCCTCAAACACCTGTTAATTTGGGTGGGAAGACCGTCTTAGTTGACTTCATGGTAATAGAAGACCCCTTGGACTTTAATATGCTCCTTGGACGTGATTATGTCTATGCCATGCAAGCTGTGGTGTCAACATTCTTTCGTGTGATGTACTTTAATCATGGCGAAGAAATTGTCACTATAGATCAGTTGGATTTTCTTGATCCGTCTCCTGACTCAACTAGAGACCAAGTTTTTCCTTTTTTGATTCCCAGTGTTTCTGTAGACACCACCCCACCACAGGTGAACTATGTGGCCTCTTGTCCTTTATGTTCAATTGCTACTGAGAAGCAACCTCTGTTTTCATGCTTACCTTCTCGGGACTTGGTCCCAGTAGTTGATCGGGTGAGTCATCCTATACAGATTGTAGAGCCTTCTCTCCACTCTGTCCATCCAGTTGAAAGTTCAGATATGTGTCCTATCTCGGATGATTTCCTCCCTTTGGATGAAGTCTTCCTAGATTCTTTGATACAGTATGACCTTCTTTTGCAGTTGTGATTAAGTCTAACCCTGATTTGCTTAGTAAGCCTTCCCTTTTTCTTATGTTGGTTTTTGTTGAGTCTTTTGATTCTTCATTTGAAAAGCAAGTCAGTGATCCTGATGAGTTTGATTTTTTCTTATGAATTTCTCAGCTCCTGTGATATTGAGTTTGTTCCTGCAGACTCTATCTCCCTTGTTGATTTTTGCTTCTCTTCTGAGGTTGATCTTATTGATTATAAACCCTCGAGCCTTGGTCCTATAGAATCTCCTTCAATTGATTATGCCTTGACTTTTCCTTTTGTAGAAGATAGCAAAGTCACAAGTGTTTCTGCCAAAGTGACCCGCATCGGATTGTTTCTTCTGATGTTGTTGTTTCTTGGAGACAGGATTATTAGTTGGATTCACAACTGTTTATGGGCCTCACCTTGTTTTTCAAGTTGTAATTGCATTTGCATGTGCCCTGCTCGCGCTTATGAGCCTGATGCCAGCTTCCACGCTTTTAGCTCGTTGTATAAGCCCTCATCTTTGTTCTCATCGCCGCTTAGCCTTGTATCATTTTGCCTTTGCAACTTGACAACCTTTACCCCGAGGAGACATTCCCCGAGTGTCCTTATCTTGCTCACTTTACTTGCATTATGCATAGGTTTGTTCCTTGCGCTTGGAACTAGTTTCTCCTACTTATGACACTCGTCTCCTCGCATTTAGAGCATTCTTTCTGCTTTCCTTCGAGCTCGTTAAAAACAGTAAGGAGGCCACAAGTTGACTTTTTCGGACTCGTTAAAACTTCACGAGAAAGATTATGAGTTTCTTTAGGCCCAAGTATGACTCCTCAAAATAGACTTGACTGCCGAGTAAACTTGTCCATTCAGGATCGTTAAGAATATGTGAATGGGCATCCACATTGGTGGTAGGTTATCTCTTTCTCGGACCATGTGGAATAATACGAGAAAGGATCCCTCTCTTTTCTACTGAATTGAGAAGAGTATTCTCAGGCATAGGTTTATCTCTTTTCCGGACCTGAGGGACTAAACTTACGGAAAAGGAACCCCCGGTATGAGCTTAGTTTTCACTTTTTCGTGCTCTGGACCAAAACATGAAAAAGATTCCGAGTGTACTTTATGTCTTTGTCATGCTCGTTAAACCCTAAAGAACAAAGCATCGATTTTATTGTTGTAAGCTCCATTTCTCGTAACCAAATGGATCTTTCCGAGTGATCTTTCCTTCCTTCACACTCGTAAAACTCGGGCTATATGCTTCTTTTGAAGAAGCGTTGGGTAGGTGGTAATTTAACCTTTTTCAGACCTTCCTGACTAAGTACGAAAAAGGTGCACCTTTTCTTCTTCAGAAGTTAAGAGAGTTCTTCTGTTTTTTGTTTTATACTTTTTTCGGCCTCAGGAGACTAAATTGTACGAAAAAGGACCCCCCTGGAGTCTTCTTTGGAGTTTTCAGACTCTCTAAACTATGAAAAAACCGTCGAGCATGTACTAGTTCGGGCTCGTAAAATCCACGAATTAGTGCCTTATCAAGCATTCTTCTTTCTTTTCTTCGAGCTTGTCAAAAAATGAAGATGGTCCCGAGTTTGCTTTCTTGGACTCGTTAAACCTTTACAAGAAAGAAGGGAAGGGGAAGGTTTATTTCCATAACTTTTTACATCATGGCAGCAAGTCTTGTTTCCTTGAACACAGCACCATTTTTGAGTCTATCAACATTTGGGTCCTAGTATTTTGACCATATCCTGATTCAGAGTTTTCTTACTCCTCCAGTTGGTCTTTTTTCCAATTATATGGGGAATCTGTCAATGTCTCCTACATTGCAGATTTGTTTCGGTGATCCTTTTGTGTCAAAAGCTGCCTAAGTCACTTTTGTGTCATGCTCACTGTTCAAGGATTAAACCTTTGTCGGCCATTCTGCAGTTGCCTTGACCTTTTGTGTCGGCCATTCCCTGGTATCCGTTCATTACATCATGTCTTCAGCGGTCCTTTTTGTGAAATTCAGTACCAATTCCAGATCCAATTAGTCTTTGACTTACCTCGTGTTGGATGATGAAGGATTCCTTAATGCCTTCCTTCCAACGGATCTCTTCCTATCGACTGCAACACATCTTGCTCTGGGAATGAGATTTAGAGTTTTATGACAGCACCTTGGGAATTGTTGTCCTCAATGGCAATTTCCCTTGCTATTGGGTAGTGGGGATACCTTAATGTCTCCTACTCGATGGATTCTTCAAGTGTTCGACTTCAAGTCCTTGTAATCACACTTGTTAGAATGTACTAGGTACCTTGGGAACCATTTTCATTAATGGTGGTTTCCCTCGTGTTTGTTAACGGTTTTCATTATTTACCGGTAATCAAACGGTTTCCTCCATGTTTGACTTCAGCTCCTTTATTTCGCATGGTTAGGATTCGTACCTTTTTTGGGCGGTTTGGATTGAAGACCTTGGGGCTGACAGTAGCATTGTCATTTTTGCTATTGCCCGAGTTGCGCAAGACCTTGTTATACTTTATATGACATTTTGTTGAGACATAGATCCACCTTGTATTTTTTGTGGCTATGATCGATTATTGAGCATGGATCCACCTTGTTCATTTGTGGCCATGACTCCTTTAGATTTGATATGGCGCCCTTTTGCATATTGAGTGACCATGATAGATTCATCAGTTATACATGTGTTGGATCCGCCTTTATATTTATGGCGATGTTTTGTATATGGACGTGTATTTTCCAGAGATCAGTTTTTCTGACATTTATCTCTCTTACAGGTACCTTCACTCGAGCCTTTCGATCTTGGATTCTCTGCTCTTTCTCCATAATCCGCTCTTTCCTTTATAATGTATTTCAGCTATCATCTTCCCCTCTAACCTCACACATTAGGGGGCATCTGTTATAGCCCAAAATGACACATCTCTGCCTGTGACCACTTTCCCATGATTTCGTCGCATGTCGGCACTTCATGAAAGTCACTGAAAAAACACCTATCTTGGAGGACCCATATATTGATTTCTGTAACTCCGTTTGACCTCATTTCTGCACCGTTGGAAAGGTATTTCAGTTAGATAAAACTTTATAGAAGACACCAAAGTCTAAAAATGTGCAGAAATACCCTAAAAATGCATTTATTGTACATTCGCGATTTTCCTTAAGGAAAACCCATGAATGTGCCTCTTAGCATTTAAATATTAAAACATGAGTTAATTGGAGATTAGTTAAGTCATTTAACTTAATTTCATTAAATAAT
>LPNX010431025.1:149432-172945 GCA_001517045.1 Pseudotsuga menziesii | reverse complement strand
AAGCTTGGACCAGCCTTCAGTTATTCAGGTGTGGACCTTTCTCATCTCTGATCTTGCTTATATATGCTTGCTGAACATTGTGCATCTCTCTTTCAACCCCATTATGTTGATGGCCTCTTAAACCCTAGCCATAGGATACTTTCCTTTACAACAAGCGTGTAGGTGGGTAACAGCTAGAAAGCGACAAGTCAAGAAGATCGTGATTGCTAAAGACAACGTAATCTAGCAAACAATGGATGTATGAAGGAATATTTGTAAGTCAGGCCGATAGTGCCTTGTGTTAGTCCATGACATATTGTAACCATTTTTTACGGCTGAATACAACCTCTAACAGATGAGTAGTATGTAGTCAACCCTGCATGGTCTTGTAGAAGTTATAAATAGGAAGAACCCGCTCTGTATTAGGGTTGTTCATTGTATTTTGGTTGGTTGTTGGTAATTCATCATTGATGTTTTTTCTGATTGGTTATGCATTCACCAAGTCACTTAGTTTTGTTAAGGAAGCTAGAGTTAGAGGGAAGAGAGACTCAAAGAAGAGTCTGATAGTAGTAGAACGCTATTGAGGTACAGATATCACGGATGTCTACACAGACCGCTAGAAGTAGAAGGAATCTATAGCTGAGTGCACATATAGTAGGTAGAAGATTCAATCTAGGCTATGTGTAGATCAGTAGGAGTAGATAGAATAATGAACCATACAGAATGAGAGAAAGAAGATTGACTCAAAAAGACATATCATAAGATCAGTCTGCAGGCCGTAGACTGCAAGGTGCTATATCCATTTCTCATGCCAAATGAAGAGCACCTTGGTGGTTTTTCCCAGATGGGTTTCCACGTTATTTATTGTGTTGAATGATTGATTGATTTTGAATGTTTATGTGAATGTCAAGTATTTTCTTACTATAAGTTGATAAGTTACTGTTGAATGTATGACACCATATTATTAATCAGTGAATGAATGATTGTTAAAGCATTGCTGAAATGTGTGAATAAGATTATAGTTAATTTCCTAAGTAAAAGCATAAGTCACACATTGTCTGTCAGTACAAGGAATCAAATGTGTCGCACCAGGTGCGCCAGTTGTTAAGATTAGGGATAGGGTTGTGTCATGCGGGTGCTGTCATAAAGTTGTGCCTAGTCGCGCACTAATAAAATCCATCGTCCTGTTGCATTCGTCGAGCACCTTGGTCATGCGCCAAGGGACTATAATCCCTTGCTAACTATGGAAACATGGTTCTAGAAGTTACCCATTAGATATCTCGGGTGAGACTATGCCTACCTCGCAGGTGTTGCCAAATGAGATTGCTCTGTCGGGCTGATGTCTTCTGGTGTCTTGTTGTTATTATGTTGTTATTGAACTGCAGGTTGAGAAAAGAAGGAGAAAGAGGCCAAAAAATGGTTATGTTGCCAGGACCCTTAATCATTTGAGTCGAGGGAAATGTTGTGGCATCCAACGAAGAAAGAGATAGAGGACTGGATGGAGTCCAAGATGCTAGTATTCGCACAAGAAGAGAGTGCAAGATCACGATTGAGCGCATAAAATTGGGTATATGAGTATATATACTCTAATATCCATGAGATTTTGTAGAGTTCCCTATTATACTGCACATGTGTTTGTCAATATTGGCGACTAGATAAAAAAATTTCCAGAGAAGAGAAGTTGTCGAATATAATTACCAGTTGGTTTGTGAGGTAACCAGTGTAAGTAACACCATCTCTAGAGCTGTTGATTTTTGGGTTGACAGTATCTTGCAAGGATATATTACTGAGTTTTTAGTAGACACTATAACCTCATATAGTGAGTTTGAAATATTTTTTTTCCAAGGACCCCGAAGAAGATATTTTCTCTATATCAATACATGGATTAAGATGCTCGTCTATGAGAAGGGTATCTTGCAGTTGAGTAGTTGAGTCACATACCCAGGATGGAGGCTATGTAGAAGACAAACTATTAAGAAAATGGGAAAGGGTGAGTTGAGATGTTCCCTAGAAGTACAGAAACTGAACTAGAAGTTCGATTCCTAATGAGTGGAAGGAGATTTAGATCAGGGAAAAAAAGAAAGACTAAAAGAGGGTGACCAAATCCTAGTCTGTTCGAAGAGAGTGAGCACAAAATTTGATCGCAAGAAGATGAAGAGTCTTGCGACGAAGAGGAGGACTATAACCTGATATCGAAAGAAGCAGAGGAATTAGAGGAATCTGTGGAGACACCAAGGTCAGGACGCAACTACATTACACTAGGAATATCACCAGAGGAAATATCTAGAGTCTCATCCCCAAAATGGATTGCTAATACTGATAGTGCTGGTATTATGACTAGCAAGAAAGAGGGCTCACCCCCTTTGAATCCTTTACTAGAGGACCCTAATGCCAACTCAATGGATGGGATGGATATTCGGTTACCTACATTCAATGGGAATGGACCAGAAGACCCAAAGCAACATTGGTTCCTCTGTGAAGTTGTTTGGATGGTTCGGTTAGTCCATAACGGGGACATAATAAAAGCACAGAGGATCACAGCTCTAAGGGGTCATGCGCTAGATTTGTTTATGAAGTTCTCTGTTGCATTGGCTAGAACTCTGCAGAAGACCCTTGATGAGATATGTGTTGTAATGATCTTTGAGTTTAGAAAACCTAAATCATAGTTGTAGTGCATTACGAAGATTAAATAGATAAAGCAAACACCAACAGAATCATTATTGGATTTTGACCAATGGTTTAAAACTTTTATGGCCAAAGTGAGTTTCCAAATGTCAAATGTCCAACATAAAGAGTGGTTTATTGTTGCGCTATTACCACACATCTGAGGGCCATTGATGCAGCAAAATATTGAGTCATAGACAAAAGCGCTAGAGTTGGCAATAAAGTTAGAAGCCTCACTAATTGATGACGATGTTGCAGGAATGGTGCAGATTCAGTCATAGCTAGCTAATCTAACGATACAACTACAGGACATCAAGAAAGGTAAGGAAGCATAAGAATATTTATGGTGCACGAAATGTAGAATGAACAAACACACCAAGGATAATTGTCTGAGCTTCATGAGTTATGTCTCATCCGGTGCACCAAACCCATTAAATGGCCATGGACTACCCTAGTGTCGCATATTCCAGTATAGAGGGCATCGCGACAAGGAGTGTTTATATTTCCAAAGGTTGTAAGTACCCCGACAAACCTCTTTTGTAAATTTTGTAAGTCAGTAGACCATGAGGAGAAAGATTGCAGAGCATACCAGCTCTTGAAGGAAAAGACCACCAATACTTATTTAATGAAAAATGAGGGGCATGTTCAGGATGAACCGACGTAAGCATCATATTAGCTTGTGTAGTTTCAACCCAATCAATATCAGAACCAGTATCAGCATCAATATGCACCTCAATAGCCATACGTGCAACAAAATCACTACCAGCCGCACTACTAGCAGAATCAGTACCCGCCACAACAACCACACCCGCAGGAAAGGGGTGGTGGAAACTTCAGAGGAAGAGGTGGAGGAGGAGGTTTTTGTAGAGGAAGAGTTCAAGTTACATGCTATGACTGTGGAAAACTAGGTCACTATGCCAGATATTGCTTAGAACCAGCAAAGACATGTTCATACTGTAATGGACAGGACCATAATGTGGAGCAATGCCCTCATTTTATCGCAAAATGGAAAGCAAGGACTATTGCAGGGCCTAACCCTATGCAGAACCCAGATCCCAACATGAGCATTCATATGATTGCGGCTGAACCACGAGATTCGAATGTCTCCATCGTAACATTAGGAGGTGCTGTGAATGGAGATGATTAGGATAAACTGCAAGAACAACTACAGCTGTAGCTACGACCTGCGTTAGAGACGAAGGTGTCATTCGACGTCCAAAAACAAAAGGAAGTATTCTTGGATGTGCGACCAGAGCTTGTGGGTCCAGCAGAACCATCGACATCAAAAGAAGTCAGGGAGATGCCTGAACGATTTCAGCACATATTCCAGAAGAATGTCCCACACAAGGTTAGTAAGCTCAAATCCTTTTTGTCAAGTTGCTTAACGCTAATACAAGATAAATATGTTATTGCATAACTACAAGCAATGATAGAAGAGACACCCATAGAGCCCCAACCTCAAAACAAGGTTAACCAAGTGAGAAATAAATTTAAAATTGGGCGCGAGTTAAGAATGACTGCGCAGATAGGTGACTACGACATGGATTACATCATCTTAGACCTGGGGTCTGATGTCAATGTTTTGACTCGACAAAGTTGGGAAAGTATGGGAAATCCCCACTTGGACTAGTCCCCTATCCAGTTGCGACTTGCAAATTAGGCGAAGGTCCTACCCATTGGTCTGTTGAGTTGGATCCATGTTGACATTGAAGGGTTTCTCACATTTGTGGACTTTGAGTTCATTAACATTGTTGATGACACAAATTCATATCCTGCATTGCTGGGGATAGATTGGGCTATAGACAACTAGACCATTATAAACTTCAAGAAAAGGATCCTCTCATTCAAGGATAATGACATGAGAGTGGTGTCACCAATTGATCTATCAGAGGGACAGAGATACATTGAGCCTATATACAATGATGGACAGGTTGAATACCTCGACCATATCTACAATGTCTCTACATTACAAGAAGACTACATAAATCCAACAGCAGATGGAAACCTAAGTTGGAAGAGTTCTAGCTCCTACACATCCGACTCATGGGAGGCTTTGGAGAATTGGAAAAACATGATACATGAATTTTCTATGAGGAGGTGCACAAGAGTTACAAGGTTCGTGCCATAGGTGGAGAATGAGCTGCAAGAGCTACCCACCTATGAGGGTTTACCTAACCTTTTGACCTTCTTAACTGAGTTTGAAGAAATTGTAATGGAATCACAATGCTTATCGACACTAGATCATGCAGTAAAAACTATGCATGCTAGATGGTGAGGTGTGCATAAGAAGTCTATAACAGATTGGAAACAATGCAGAAGTTTGATGGAATTCAGATTTGGTGAAGAAGTCTCCCTCATTAATCACAAGTATTCAGGTTTGGAAAACCCCATTGAACATCTTAACCATTTTCACACGGTATTTTCCAAATACCCGCGATAGGAGTGGGTCCATCATTTCATACATACATTGGAAATGACACCTGGAAATTGGTATGCATCTATGGAATTGTAGAAAGGAACTTAGGATTGGGAAGGGCTAGCTAAGAAGTTCACACACACATTCAAATTTGTTGATGAGCACCCTACAGTGGATGCTACGCTTCAAATGATAAAGGAGAAGATATTCGTTGAAATCCTCGTTGAAGAGGCCAATTCTCGCTAGTACAGTGCGACCATTCATCAATGGATGGCTTGCTATAATCTAGTTGGAGACCCAGATGATGATCTGACTAACATAAACATATCGGAGTCAGAGGGCACATGCAAGGTAGAAGGGAGTGGTATTTCAAGTGACCAGTTCCTTAGGCCATTGAAAATCAAGTAGGTAAACATTGGGTAGCCTGAGAAATGGAAGTTCGCCAATATAGGAGAGTATTGGGATGAAGAGACTATCGTGAAGATCATAGATATGCTGCATGAATATCAGAACCTATTCCCTACCAGATTCTTAGAGATGAAGGGGATAGTGGGAGACTTAGGGGAGATGAAAATACCCCTACAACCAGATGCTAAACCTAGTAAGCAGCGACCATATAGGATGAACCCCAAGTATAAGGAAAGGGTCAAAGTAGAATTGGATCGCATGCTCAATGCAGGAATCATTGAACCTGTTGAGGAGTCAGAGTGGATCAGCCCTACAATGATCCAAGATAAGAAAACAATAGGTGAAGTCAGGATCTGTGTCGACTTGAGGAAGTTGAATGATGCATGCTTGCACAATCCATTCCCAATGCCATTTACAGATGAAGTACTTGAAAGCATCAGAGGGAAAGAGATGTATTCATTCACTGATGGATTCTCTGGCTACCATCAAGTTATAATTGAGAAGGAGGATTGCCACAAAACAACCTTCGTCACCGAATGGGGATGCTACCAGTATATGGTAATGCCCTTTGGACTCAAGAATGCACCTGTTATTTTTTCTAGAATAGTAGTCTCTGCTTTTAAAGATTTTATTCATAAATTTCTTGAATTCTACTTTGATGATTGGACTATGTTTGGTATAGTAAGAGACCATATTGAGAGTCTGTGCATGATGCTAGGCCGTTGTCACCAGTATCAGATCGCGCTTAATTCTAAAAAGTGTATATTTTATGCAACATTTGGTGTACTTTTGGGTCACGTTGTATGCCGTGATGATATTTTGGTCGATCCAGCAAATATTGCTATCATTAATTACTTACCACTTCCTACATCAGTCACACAACTCAAATCAATGCTAGGACACACATGCTACTATAGGAAGTTCATTAGAGGATATGCAATGATCACTGCACCTATGGAGAAACTATTGAAAAAGTAAGTAAAGTTTTAATGGACAACATCTTGCCAAGAAATCTTGTATAAATTGAAGACATCAATGGAAACTGTGCAAATACTTGTATTTCTGGACTGGAAGAAGGAATTTCATGTGCATTTCAGCCCATCGTCTGTCATTCTTGGCAGAGTATTGACACAACCAGGAGAAGGTGTGCTTAACCACCTTATTGATTTTTCTATTAGAAAACTATCAAAAAAATAAAAGAACTACACGACGATGAAAAGAGAAGGCCTCACTATGGTCTATGCGCTTCAAAAGTTCAGACACTATTTGTTGGGAGGGAATTTTCAGATGTACACTGACCATTCAGCATTGAAATACCTAGTCAACAAGCCAGTGTTGGGGGGGGGAGATTTGTAGATGGATTCTCCTCTTTTAGGAATTTGATTTTGAGGTAGTTGTTAAACCTGGTCAACTGAATGTTGGGCCCAACCACTTGTCAAGGATAGAATGTAGCGAAGAGCCAACCAACTTGGAAGATAATTTTCCTGACGCGCAACTATTTGCGATCCACATGATGGATGATCAGAACCATGAGTTTAATGCAATCATTAAATTTTTGGGAACATGATATGCACCTTAAGGAATGCCAACTAATCAGAAGAAACACTTAGTAATCAGAGCTGCTGATTATACATTGATCGCAGGACATCTATATAAGCTGGGCGCAGATGAAGTACTGCATCGCTATGTTTTTTACTACGAACGACCTTGGGTTATGAGTGAAGCACATGTTGGTGTCACAGGAGGACATTACAGGGGAAAAGAAACTATGCATAAGATATTGCAGGTAGGACTCTGGTGGCCAACCATACATATGGATACTAAAAGCTTCTGCAGGCACTGTGATATCTGCTAGAGGACATGAAAACCATCACGCCGTGACGAGATGTTGGTTGCACCATAGATAACCCTTCAAGCATTCGACAAGTGGGAAGTTGATTTTGTTGGACCAATGAGCCCACCAGAAAAGAGAAGTGGCACATGCTACATTATTACTTTGATGGAATATCTAAGCAGATGGGATAAAGCTACAGCTGTTAATGATTGTACCACTGCGACTGCGACAAAGTTTTTGTTTGAAAATATAGTCACCAGATTTGGTTGACCAAAGATAATACTAAGTGATCAAGGTACACATTTTTTTAACAATGTGATTGCTGAGCTGACTATAGAGTTTCAAATCCAGCATAAGAAGATGACACCCTATCATCCTCTGGTGAATGGAATGGTTAAAGCTTTCAATAAGACTCTAGAGAATGCATTGACCAAGTTATGCAATGTGCGTTGAGATGACTGGGATTAGAAAGTCTCGACTATGCTATGGGCGTATCACATAACTTGCTAGTGACTAACAAGGCACACCCTATTTAGACTAGTGTATGGATAAGAAGATTTTGTGCCAATGGAGTACATTGTACCAAGTCTAAGAATTGCTGCTTTGATGGAGATGAATGAGGGAGACGCTATGGAACAAAGGTTGTCATAGCTCGTTCAAATGGAAGAGGAACGCTTCATCACAGGATTTCATCAGATAGTTGAGAAGTAGCAACAGAAAGCATGGCATGATATCCATATTAGGGTTAATCCATTCGAAGTTGGAGGACTTGTGTGGTTGTATGACAACAAATTTTTCAAACATCAAGGAAAGTTGAAGACGCATTGGCTAGGGACATATGTGGTCATGCATATCACTGATGCAGGCGCAGTAAAACTGTATAAATTATATAGTACGTATGTCATGGGTATGGTGAATGGTAGTCACCTGAAACCATACTATGATGGTCATAACATTCCTGGCTAGAATCATGCCGTGTGACGAAAAAAAAAGAGAAGGGACGAAAGATGTAAAAGTTGTTCTGTTGCAAGTCTAAGACAGAACCAGTGCAAAGAGAAGGAAAAAGCGACACCCATGGTAATTGAGATCCCCAGTGAGAGAGAGATATATGATACAACAATTATCTTTGGTTTCCCAATTGAGGAAGAATAAATAGAATCATCGAAATTACAGCAACTAGAGCAACAACCAGATACTGATCCGATGGCGAGAACAAGAAAGAAACCTACCTCAGTGACCGCACCTAGACCTGTGGTTTCTCCTCAACCAAAAGCCACCCCCATCAATATTCCAAATCCTGGCTCGTGCCCTATGCTGAACCTAGTTCAAACACCACTAGCTGCACCTGTAGTTGTGTAGCCACTTAGGGAGAAGAGATAGGATGGAAAGAGCACACCTAGAGAGGCGTAACAGCCTGTGATACCAAGGAAACAAAATGCTAGAGAATTTCTGGAC
This sequence comes from Pseudotsuga menziesii, assembly GCA_001517045.1. Lineage (NCBI taxonomy): Eukaryota > Viridiplantae > Streptophyta > Pinopsida > Pinales > Pinaceae > Pseudotsuga > Pseudotsuga menziesii. The sequence continues at coordinate 164,189 of LPNX010431025.1, read as the reverse complement.
AATACCGACAATGTGCCAATGGAGGAAGATCCAGAGGAGGAAAACCTCATGGAAGAAGACTCATCACCACGCAGAGCACCTGATGCTGAGGAGGAGGATGAAAATTTACCTCATTATGTCCGGCTAAGGAGAGATGATGTAGAGGAAGTGGAGATTCCAAAGAAGGCCAATACAATTTTGATAGAGCTAAGGATACCTGAGAATGTTCCCCTGCTAATGAACATAATGCCGAAGATTGTCAAGTTGACCTTCAAGGAATTCTATACTCGACAGTAGGAAGGGTTAAAAAGAGCAGACTGCATGGTCCCGGATCATCCCGAACCAACTGGGTCTGAGGTGCTAAGGCCAATGCAACGGGATGAGGGCGTTGGCCACGCAGGTTTGATAAACCTGTTGTTTATGCCACATTTTGGCCATGATCTATAGGTCAACACATATGTGAAACATCTTATTGTCTGTTTCCATAGAGGATTCCTATGACTTAATCGGCCATACCTGGTTGGCGTCGATCTTATTGCTGCAATAATGGGTCTACCAAAGGAAGGAGAAGACCCTGTGACATACCTAGCCCATAAAGACAACACCAAGATAAAGCAGAAGTATAATCTTTAGCACACAAAAAGGGGCTTCCTAACTGGCCCTATCGAAGATGCAAGTGTGTAGGTTGCCACAAGGATCCTGTCTTGTAAGATACTGCACAAGATGAGGCCAACTCAGTGTAACTCGGGAACAATAGAGCTTGCAGAGTTGTACACGCTATGAGGGGTTTTCAATTTGTCATGGTTCTTGTTGAATGAGTTGATAGACGACGTTGCGCAAGCCTAGGAGGATCCCAACTACAAATTTCATTACTCTTGGCTACTTGTATTAATCTCATTCACCCTATGGGATAACCCACCAGACTATGTGCATATGGATGTTCCACTACCTTGCCATGGAGCAAAGTACTAGAACTTATGGGAAAGAAAGAAAGAAAAGATCCAACAGAAGGATAACAACATCGAGTTATTTTTACATGCAGAGGTGTTGCATGATGTTTTCCACCAATCTCATCGAGTTTGAGCTACGACGGTGCACAGATATGCACCCTTCATCAATTTCCAGGCCGCTACGCATAACATATTTTTGGAGCTGAAGAAGGACCCAGAAAAACAAGTACACCATGATGGATTCATGGTCATGGATGAGGATGTGGATGCAATCATCTAGGAATGGCCTGATGAATGGCGTGGCCCACTAGCAGAGCCACTTCCTGAAGGACAAAGTGAAGAGGACCCACCAGTGCACCAAGTTAATGGCCAAGGAAATGAAGGAGGCGATGAGCAGTATAATCAATCACAAGAAGAGGAATAAAAAGATGATAATGAGGATAGGAATAGATTTGATCATAGTGATTTAGAGCCACACCTACTTAGGAGAAAATCCCAGCCCAACATCAAACGCAGCAACAAGGAAGGGAACCCTTGCGAAAGAAGAGGAAAGCAAGCAAAACGACTAACACGGATACCTTAACTGAAGAGGATTTCCATGTGATAGCAGAAGCTTTCACGGATGTTGCAAGGGACAACCTCACCACTTTAAGGACATAGTAGACAAGTGTTGTTGATCAGGTGTCGCAACACCTTAATAATCTTATAGAGGCCATGAACAATGCCAAAGCCACTATGGAGGCTGAGACATATGGCATGGATCCAAGTGTCCCATTAGTCACGCCTGAGCTAGTGTCATCGATCAAGGTAAAAATATAGGCGTAGGTAATGGAGACAGGAACAGATGAGTTTGATATATCCATGCATGGGTTCGATAACATGCACATAGAATTATCCAAACTAAGCTTAAATGAACTCTATGAGATCCAGCAGGCAGCCGCGACCGAAGTATAGATGAGGGAGAATGTCATTGCCTATCAGGAAACAAAGAAACAAAATCAGGAAAAGGTGTGCAAGGCCCCCCTTAGGGACAAAGAGTAGGAAATTAATACGTGTGAGCAGAGAAGGGTTTCACTTGCTGAAAGTATTAAGAACGTCATCGACGAGTTCCCACCAGAAGCGGGCTAGCAAGATGAATATTCAGCAGCTAAGGCTGCTCGGCTATCGTGCATCACAGTGGAACTAAAGAAGTAGGTTGAGGAGCTTCAGGCTAGAAAAGTACCAAGCACACCTTCTGAGGTGCTCGAGGAGAGAAGAAGAGCAACATCTGAGGCTCCTGGGAAGATAACTGAAGGAGAAACATTCTGCGCTAAGGCAGTAGAAGCCGTTTCCACGATCTGGGAAGTGCTTCTGGAAGATACGACTGCCAAGAACATAAGAGAAAATGTGCACAAGGATTAGGAGAAAATCGCTGCAGAAAAGGTAGAGATGAAGAAGATCTTGTTTCAACAGAAAGTGACCAAGATGACTGAGGTAAAATTATTGTAGCAAGAATTCTAGGTTCTTCGTGACCAAGAGCGAACTAGGGAAGTAGAGGTTTAGGCGCACCAGTTGGAAGCAACGTAGATCATAGGTCTGATTTAGCCATTGCAGAAAAAACTTGGAACCATTACGTAGTCAGTGGGGGCAGGTCTGTTGAAACATATCAGTTCCAACTGAGTGGAGTAGCTGGATGCACAGGAAGAAGAAGTAATAGAGGAAGTCAGTAGGGGTGCAAGAAATGGTGAAGGAATTTTAGGACAAGGTTGGTCCTATGGTGCAGTCGACGTCAGAGACATAAGTTTTTGGGGGAGAAACAGGAAGTTTTTTGGTAGAATTTTTTTTAGGAGACTTCCCTTTTTGCTTAGTGTCTCAGGATGAGGCACATGTGAGTGTTGGGGGCCTATTGGGCCAAGGAAGGTGCACAAATAAGAAGTGGGCGCGCAAGTAAGGAAGGAAAGTTGCGTGCATGACAAGAAGGAAAGTAGGTTGTGAAGGAATAAAAGGAACCTACACAGAAGGATAGGACATGCACGTGATGGAGGAAAGGAGAGCTTGCAAGCGTGTAGGAGCGTAATGGTTAGAAGGAGACAAGTCATGAATATCGTGGCTACTAATAATAGTGTAAGACAATGGACAATGCATGTCTGAAGGAATATTTGTAAGTCAGACCGATAGTTCCTTTTGTCAGTCCATGACAGCTTGTAATTGTTTTTTATGGATGAATACGACCTGTAACAGATGAGTAGTATGTAGTTGACTCTGCGTGGTCCTGTAGAAGTTATAAATAGGAAGAACTGGCTTTGTATTGGGGTTGTTCATTGTATTTTGGTTGGTTGTTGGTCGTTCGTCATTGATCTTTTTGCTGATTGGTTGTTCATTCGCCAAGTCACTCATTTTTGTTAAGGAATCTAGGATTAGAGTGAAGAGAGACTCATAGAAGAGTCTGGTAGTAGTAGAAGGTTGTTGAGTCGTGGATCTTGCAGATGTGTTCGCAAACCAATAGAAGTAGAAGGAATATGTAGCTTAGTGCGTAAATAGTAGGTAGAAGAGTCAATCCAGACTGTGTGTGGATTAGTAGGAGTAGATAGAAGAATAAACCATAGAGCATGAGAGAAAGAATATTGAGTCAGAAAGACATAACAAAATATCAGTCTACAGGTCGCATACTACAAGGTACTATATCCATTTCTCATGCCAGATGAAGAGAACCTTGGTGGTTTTTCCCAGATGGGTTTCCACGTTATTTCCTATGTTGAATGATTGATTGATGTTGAATGTTTATGTGAATGTCAAGTATTTTCTTACTGTAAGTTGATGAGTTACTGTTGAATGTCTGGCACCATATTATTAATCAGTGAATGAATGATTGTTAAAGCATTGTTGGAATGTGTGAATAAGTTTATAGTTAATTTCCCAACTGAAAGCATAAGTTGCACACTATCTGTCAGTACAAGAAATTAGTTGTGTTGCACCAGTTGTTAAGATTAGGGACAGGGTCATGTCATGCACATGTTGTCATACAGTTGTGCCTAGTCACGTAGTAATAGACTCCATCATAATTTTTCCTTTGTTGAGCGCCTTCATTAGAGGAATTTTGGGGTCTAAAATGGGCTTCCTAAGGAAAATAATAAAATAATAGTTAAAATAATAAAATAATATTGATTAATTTTGGAGGAAGAAAGAAAAAAACTACTTTTTGTGTTCGTATTTTCGACATATCTCCCTGTGTTTTTACTCAAATTTTGATCGGGAGAGCTCGTTGGATGTAGAATTTGATTCTGCATCCAACGAGTACCCACACTGCATACTTTTGATGGACCCCACTACCCCAAAAACAAGAAATACCTGAAAAAACGTGATGATGACATCATCATCACATTGTTTCAGGTATTTCTTGATTTTGGGGTAGCGGGGTCCATAAAAAGTATGCAGTGTGGGTACTCGTTGGATGCGAAATCAAATTCCGCATCCAACGAGCTCTCCCGATCGAAATTTGAGTAAAAACACAATGAGATATGTCGAAAATACGAACACAAAAAGTAGTTTTTTTTAATGACAAATATGTCAATTCAACCATTATGGTTGACTTATTTTATTTAAATTCTATTGGTTCTTGAATTCCAACTCACAAAAACTTATTTTGGCACGTTTTCTTATAAGGCCCATTTTAGACCCCAAATTTCCTCTAATGGGTCGCGTGCCAAGGGACTATAATCCCTCACCAATTGTGGAAACATGGTTCTGGAAGTTACCCATTAGATATCTCGGGTGAGACTGCACCTGCCTCGCAGGTGTTTTCGACTAAGATTTCTCTACCAGGATGATGTCTTGTGGTGTCTTGTTGGTATTGTGTTGTTGTTGAACCGTGGGTTGAGACAAGAAGGAGAAAGAGGCCAACATGGACCATTATTGGTTGAGAGAATGGTGACATGGAGGTGTCCCAAGATTGGCCAAAAGGACCAAAAAGAGGAAAAAAATCCAAATACAATGCATGTGCACCACATGGTCAAAACCTGATCCAAAAAATAAGGGATGGGTGTTCCCCTAGGGAAGAAGTTCCATAAATGAGGCTCCTTATCCATTGGTTGACAAAAGTGAAAAAGATGACAAGGTGAGGTTTGCGCTATTCACTAGAATAATGAATGATGATGAAAATAGTCAACCAAATATGTAACACCATGATTCAGTCGAATAATTATTCAACCCTTGGGTGAATAATGATTCTGCCAAATAATTATTTGTTAATATTTCATATGCTACTCTAGATATCATTAGTGTTCAATTAAGATTCACAATAGTACCATACGTAGAATCATTCAAAGAAACAAAATCAAAAGATATAAACAATATTTAACATGTGAAACCCTCAAGGGGAAGAAAACCCAACAAAAATTCCTCCGTATAAGATGTATAATATAAAACCCCCTATTATGACTCCAGGAAACTCCTACAGGTTGCAGCTCGAGGATGCCTGGTAACTAAAATGTTTTTAGGGTTTTCTAAATGGATCAATTCAGGTGACCTATAAGACCTCCCACTCTCAAGACATGCATGAAACTCAATCAGGGATAAGGATTCTAATTACCACTATTTAGAGGCTGACAATATGGTGTAGAGATGGAGAACTTATCATGCTGGTAGATTCATAGATAAAACATATATATATAAATGGTTGAATCATGACAAAGAAAGAACTTATAATTCAAATAATCAATATTCCAATAGGATGACAGCTATAGGACATCAATTAAACTGAATAAAACCTTAATAACACATTCAAGCATAACCACAGAATAGATAGAAAATGGAAGCTGAGCATATGATAACAAAAGAGCTTATATTAGGTCATGAGCAATATGAGAAGCCTGACAATAGCAATGGTCTACAGGTCCCCGAAGTCAAACTCTTTCATTAAAATAAGTATTAGGCTTTATATCCTTTACAAAAATACTAAGATCCTCAAAAATTGGATCCGATTTACTAAAAATAGATAAAATAATTGTTTTTGCATAATTAGGTCAGAAAACCCTAATTAACTACTAGTCTAACTAACTGTAGAATTCGTTCACTGTGTGAACCTTCTGATAACTAAAACAGGTACTGGAAATCACTGCCACTGGTATTCTATTGTTTAAGTCACTATTTCACTTTGACAGCTAGGTGTTGGTGGCCTTTTCTCCCTTTATGTCATAGCAAAATAGAAGCATACCTTCCATGATTTTTTCTTCAACATCCTTAATGTTTATACTTTGTCCATGAGCCATCCATGTTCTCCCAAAATTGATCTTCCGTGTCAAACTTTTTATATTATGCCTTTGTCTGCTTTTGGTGGTTAATAGGCCAAAATATCGGGACTGTTGGCTGCTGAAAGTAGGGATTTCGATGGCTAATGAACTGCCTCAACGCCCACCTAAGCCACTGAAAGCCCTGTTCTTAAAAATTATTAGGTCATCTCCAAAACTATTCTATCAAGTTTGTTTGCTTGTATTTCTCATTCAGCGGGCTTTGGGTTAGGAAGTTTAACATCATCTTGACTTACTTCTGGAGGCTGAAGGCTTACTTCAGCATCAACTAGGGTTTCCAATGCTAGGTGGGTGCTAGGGTTTTGCTTGGCCTCCTTTAGTTGCAGTCTCTGGAGCCTAATCATCCTATACAATCTTGTGTTGTCCTTCATGAACCTTAGGTTTCTTCTTTTAAGAAATATGTATCTTCCTCTCATCTCCAGGAAAGAGTTATGCAATTTCTTATTCCTCTTGGTCAATATAACATTGTTCTTCTTAATCTCTCTTTCCAAAATCTCCATCTCATACACTTGTCTCAGCAACTGATTTATCTTTTGAGTTTTGGGCTTGCTGGAGGAAGCCTTCTTTGCTGGTTCCTCTTGCTCCTTTGTTGTAAGGGATGGTAGTTCTTTAGTCACTATTACAATTTGCAAAGCTAGGTCTACACCTTCCTCTTGTTCTTCTTCTGAGTCTAATTATGGAAGGTTTACGATGTTCTCACTGTGTGTTGCAACTTCATGTCCCTTCTCACTGAAATCCAAGTTTCTTTTGACCTTCTTATCTTTGGAAGAGGAAGGAGGATGTTCTGCTGCTGCTGGGGATATAGCCCTTCTCTTCCTTTTCCCACTTTTTGGTGTGCTAGACTTTTTAGTAGGACACTTCCCCTCTTCTTCTAGCTGAAGTCCTATTTCCAATCCATTCCAAAACAAAAATAAGGCCATGCCATATTCCTTCTCTTCGGCAATTCTTGGATCAGAAGTTGGATAAGGCCATGATGGGGCATTCTGCCAGCAATCTTGGTTGGCTGATCCTTCACCTAGTGTGCCATCTTTCCCAAGCTCCTGTGTAAGTAAAAAGGAAAATTCAGTGGGCTTCTCCCTGTGAAGTGGTTCATCAAATTAAAATGGTGAATCATAGCTCTCTTATATCCCCCTTCAGCAGTTGCTACCACCTTTCTTCCATCCAGGAGGATGGTACACTTTTCTTCCACACCACTTCCCTATGCTCAGGCTTTAGGTAAGATTTGAATTCTACATCTTTTTTTATGGTGGTCTTAAACCACTTCTCTCATGTGCTAGGAATTTTAGTTACTTTATTAATTAGGGTTTCATATATTAGAAATTCTTCTTTTCCTATGACTGCCTTGGAGCCATCGAAGGAGAGGGAAAATTCCTCAGCCACCTGTTGGTGTGAACCTTGAAGCTTCTCACAAAAACCTATAGCAGCTAGCATCTTTGAAAAATTGACAAACCTCTAGATGTGCCTCCAGGTAGTTGATATCTCCCAACTCCTGCCTGAGAGTAGGTCCTCCCTTCTTCATCTTTGCTGAATGCTACTCCTGTGTACCTGCAACAATAAAACTCAAGCTCTGTGAAATAGTGTCTTTTAGCACGCTTCCTCTCAGAGATGTTTTTCTGGTCGAGAGAAATTATCAATTTGAGGGCAGAGTGTATTGAAGTTTTGGCACTGATTATGAGGGATTTATCCTTCATGATTGAGGCTAAGGTCAGAGGGTGATGTCTTCAGTTGATCTTTTCGAGACCCCTTTCCCAGCAATGATGTCAAAATTAGTCTGGATACTGATTGGAATTTTTTGCAGCTCTATGGACATGTGGAGGGAGAAGGAGGGTTTCATTACATAATTCATTATCAGTTTCAAATCATGACCTCATCACTCATTCCCTCACATAGTTACGCAGCCGCATGCCCTTTCGGTGGTTTATCACGCCCTTTATTGATCGTTATCTTGCTGGCGGAGTTTGATTTGACCGATTTCTAACCGTTTCTCTCTTTTTCCTTTTCGGTGGTTAACAGTATTTGGGAAATTGTCTGCAAGCTGCTGAAAATATGGCTTTCAGTGTCTAATGAAATGATAATCCTTGCGTAGAAGCCACCACAATTTTTTTCCCAATGTGGCGGTGAAACCTAGCTTTCGCCAGATAGTGGCCTCGCCGAATATTCCTTTTAACCACTGAAAGCCCATCCTTTCGATGGCTAATGAAACATAAGAGATTTCACCTAAGCCATTGAAAGTGATTTTTTGTCAACTCCTTTTTGCCTTCTTTTGACGGTTAACGCCCCTCTTGAACTGTTTACTAAGCTTCTGAAATCAACACTTTTTGGTGTCTAATGAGTCATCTGAAGTCTTTCCTAAGCCACCAAAAGTGTTTTTACCATTTACTTGCTCGGGCCCGATTTCAGTGGTTTAATTTTATCATGTGTTAAACCATTAGCTACAGAAAAAAAACCTTTCGGTGGCTAATTAGCTATTGAGAACCCCACCTAAGCCGCCGAAAGCTAAAAATTCCAATTTCTTCAACCATAGCACAAATAGAGACCTTCATTTTGTTAGTCATATTTAAATCTTTCATTACATGACTTGAATTCTTCATACTATCAAAATAAATTTATTTTGGGAGATAACATATGGCTCCTACTTGGGGATGAGAACCTCCCTGTGAGGTCCCAAGAACCCCAGACCAAAATTCCTTTCCCTGAAGACAATTAAAAACTTAACACTATCATTTACTATTCCATTGGGCATGGAGTTTATTCTATAAGCAAAAACAACCTACTAACTACTAATTTACAATAACAAGGCCTCAGAGCCTTAAATAAAGTAAAGTTTCAGAAAAGGCCCATTCACTGGGGCATCAAACACCTCTTCCTCTTCCAGATTTTGCAATTTGAAGGCGTTATTCTTCTGTACCTAAGCTATCACAAAAGGGCCAATCCACAAAGTGTCAAACTTTCCATGTTTTCCCTTGTCTTGTCTAAAAACATCCCACTTGAGGACCCAATATCGAACCTGAAAGTTGTTTACCTTTTCCCTTTTGTCAAACATGACCTTTATCCTCTGTTGATGGGCTTCTGATTTTCCTATCACTTGTTCCCTCACTTGCTACAATTCTACCAAATCCATCATCCTCCTCACCATCTCATTTGGTTCATTTTCCTCTTCCTGAAAGAATTTTGCCACTGGCAGAATGAGCTAAATGGGAAAAATGGACTCAGTACCATAAACTAATTTAAATGGAGAAGTCCCTATAGATCTCTTGTCTCTTACCCTATCAACCCACAAAGCAAACTTTATCTTAGAATCCCAGCTTTTTTGATTTGTCTCCAATAGTTTTTTGATGATCCTGACTAGGCTTTTGTTGGATGACTCAACCAAGCCATTTCCTTGAGGATAATAGGATGTGGAATGTACTAGCTGAATGCCCATTGAATCACAAATTTTTACCAATGCCTTATCTTTGAAATATGGTGCATTATCAGTTACTAACCTTACTGGGCAGCCAAACCTGCTAAAGATATTCTCATATAAAAACTTCATGATGACCTGATGAGTGGCATTCCTGGTGGGTATTGCCTCTATCCACTTGGTAAAGTAGTCTGTGGCTACTAGGATCCATTTATGATCCCCACTAGAAGATAGATTTATTTCACCTATGAAATCTAGACCCCATTGCTGGAAAGGCCCACTCACTACAATAGGCCTAAGGGGCAAGGATTTGAGTTGTTGTTTCCCTATAAATCTTTGGCACTGGTCAGAGGCCCTTACAAAGGTACATACATTAGCAAATAGGACTGGCCAATAGTACCTTGCCCTCAAGATCTTGTGGGCTATGGTTTTCCAATAATGATGGCCCCCACATGTGTTGGAATGAAAGTGATGCATGACTTGATCTGATTCTTCTTTATCTAGACATCTCAACAAAATTCCAAACAGATCTTTTTAGTATAGTAGTTTATCAACTATGCAGAAAATAAGACAAGTAGGCACTTCTAATTTTTGCAGAAAATAAATAATACCTGAGTACCACTCACATGAAGACAAGTTTTCATCCACTGATTGAATTTCATTCTGATCTTGAACTACTTCTACTACTGCTACTGTTTGCGAGTTTGCGGAATTGAAAAAAGTGAATTTTATCCCCATTAGTTCACAGTTTTCTTTAGCCGTGAGTTTGGCTAGACCTATCCTTTTACTAGCTTAGTGGGCTTCACCTCTATATCAAACTCAATGAGGTTGGAATCCACTTAGCTCTCTTTCCATCAATGTCAGGCTGAGTCAAAACATCCTTCACAACATTTGAAGGGACATAGGAAAGAAATTTTTCATGGAGAATGCAAATCCTGAAGGTCTTCAATGACTTTATGAGAGCATAAGCCTATTTCTCAATTGGATCATACTTCAGCTTAGCATCTCTCAGGGTTTTGCTGAACAATGCAATTGGATGATTGAGACCCTTATCATCTTTTTATAACAGCATAGCTTCCACTGTGTCATAGGATGCAAAGGAGAAAATATAAAAAATCTTGGTATAGTCCAAACTAATCAGGGTTGGGGCTTCCATGATATCCTTCTTGATTTCTTCGAAAGAGATTCTTGCCTAGTTAGTCCATTTTATTTCTACGTCCTTTTTCAGCATGGTTGTTATGTTCTTTACCAGCTCAGATAAATTAGGGATGAACCTACTGACAAAGTTTATCTTACCCAAAAAGGACTGAATATCCCTTTTTGACCTAGGTATGGACAGCTTCTGGATTGCTTCCACCCTCACTGGATCAATCTTTACACCTTCAGCAGAGACTACGTGACCTAGGAGTTTCCCCTCACTGAGTGGAAACTGGGACTTCTTAGGGTTGAGTGATATTCCAAACCTCCTGCACTTTAGAAATACCCTTCTCAAATGCTGCAAATGGTCATGATGGATGTGAGAGTAAACAGTTAGGTCATCCAAGTATATAAGCACAAATTTATCTTTCAACCCTACAAAATCTAGGTCCATGGATCTTTGAAAAGTAGCCCCAACATTCATCAGCCCAAATGGGATTTTAGCATACATGAAAGTGCCCCAAGGGGTGGTAAAGGAAGTCTTCTCTTGGTCATCGGGGTGCTCAACAACTTGGTTGTATCCAGAGAAGCCATCCAGGAATGACATGACACTAGTCCCTGAGACTCTTTGCAACAGGTGTTCCATTTTGGGTAGTGGATAGTTTTCTTTTTTGGAACATTTGTTCAGGTTTCTAAAATCCACACACAACCTGATTTTTCCATTCTTCTTCCTTACCACCACTAGGTTTGCAATCCACTTGGAATACCTGAGGGGGATTATGATTTTAGCTTTGAGGAGATTATGGATTTATTTTTCAATTACTGGTAATAGGAGAGGACTGATGGATCTTAGCTTCTGCTTGAAAGGGATGGTGTCCTTCTCCAAAGGAATCCTGTGCTGGATGATATTGGTGTCATAGGTTTTCAGGTCACTGTACTCCCAGGCAAAAATATCAGCAAATTATTTTATCAGGCTACAAAATTTGGACCTCTGATCAGCAGTCAACTCAGTGGATAGATTTATCAGCTTTGGATGGCTTTGGCTACCTATGTTTTTCTCTTGGATAGTAGGGTCTTGCTCCTTTTTGGAAGGCTTGAAAGGGATGTCATTATGATTAAAAATCTCTTCCAGAGGTACTAGAACCTGAGGTATATAATTGTTGGGTAACTGGACAATATTTTGATCAGCTACTTTGTCTTTCAACTTGAGCTGTTGGGATTCATCCATGTTTAGGTTTTCCTGATCTATATTTATATCCGAGAATTCATCTACTAGCTGAAGGAATTTACTAAGCTCGTCATCATTTTCAAACAACTTCCAAAATTTTACATTATCTAGCAGGGAAGGTCTGTACTTGACCTGAACATTATAGCTAAGCTGAGGAGGTAAAGGAGGAACAAACAGACTTGCAAAGACAACCAAGGAATCAACCAGGTGATTCAAATCCCTGGGTATATATGACAGTTCAAAAAACATAAAGGAGTCTCTGAGTTTCCATACCTCGTCCCTGTAGGCCTTTAGTCTGACATTTGTTTCCTGAAAAGTTTTATTGACCTGCTATATAATAAGGTCTGCATCTCTAAAAATTCTCATGCACATGATTCCCATCTCCTTGCCAGCTTTAACTCCTAGCAACAAGGCTTCATATTCTTCTATATTGTTAGTGGTTTCAAAATCAAGCTTATAAGACAGATGAATATTTTCCTTGGATGGAGAGATCAATACTACACTTTCACCTGCTAAGCTTTGAGTGCCAGCCCCATCAAAATACATGTTCAAGACTATTGTGGTCACTTCTTCGGGTTGCTGACAGGTGGACTTCGTAATCTAGACTGAAGTTTTTTGAGAATCATCTATTTGTAGAATGCATGATCGAAAATCAGTGTCTACTGCATAGATAGTGTGGTTGACTAAATTCCTTTCATTGATTATGATGTAGGAAAGCTGATTCTCTTTGTAAAGTCTCTTGGTTCCCCCTCCAAACATGGGGATTGTGGCATATGTAAGGTCCATCTGAAGGGTGCCCCCTATCCTTTTACTCCATGATCGAGACAGCAAGAGACCAAATTTGGGAGGGATATCAACCACTACAATCTCCATCATGATGCTTTTTGAAGGTAGCTGAGATAGGTTTACAACAAGGTATTTAATGAGGCCCAAGCACTTGACCTTTCTAGAGTCAAAGGAGAACAAATCATGGTAGGGATTTGTAATGCCGAGACCAAGCTCATCCATCACAGCTTTTGGCATTAGGTTATGGGAAGCTCCTGAGTCTAGCATACAGTTATGAAGGAATTTATCATGGATATTCAAGGATATGTAGAAAGGTGGGCATGAATCCTTTAGGTATTCAATCATAGGGCCTAGGGTTACAATAGGTTTCTGATCTTGCATATTTACAAAGTTAGTACCAATATGTACCTTTGGCTGAAGAGAATTCAGTATGGAAGATTTGAATGCATCATTTTTCATTAGCTCAATTAATGGGAAAGGGATCTTCAATTTCTGAATCTGTGACTCAAGGTTGAAAGAATAATGCAGTCTATCAGGAAACCTTACCTCATGTACTGGAGCTTTGAGTTGGACATGGTCAAGGATTGATGAAGGTGCTGGTTTTTGTAATGATTTGGAAATGACAGCCAATTTATTTGGTAAAATAGCAGCCTTTTTAGCTGGTGCAGCAGGCTGTTTGACATGAACAACATTCTTCTGTAGAGGAGAAACTAGCATGGACCTTAGATTATGCCCCCCTTGACCATCAGTCTAATACACTGTTTCTTCACTGATTTGCTCATCAATTAGGGCTTCCTCATATTCTACCTATGTCAAAAAAGAATAGTCAACCTCATCTTCCATGTAGTGGACGTGTTCTTCAACCTCTCCTTCTTCCTCAATAAACTCTTGTTCTTCTTCTAGTACAACATTTTGAAATGGAGCTCTAATTCTATGATTTTCCCCTTGATTCCTTTCCCTTCTAAGGATCTAAACTGGGGAGTTTCCTCTTCTATAATGGAAAAAATTAGGGTTTCAAGGAACAAAATCACTTGGCCTTTTACCCCTTACAGGTATCTGTCCTCAGTCCTTTAGCTTATACATTTCAGTAGTTAGGTTATCTAATAGTTTGGTCATTTTTTCAATCTTGTTCTCTAATGAAGAAGCCCCAATAGGGTCTGTTGGCTACTTCTTCCTATCTATCTTTCCTTCGAGCTTCTAAGATGCCACAATGTTAGATTCCACCTCTAGGGTAGGATCATGCATGAGTGATAAGGAGGCAGACCTCCTTTCTATGAGAAGTAGGTAGAAATATGAGTCAAAGCCATTTGCATAAGTTACCCTGGCTGAGGTATTAGTGGGATTGATTTGAGTGGGATTTTGCTGTACATATTGTTGAACCTCTTGGTGAAGTTGGAGATAGACTCCCCATTCTCTCTTTTCAAGTTGCTGAACTCTGTGATATAATAGAGAAGGTCTCTCCTCTCTCCCCAATGTTTCAGGAAGATGTCATCTAGGGCTTAAATTCCTACTACTAATCCAACAGGAAATTATTTGAACCATTTTCTAGCCTGACCATCTAAGCTTTGTACAAAAACCCTAGTCCACACATATTCCTATTCTATATTAATGTTCTCAACATAACTGTAAAATGCCTCTAGATGTTCTTCAACTGTGAAATCTCCCTCTCCTATGAACTTAGGCATGTACTTGAGGTAGTCTCTAGTGGGCATGGCCGAAAGAGGGTTAGGTAAATTTAGGGGGGCATACCTAGCTACCAGGATCCTTTCCATTTTGGTCAATTGAGGGGAATCCATATTGGAAATGGGTATGGAAAGGGTGGAGGAAGGTAGTACTGATGTAGGTAGTGGCCGAGAAGGTGGTGGTAAAATTATCCCAGTGGAGTCACCAGGGATTGGATCTTCACAAGCATCAATGCTTGAAGATGCCCAAACCCTAGAATTTTCTGATGTATTTATAAATTCTTGAGAATTAAGTGTTTCAGCAGAA
>LPNX010431025.1:128283-148052 GCA_001517045.1 Pseudotsuga menziesii | reverse complement strand
AACACAGGGAGAAATGTAGAAAATACAAATGAGCTCTCCCGATCGAAATTTGAGTAAAAACAAAGGGAGAAATGTCGAAAATACAAACAAAAAAGGTAGTTCTTTTTATGATATCTATACCCAAATCTATATTAAAAAATTGTTTAAGAGGTACTCCCTTTTTGAATTTTAAAGAATTTTGACAGGCTAATACATGATGACATAGAATTTGTATTATTTTTAGAAGTCTCATTTTAAATTGAAATTTCCTCTAATGATAATGACAAGGAAATCACTTATAATTCAAATAATCAATATGCCAATAGGATGACAACTATAGGACATAAATTAAACTGAATAAAACCTAAATAATACATTTAAGCATAAGCACAGAATAGACAAAAAATGGAAGCTGAACATATGATAACAGAAGAGATTATATTAGGTCATGAGCAATATGAGAAGCTTGACAATAACAATGGTCTACAGGTCCCCGAAGTTGAACCCTTTCATTAAAATAAGTCTTAGGCTTTATAGCCTTTACAAAAATATTCAGATCCTGAAAAATTGGATCTGATTTACTAAAAATAGATAATTTTTTTTTGCATAATTAGGTCATGAAACCCTAATTAACTACTAGTCTAACTAACTGTAGAACTTGTTCATTGTGTGAACCTTCTGATAACTAAAACAGGTATTGGAAATCACTGCCACTAGTCTTCTGCTGGTTAAGTCACTGTTTCACTTTGACAACTAGGTGTTAGTGGCCTTTTCTCCCTTTATGTCATAGCAAAACTGAAGGATACCTTCCATGATTTTTTCTTTAGCATCCTTAATGTTTATACTTTGTCCCTGAGCCATCCATGTTCGCCCAAAACTGGTCCTATGTGTCAAAAATTTTATATTACTCCTCTGTCTACTTTTGGTGGTTAATAGGCCAAAATATCAGGACCATTAGCTACCGAAAGTAGGGCTTTCAGTGGCTAATGAACTTCCTCAGCGCCCGCCTAAGCCACCGAAAGCCCTGTTCTTCAAAAATTATTAGGTCATATCCAAAACTATTCTTTCAAGTTTTTCTACTTGTCTTTCTCATTCAACAGGCTCTATGTTAGGAAGGTTAACATCAGCCTGGCTTGCTTTTGGAGGCTGAAGGCTTACTGCAGCTTTAGCCAAGGTTTCCAATGCTAGGTGGGTGCTAGGGTTTTGCTTGGCCTCCTTTAGCTGCAGTCTCTAGAGCCTAATCATCCTATATAATCTTGTGTTGTCCTTCATGAACCTTAGTTTTCTTCTTTTGAGAAAGATGTATCTTCCTCTCATTTCCAGGAAAGAGTTATGCAATTGCTTATTCCTTTGTGTTAATATAACATTGTTCTTTTTTATCTCTCTTTCAAAAATCTCCATCTCCTACACTTGTCTCAACAACTGATTTATCTTATGAGTTTTGGGCTTGCTAGAGGAAGCATTCTTTGTTGGTTCCTCTTGCTCCTTTGGTGTAGGGGATGGTAGTTCTTCAGTCACTGCTACAATATACAAAGCTAGGTCTGCACCTTCCTCTTGTTCTTCTTCTGAGTCTGAGTATGGCAGGTTTAAGATGTTCTCACTATGTGTTGTAACTTCCTAGCACTTCTCACTGAAATCCAATTTTCTTTTGACCTTCTTAGCTTTGGAAGAGAAAGGAATTTGTTTTGCTGCTGCTAGGGATACAACCTTTCTCTTCCTTTTCTCACTTCTTGGTGTGCTAGACTTTTTAGCAGGAGACCTCCCCTTTTCTTTTGGCTGAAGGCCTATTTCAAATCCATTCCAAAACAAAAATAAGGCCATGCCATATTCCTTCTCTTCACCAATTATTGGATCAAAAGATGGATAAGGCCATGATGGGACAATCTGCCAGCAATCTTGATTGGCTGAGACTTCACCTGGTGTGCCATCTTTCCCAAGTTGGAGTGTAAGTAAAAAGGCAAATTCAGTGGGATTCTCCCTATGAAGTGGTTCATAAACTTAAAATGGTAAATCATATCTCTGTTATATCTCCCTTCACATGTTATGTAGACCACAATAGCCTTCATAAATTGCTGCCACCTTTCTTCTTGCTAGGATGATGGTACACTTTTCTTCCACACCACTTCCCTATGCTCAAGCTTTAGGTAAGATCTGAATTCTACATCTTTTGGTATGGTGGTCTTAAACCACTTCTCTCCTGTGCTAGGAAGTTCAGTTACTTCAGTAATTAGGGTTTCATATATTAGAAATTATTCTTTTCCTATGAATTCCTTGGAGCCATCGAAGGAGAGGGAAAATGCCTTAGCCACATGCTGGTGTGAAACTTGAATCTTCTAACAAAAACCTATAGCAGCCATTATCTTTGAAAAACTTACAGACCTTTGGGTGTGCCTCCAGGTAGCTGATATCTCCCAAATCCTCCTTGAGAGTAGGTCCTCCCTTCTTCATATTTGTTGAATGCTACTCCTATTTACCTGCAACAATAAAACTCAAGCTTTGTGAAATAGTGTCTTTTAGTAGGATGCCTCTCAGAGATGTTTTTCTTGTGGAGAGAAATGCTCAATTCAAGGGTGGGGTGTACTGAAGATTTGGCACTGATTATGAGGGATTTATCCTTCATGATTGAGGGTGAGGTTAAAGGGTGAATTCTTTAGTTGATCTTTTCGAGACCCCTTGCCTAGCAATGATGTCAAAACCAGTCTGAATACTTGTTGGGATTTTCTGCAGCTCTATGGATAGGTGGAGGGAGAAGGGGGGTTTCATTACATCAGTCATCATTATTTTCAAATCACGACCTCATTACTCATTCCCTGATGTAGTTACGCAACCTCATGTCCTTTTGGTGGTTAATCATGCCCTTTACTTATCGTTATCTTTTTCACTAGTACAAAATGAGAAATTAATGACTAAAAAAATGACTAAAATCAGGCTATAAATGACTATTTTTGAGTCGGTGACTAATAGTAGCAAATTTCCACTATCTTATAGCTAGTCGTATTTCACTAGCCATTAATAGATTGACTTAGTAGTCATTGATTTAGTCTTTGATAGACAATGATTTAGTCATTGATAGTCAATGATTTAGTCATTGTTTTAGTCATTGATAGTTAATGATTTAGTCATTGATTTAATCGCTGATTTAGTCACTGATTGCAACTACTAATGACCAAATATACGACTAAATAAACTACTAGATGTTAATATATTAATTACTAAGCTAGATACGACTAAGATACGGGAAATCATCTACTAATAATCGTATATATGTGAATTTAGTCGTTTTTGTAGTCACAAATTTATGATAGGGCATGGAGGAATCGAACCACCAACCTCTTGCCTATAATTAGGCAGGCGCTCTACCATTGAGCTAGCACCATTTAAGAATTTGTTCTTGCTTGACAATGATGATATTCAAACAAATTTATGATAGATATCAATCTACAAACTACATAATTATTACTATTACAACTTACCAGTAACTAGTATTTATGATAAACTAATTCCTGGGAGCTATGTACAATTTTCCATGTAACTAAAGCTAATAAAAATATAAGCAATCACCAAGTGTCACACACTACCGGACTTTCAAAAATCACCTCACTCGAATAGTTACATGAAGATCAGACAACTTATCAAATGATAGGATTCAACTTCCTATATCAAATGACCAAATTTGCTGATGAAATAAATGGTCCAATATCATGTTTGTAATCAACAAAATGTTTTAGCCATAAGCACAATACATCCATCATCCTGCCCTTGTATTCCATTGATTTTGTTTTCCTTGTTAGCTATTTGTACATATTGACTTTTGCAGTTTTCTTGAACAGACCATATAGGTGCTTTCTGGATTCCTTGGAAGCTTCATGTAAAGGAAGGTAGTTAATAGTATTTCGGTATGGAATCCATGTGTTAACCAATACATTTCCAAGTCTGCACAAATTAAAGTCTATGCTTTTGAAAATGAGATGAGCATAATCATAATAGATACAAGTTCCATCTACGGAATGTATTAATGAAAGTCTATCTAAGGAACTACTCTATAAATAGTTTAATTTAGTTTAGATTCTCACAATATATTCATTTGAAAACATCGCTAAGGGAATTCATATTCAAATTTGTCAGGAGAATTGACTGTTTGGAGTTCATGCCTGGGACAAATCTCTCAGATTAATGCAATTCCCATATCCATGTCCATACTAGGCTAGTCCATAATGAGGTGAAGATCCATATTTATCTTCAATCTCCAAGTTCATTACAACTTGGTGACTATAAATACACAGTCTTGAGGATGCTATTTTCTCCTTTTCTCATCATTTTGCTATGTGTTTGGATCACTTTTGTAGCAAATAGAAGAGATGAAGATGTAGATGGACTGCTTATAAAATATCAAGTTACATGCGTCAACCAATAGAAAAGTACCTAATCCTCTATTACTTTGGTAACAAATAGCAAGGAGGAAAATGTAGCTTGACTACCAAAAATATATTAAGTTACAGGCCTCGACCAATCAAAAGTACCTAATCCTCACTGATACAACAACAATTCAAAGCTCCAACACCAATAGAGAAAATTCTTCAATAGTTAAGGCAACATATTAGATTGTTTAATGGTTAAAAGGTTTTAATTTCAAATAGGGTGTAAAAAGTCCAATTGCATAGAGCACATGCACAAAACATATAAACCCAAAATCTAACTGTGCAATTTTTCTGACAATGAA
This sequence comes from Pseudotsuga menziesii, assembly GCA_001517045.1. Classification (NCBI taxonomy): domain Eukaryota; kingdom Viridiplantae; phylum Streptophyta; class Pinopsida; order Pinales; family Pinaceae; genus Pseudotsuga; species Pseudotsuga menziesii. The sequence continues at coordinate 143,353 of LPNX010431025.1, read as the reverse complement.
CACCAGAGGCTATCTTTAGTAGAGAAGCTTGGTTTTTATGTTTATAAGTTAATTCACATTGTGGTCAAACTTGGACTAAACAACACTACATCACATCAATATTAGTTTGATTCCCATGAAATCACATCAATGAGTAAAACACAACATAGGAGGCCCCAAAATCATGGACAGACACAACTAAACTTAAATGGACAGACACAAATGAACTTCAAAATCATTCCTTGTTAGCTATTTGTACATATTGACTTTTATAGTTTTCTTGAACAGACCATATAGGTGCTTTGTGGCTTCCTTGGAAGATTCATGCAAAGGAAGGTAGTTAACAGTATTTCGGTAGGGAATCCGTGCTTTAACTATTACATTTCCAAGTCTGCACAAATTAAAGTATATGCTTTTGAAAATGAGATGAGCATAATCATAACAAATACAGGTTCCATATATGGAAAGTCTTAACAAAAGTCTATCTAAGGAACTACTCTAGAAAACAGTTTAATTTAGTTTAGATTCTCAGAATATATTCATTTGAAAACATCGCTAAGGGAATTCATATTCAAAGTTGTCAGGAGAATTGACTGTTTGGAGTTCATGCCTGGCACAAATCTCTTAGATTAATGCAATTCCCATATCCATGTCCATACTAGGATAGTCCATAATGAGGTGAAGATCCATATTTATCTTCAGTCTCCAAGTTCATTACAACTTGGCGACTATAAATACACAATCTTGGGGATCCTATTTTCTCCTTTTCTTATCATTTTGGTGTGTGTTTGGATCACTTTTGTAACAAATAGCAGAGATGAATATGTAGATGGATTGCCTATAAAATATCAAGTTACAGGCCTCAAGCAATAGCAAAGTACCTAATCCTCTAGCTTGACTACCAAAAATATAGCTTGACTACCAAAAATATATTAAGTTATAGGCCTTAACTAATCAAAAGTACCTAATCCTCACTGATGCAACAACAATTCAAAGCTCCAACACCAATAGAGAAAATTCTTCAATAATTAAGGTAGGAGATTAGATTGTTTAATGGTTAAAATGTTTTAATTTCAAATAGGTTGTAAAAAGTCCAATTGCATAGAGCACATGCACAAAACATATAGACCCAAAATCTAACTGTGCAATTTTTCTGACAATGAACACTAGAGGATATCTTTAGTAGAGAAGATTGGTTTTTATGTTTATAAGTTAATTCGCATTGTGGTCAAACTTGCAGGAAACAACACTACATCACATCAATATTAGTTTAATTCCCATGAAATCACATCAATGAGTACAACACAACATAGGAGGCCCCAAAATCATTGACAGACACAACTGAACTTCAATGTGGTAAAAAAAAGGTTTAAAATAAAATAAAAGCAAGGATTTCCATTGGAGTTAGAAGGGCTATTAACTGAATAAAGTCACTTAATAATAGAAAATAACTTACCAGGGTCCGATTCAATAGTACACCAAGACATCCTGGCGTTAGCCTTGAGTCCTAATCTACAAAAAGGAGTGATGTCAATAATAAAAAACCGATTAAATTTTTGAAATTTAATCAAAAGCAAAGGGTTTTTCATTGGAAGAGGTATATTACCTATGTTTTTTACTGTAAGAGAAACTACTGGAACAACAGCTTTCTATATGGCAGAGACTGTAATGGGCAGGAAAAATAGAGGGGCATGTAGGGTAAAAGTGGTGCAGAGGAAGCCCTGTGTGCCGTTAATACCAAAACTATAAATAAATTGTTGTGAAAAAACCCGTCGCCTCTAAAAATATAAAACTAATTAAATAGCTGATGGAAGATAGAAAATCACAGGGATGCTATGCACATAAAAGGCAATACCACTATAAATCCCTCAATAGTCAATTTTATAAGATTTTTTGAATGAATGATTGACAACGATATGGTTTAAGAGCCCAAAACGAGTAGAAATATCACCTGCAATGAATAAAGATGGAAGCAGGAGGTTTGTGCTTCCAAAATCACGAAATTTATAAGCTTTGCACCAAATAGAGGGAGGTTGCAACCATATACATGGGGTTTCATCATTTCAAACATACAAAAATCCATGGATAATGTTCTCTAGAGTAATACCAAAAGAAAACAATGACATCATGATTCATAAGCAAAGCTTAAGCTATCGTAGTTTATTTGAACAATGAACTATGGGATTTGGGCCACAAAGAAAAACAAATATCTAGGAAATGCAAATTTCAAAATTAAATGAAAAGGTTTATGCATGGGGTATTATCATATCAGAAAAATCAAAAAATATTCCCAAAGGAGTTCAATTTCAATCCAGTATGCAATAAAGAAAATAATATGAACATAACTAAAATTGCAGGGAAAAAGAAAACCACTACAACCTCATAAAAAACAGAGAAAACCTCAAATATTTGTCTAAGATAATAAAGCAAACAATATTATGTTAAATTTTGGCACAAGACATTGTTAATACTAACATCCTAAGTATAAAGAGTAGAAATTGTCTTTCAAAGTCCATGCAAACACTTATAAATGAATTTTCGAAAATAAAAATACTAATGTGTCAACAGTGGCTTGTGAGGTTAGTGAAAGCAGGTATCTATATAACCCCCACATGAAAGCGGGTATCTATATAACCCCCACAAGGGTTCATGCACTTCCAAGTGACAAGGTAGTGCTTGTGCTTGTTCTTGTGGATGTGCAGCAGGGCATGCAACAACAATTGGGGCCAGGTGGCCACTAAAACACATGACTTAAAGTTACATAAACCAAATCAATCTTAAGCAATCTCCTAATGTCTAATATCCTAACATTTCAAATCACTTTAGTGTAGGTGAATGTTTGGGAGAAGGGTAAATTTCACGGAAGTGCCAATCCCCCCTTATTGTGGCAGCTTTAGCTGAATTGAAGGGCACTTGAATTATGCATTCAGTGGTCCACCCCTTGACAGTGTCTGTACAGGAAGGCTTCTTGTGACGCCATGTCTCTTTAGGCCAGTTGTAATGCTTCTCAAGTTACAAACTAAAATAACTTACAAAATTGGGCTAAGATCAGCATTAATTATTTTCCTCCATCTCAACTATATTAATTTCACATGGATATATATTCAGATATCTTCTTGACCATTGACACAAACAATGAGGTTATGATGAAAATCATAATACATCTAATATTGCAATCTTTGTCAATGTACAAGGCCAGAACTCAAAACCAACTACCTGTAGATATGGGTTTCTTATCAAAATGCCAGACCGGGGAATTTGGCATGGCACCAATGTCATTGGTAGAAATTCAATATGTTGAACTCAATTTGGAGTTGTAGCAATGCATTGGCACAGCAGGTGCAGGATTAACTCAAGAGCAACTACCTATGGACATTGTTCCTTTGGGCACTTTACCAGGGTCATTGCTAGAAATTCAACCATAGAAAATCCATTTGGAGAAGTAGTGATGCAAAGGGTCATTGGTAGAATATCGACCTATAGAAATCCATTTGGAGTTATGGCAATGCGTAGGCACAGTGGCTGTGGGGTTGTTAGAATTTTAACAGGGCATTTAGCAAGGTAACCACATCATTGGTAGAAATTCAATCTAGGAAGGTGTATGTGGTGTTTTCATGATGCAAAGGAACTATGGTGGATGGAACTCAATATTAACTACCTATAGATTTGAATATGGGTTAATTACCAAAATTCCAGACCAGGGCATTCACCAAGGTACCCACTACAATTGGAAGAAATTCCACCCAAGTAATTGTATGTAAAGTTGTCAAAATGTAGACACCATAAGTATTGAAAATCAAGCCCAACTACTTGTGGATATGAATATGGGTTCTTAACCAAACCGCCAAACCAAGGCACCAAGCAAGGTAACCACGCCAGTTTTTGAAATTCTAAACATGGAAATCTGTGTAGAATCGCAACAATGCACAAAACAATCTGTATATATGTACACTAGTTTTGATGAAGAGAACAATCTTTAGAACTATAATCATCCACTAAAAATTGGACTTTTTCCATAAAGAGAGGAACCTTTGCTTCTAAAGAAATAGCTTTAGAGCAACCTTCACCATATGGTTCTGCAAAGTGTTCTTCATAATTGTTTTGATACCTATCATAAAATGGAGACCTTTGTAGACAATTCTCAACACTATTTCCTGAAAGCATTCTACTGCTCACAATATCTTTCTGATCACCATGAGAAAACAATTCTAGGTCTTTATTTAGAGCACATACTTCAAGTACATTTTGGTACTTGTTTCTATTCCTCTTGGTTACAAATAAGATGTTCTCTTCAATTTCCCCCCTTTGAATCCATGGAGACTGTGGAACATAAGAAATGGTACCACTGACCTTCACAATCCCTGATAGCTTGGGTATTTCTCCTAGAAAACTGGACAACACGCTTGACTTTCCAGAACCAATTGATCCACGGACTGCAACTTTCATGCCTTTTCTTAGCTGCAAATTTATTCTGCTTAACATCAGATTAGTAGAGGTTGGATCCCATGAAAATTATCCATATTTGATATCAACTACAATGTCAGTTGAATCCCTAGGTAGATTCTATACTACATTGCATTGCAGCTCTTCTTCATGTACAAAAGTGGCTATTTGGTTTAACGACACGTTGCATTGAGCAATCATATAAACCAATTTTAGCAGATTATATATAGGCTCTTGAAGGATTTGGAAAGTTACTAAGGCAGAAAACACTTTACCTGCTATCAATGGAACCCCTATTAGCTATAAGGTACCAAATGTAATAGCATACACAAAGGTTGGTGTTGCCCAGAAGAGAAAAGTGACTGTAGAAGAGGTGTACAGATATGTTCATAGATAGCCTTGTTCAACCCTTCTTAGCTCTAAGAGCCTATGTAGATATAAGGTTTCCCAAGATTGTAGTTTCAGTGTCCTTGTGCTCTTTAAGATCTCTGAGGTAGCCTTCATACGTCTATCCTTTGCCTCCATTATCTTACCCTGATATTTCTCTTGTAGTTTAGCGAAAAGGGGTATTGCTAACCATGATTCCAACTGTCGCTACCAACACTGCAATAGACGCCACACCAATATTCTTGTATAGAATTGTTAAAGACAGGATCACCTATAGAGGGAGAAGCCAGATATCATGCATGTACCAGGTGAAATTTCCAATGCATTCCACATCTACACTCATATAATTTATAATTTCACCAACAGTATGCATCTGTCTAGACTTGTTAGACAGACACAAGCATTTTCTGTATACAAGAGCTGTTAGACCTGATCTAACCTGCATCCCAAGCTACTAGGCTCCAAAATACCATTGTCTCTGTGCCAGTGACTCAATCGTCTTTGCACCAAAGAAACTAGAGGCCGACACATAACCCTCATAGGAAAAATGCTCTGTCTGTCCCAGGTACTCTACAAGAAAATTTAGAATGTATGGACCTATATATGTGGCATAGGTATATGTAGCTACAAAGAAAGCATTGATTATCATCCCTTTCCAGACAAATGATAGAATGACCTTTGGAATTGATGGGTTATGTATATTTGACTCCACCTTTTGACAACACTAGTTGGTTTGAAGTACTCGATATGAATATTCACTGGTATCCTTTCCTACAACATTTGGGACATCATTAGGCTCTAAAGTCTTCTTGTATCCTACAACAAAAAAGGGGTTGAGCCAACAGAATTTCATCAGACTCCAAACACTGTCTCTCGAATACTGAGTTAACTGATTAATATTGCTATTCCCATGTTGAGGATTTTGCTCCATGTTAATATGGCCATTAGCGAAGACCTAGTTGGGTGGTGGGAATTTATTGATAAGTGGTTATTGAATATCATCACATTGGTGATAAAAAAAAAGGTTCAATAAAAGGTTAAATTTTCCTCAGAGTGCATTGCAAAACATAAAGGTGCATAGGGGAACAGGCAGTAATGCAGGACTTTGGATTTGATTATAAAATATCATATGATGTCATAGAGACAAGTTAAGGTCTGCAATTCTCTGCCAATTATAAAATAATTATATTTTAGCACTGGGTATGTGCACTCAATAGTGACACAATTATTTTTAAACTGTCATAAAGAAAACACAATAAACTTTCCATTGTATAATTTTGAACATAGAAGATTGTGAAAAATGTAAACATGACACATGAAAAAGACATTGAGATTACCTGTGATGGTTGAAGGTTACTTTTGTACATATAGTTTTGGATTTGTTGTACTGGTTGATGACTTTGATGCATTTTTTCACTTTTGGAAGACTATGTGGGAGTGAATTTGATGTAATACTTAGAAAAAATGGCCAAAATGACATAGACAACATGAATTGGACATGTGGCAGACCCACCCCATTATGATGAAGATCACAAATGGCCACCCATGCAAAATGGAAGGTAACAGAGGGCACACTGAGTGAAGGAACACCACTAGTCATCTTGGGACGCACATAGGAATAATGTGAAAAGTGGGGCCCAAGAAATCGAAAAAACAAATGGGATATGATAAAAAAAAAGTGAAAAACAATCAATGAGATCAGTTTTGCAATTAAAAACTACACATAATGTGAAATATTGTTGATAGAAACGGATCTACACCCACTTGAATACGGAGCATAGTCTTATATAGACAAAGAGTGGAAGATGTGAACAATAGTAGATTACTACACCAAATCATCAAGGAAACATTGCAAGGAATGAAGAATACATGGGGCTTCAGTGCAAAATATGGAAGAAGTTTTGGGACATAAAAGAGGACTACCCTTGGGGTTAAAAAAAGCATTGAAACTGGGCATGTGTGACTATTATAGGAGGGGGAAATGAAGGGATATGGAAGAGATTTATGTTCCTTGAATGAAAAACACATCTTGGCTCAAATCAAGACAAGTTTGCATAGTATAAGATGCTAGACAGGGAGATGGAAGAGCCTAAGAAGGAGTGGAACAACATACTTGCTAGGTATGCAATTCTCAGGAGGTAGAAATCAAACAACAATTCCTTCCCAATGTATCTCTTACAACAACACATAAGAAAGGAATTATTCTTGGAAGAAAGAAGATGGTTCACAATGTTTCAGAGCAGCCAGTAGGAAAATGTCACAAGAAGGGCATCACAAATTATGCACCTCAAAGGAAAACTATTATTAGGAAACCTACAGGTCCAAGTTGATTACATCATGGAGCACATCATTCAGCGAATTAGTTTGTTAAATCTTGCTCAAACACCATTATATGAGTATCCACTTTTGTAATATTAGTGATATTAGTCTGATGAGGGTGCAACAGTCTTGTAGAGATTGAGTGGGTGAGTAGGATGCATGCATGCTCTATCTGCAAAGGGTGCAGTTCCTAAGATGGATAGGGTGCATGCATGAGGAGCATCTTTAGTTTGGAGGCGTATTGCATGAGATAGATATTCTCTTGTACACTTTTAGTTTTCTTTAGTGACGTTCTTTTCTAGTTAGGGTGAACTCATGCATGAGGCCACACTCTTCGCTAGTAGGATCTTGCATCAGGGTTAGGGTTTTATCTCTTCTAAAGAGGTACACCACTCAAGGTGTCTACTTTCATTGTATACCTGTCATCTCTTGTTATATAAAAGAGATGCTGAGCACTTCACTATGGGGTTAGACCAATGAATTTTTGAGCTAGATGCTTTGTAATTTCTTTCAGTGAGGTGCTGCAGATTTTTATCTGCTTGTCCTAATTCTCAGAATTATGTGTTTGAGAGAGCTGATAAAACAACACAACATGTCCAAAGTATTAAAATATCAATTGGATAATAATAAACAAAATATGATACCTGACTGCTGATACTTTCTTCCTGATCAATCATCTATCTGGATTAAGTTCCTGACCTTTTTAAAAAGTTTAGTTGGTGGAGGAAAAGGAAGGAGCTCATCGGTTGCAAAGTGAAATTCCTGATTCAAATAAAAAACAATTTAATATCTTCCTATAAGAAATGAGCTTGAAAATACTTTTAATTGCATCAACCGTATTACATCCATCCTACCACAGGTGTTGTGACATGACGCTTGAGATTGCAAAATAGACCAAGATCCCCTTTAGTGCAGAATATCTGTAAACATAAGATCATTTAGAAACTCAATAGAGAAAATTGCAGAGTATGGATAGAAAACAAACTTGTTAATTGGTAACTTTTTATTAAGTGGCCTAGCCTTGAATTTTGGGATCTTTTGCAATTCCTCTTGCTCTTACTCTTCCGAACTCTTAATTCTACAAATTTATATGAATAATCCATCAAAATAGAGTATTATATTTTACATAATACAAAGAACATAAACTAGATTAATTTCTCATAGCCATACTAACATAAAATTCATAAGACTTATATTCGGATGGCTACCTTCCCAAGAGAAGAAAATTAATGAAATCCAATCACAAATTCTTCAACATGAAATAGTTTACCCATCTAAAATTCTACCTTCAGATCTGTCACAAATGATCTGTAACAAAGCATATGAACAACAAAGCATGTTGTCTCTATAGCCCTTGTCCAAAGGGATTCACTAAGAGAGATCCAACAAGTAACAACAGGACCACACAGTAACTAAAAATTACAGCATGAACCCGAGAACATAAACATAAATGAAATGCAATTACAAAAATAAACATGCAATAGTTTACAAATGATCTGTAACAGAGAAATATAGCTACAAAATTCCATAGAAAAATTGCAGATGGTGTATTCCCTATATCCCTAGTTCAAAGGGTGGCCTGAATAAAAGAGGCATGAAACAATCAAACCACAAATTTTCATACATGCATGTGAAAAACTGATGATGGTACCTGAATAAAAAATAGCCTATAAGTACAATTCAAATTTCTCTCGAAGACATATTTTAGTCTTCTCAAAGGATTATGAACATTTCTTATTTGGACATGCATGCAAAGGAGTTTCCAAGTGTGGTGGCTTGGGCTCAGTCAGAACTTAGAAAACTGCTGATGGTAAAAAAAGGGCCTGAATAAAAGAGATGTGAATGAAAAAATGTTGTTGGTGTTGTCTCTATAGCCTCTGTTTAAAGGGAACGAATGAAAAAGATATGACAGTGTCACACATAAATTCAAATTGCTCTTGAAGAACATCTTATCATATATTTCTGATTTTCCTTCCTCTAACTTATACATAAAAGATTAGTGGCTTTCAAAAAATCACCACTTACTTTGGTGGACGTGCACGCAAAGCAGTTTCCAAGTGTGATGGCCTGGGCTCAGTCAAAACACCTCCAAAAACTGATTCACACTACCGCTTATCTAGAATCTGCATTTAGAAAGATGATTTATTCAGAATCTAGGGCAATCAATTGTAGACACCAAAAAATTTCTTTTCATATTTCTTTGTTCTTTGACATTTCCTCTGATCCATCACAAATTACATGGGAAAAACCCTTGAATCTTCCAGTTAAGGCGTGAAATTCATTCTCTCCATCATTAACATGGTAAAAATCAGAGTTGAATCTGGTTGTTAACGTGTTTTGCATGAAAACCCCCAAATACCATGAGAGGGGTAAAGATGAATTCCTTACCACAGCTGAATTTGCAGATGATGAAGCAGAAGAGTGTTGCAAAGACCTCTCCATTGTCTTCAAATGGAATTCCTGTCAAGTTGTAGCCAAAACAATATTTAACTTGATCCAAAAAGAATTCTAAGAAGCTTGACCATGTGTTAAGATGCATATAAAGAGATAAAATGTATTGAATGTGTTTAGTGCCCAAACTGAACCTAAAACTCTAGTAATTGAGGAACAGTCTTATGCAATGGTGGTAATAGTGGAGCCTCCAATATCTACAAATTACAAAAAGGATGAGAACATGTCTGAAAATTCAGGTGGAATGAAAATAAATGAAAACTAGCTTGTAATAGTTTGTGTTGCATACTTACTTTTTTGTTGAGTGGGCGTGCTTTGAACTTTGGAATTTTGGCAAGCATCTCTTCTTCAAGCCCATCCGCCCTCTTAAACCTGAATAAATAAAAGAAGAATATGTCAAAAATGTATCTTGCTTTTCAAGAAGTTATGGTTTACTTGTAAATAATCAAATGCACTAGTGCAAGTTAACATTCACATAAACTTGAGAGTTTACAAACAACTGATTTCATAGTATACCTTGTAGGTTGAATTCTCTGAGCTGTTTCAAGTCCAGGACGCTTCACTATTGTGAGTATTAATGTTTTGTACTTTTGAAAAGGTGCACCAGTACCATCCTGAAATAGATTTCTTCTGCAATGAGACACTGGGGACACTAACCACTTAAAACGCTAAGGAAAGATGAATGATATTGTTATTACATGATCTAGGGATTGCTTGTGGAGCTGCTCAAATGTTCTACACTGAAAAAAAAAATTCAACAACAAAAGAAAATAGAAAGCGAATTTCACTAACTACAAAAAAGCATGGCCATTCACAATTTACACTAGGTAGGAAAGGAATATGCATAAAATATCCAAGATGTAGGATTGACAGAAGCACACTCTACCTTCAAGGCTGAGTTCCATTTTCTTTCATTGTTTTTATCGATAGAAGCAATTGAAACTTTGTTTGGATTTGTTTTGTGTGGAAAAATGTGTTCTTTTACCTTAAGAATTTGAAAGAAAAATTAAAAGAAAAGTATAAAACTAACAGACATACAACCCTCTCTCTATACCAAACATGCATCACTCTCCCTATCCTAAACATAACCCATCTACACAATGCATGTTAAAATCATTCAACAAAAACAATATCAGCAAAATGAACATTCAATTAAACAATCATGTCACCTACCGTAATCATCCCACTTCAAGATTTTTCCTTTTCACTGCTTGGTTTTCTTATGCAGCACTCTTTTCAGCACAATATCTGAAAATTACATTATTACACATGGACGTTAATGGATAATATATATCTTACTTGGTATTTACCACATACAATGGGATTACTACATTTTCCTGACAAAACTTGCCTGTCTATGGTATGTTTAGTATTTTTAACTTCTATTGTGCAATTTCATCTTGAATTTGCTTGTTTGGACAACTTGTTGCCTACAGACTTTGCTACGGAAGGCTGGCTTAGGAGATGACCAGATTTATTGATAGTCTTTTGAACCACCTTAGGTATAACTTATGGACTATGAGTATGAACCTCCATCTCTAAAATTCCAATTTAACATGAGAAGCGTGAGCAACTTCCACCAATACCAAAATTATAAGTACATTTGAAGTTTAATTCTTTCAAAAAAAAGATTGCACAGATCTTCATATTTCTCAATTTCAGGTAGAATATATGATAATTAAATCAGAATTGTAAAGGATAAAACATTCTTTATCCAAAAAGCAATGCAATTATGGTGAAATATAGGATTCACAAATACCTTCCATACAAGGGCCCCAATGCTAAATATAGCATACGAGTTGCATGCAGTAGCCTTTTATAATAGGTGTCGGTGAAATATATGTAAATAAATCAATTTTCAGTAGATCAAATTGCTAATTATGGTGCCCTGATTACACGGATGCATTCCATACTAGGGCTCTAATGTTAAATATAGCATATGAGTTGCACGCAGTAGCGTTTTATCATAGGCGAAATACATGTAAATAAATCAATGCTTAGCAGATCAAATTGCTAGATTCATGGTGTTATTCATGTCACTGATTGTGATGCTTGATGTAATTTTGTATTCTATTTATTCTTGGTGCTTGATGAATGAATATTGTTGGATATTGTTGCAGGATTTGTAAGTCTCATATACTAGAGCTTCTTGTTGGTAGTTTCAGGAATTGCTTGTTGAGATTTTGGTTACAGGAGATTTGAGAAGAATTACAACAGTGGAAGAAGCCAAGCAACATGTTGAATGCATTGCTAAAAAAGGGATCAAACATAGATATTGCTTGGACTAACATTAGATAGACATTGAACGCATTATAGGATTTGTAATCTACTAGAGCTTATGGTTGATGATTCAAGCAATTGTGTGTTGAATTTTTTTGTCAAGTATTCCAATGCCGAGGAAATTTGAGAAGAACTATAACAGTGAATGCACAATCAGGAAGGGATAGAGATTTGCAATTGCAAGGAGCAAGATACAACAGGAATTGGAGGAAAATTTAGGAATCATATTTATAACAAATGCAAGGATACATATGATGGACTGATATTGGTTACCTATTGTATCTGCAAGGACTTGTCCACAAATGGATGTTTAGGGAAATTTCAAACTCATAACAAATGCAAGGATGCTCAATTTAGGTAAGAGAGTGTCAAGAGAGCTAGACTTGTAGAAAATGCAGAGGCTCAAACTCGATTTGTAACTTGCACCAAACAGTGTTGTGAGCCAATTCAGAGTGTCTGAATGATCCAGGTTAGAGGACAGGAGTTGGACCATATTTCTGCATGAACTCATCTATGTCTATTAACATGGTCATTATCCTGTACTTAACATAGGGGTGGCATTCAAGTTGACTTCCTATACCTTGGTAGTTGTTCCTACCTTGATTCCCTATTTCTTATGCATTTGAAATTTTGTACCATTTTGCTTGAATGTGTTTCTTGATAGTGTTATTACCTATATGAAATTAATTTTTGTGTTAAAGGCTGCATTTATTGATTTAAAAATATTAAAATGTGTGAGCTACAATAGCTACATCAATGAATATTATTCTTGTATTTGAAAAGATGGGTATTGGAATTTCCCTAAGATTTCAATTGAAATGCATCTTTGGAAAAGCATTTTATTTCACACCAAATGGGGGGTTTTGGAGCTAGGTTTATATTTCAAATCTATCGACCAATCTAAATACATTGAGTATGTGACAAGTTTTAGAAAGAGGAAGATCAATCTTGCAAACAAATGAAGAGAGAATTGTTCCAAACTTCAATGCCACATTGACCGTCTAGAAACCCATGTTGAAGCTCCCAAGCTAGCAAAATACACTCAAATCAAGTGTCCAAAATTGACAAAGGATCTAAGCTAACTCAAACTCACACTGGAAATGAATAAAAGCCACCTAACTAGGAGAAAACTTTGAAGAAGACCATAGGGTAATTAGGATCCCTGCAATAAATATTTGTTTTACTCCAAAAAAACATCCCGTCAAGAGCTAGATCATAAATTGAAGCTACACCTTCCACTTTTAATAGTAATATTGTAAAATGGATGTAATATGAGAAGTTTGTCATTGAAAACAATAGGGACTAGAAGCCACATGATCATTTTTGAGATTTAAGTGGGTTCCAACAAACATGCTCAAATTACATTTCCTCCAATTGGGTTCTTGCATAGTGTCATAAAGTTTGCTTATAGCTCAAAAGGTAGAAAAAGAGATTGTTATTGTAAAAGCATAAATTATAAGTATGTTGACTATATGAAGGATGAAATATGAGGTTGGAATCAAAATCAAAAGGGACTATAAGCCACAAGATAATTTTTAAGACCTAAGTCGGTTACAAACATGCTTGAATTTACATCTCATCTAGTGGGATCTCGCGAAGTGGCATGATGTTTGTTTATAATTCAAATGTAGAAGTGAATTGTTATTGTAAGAGCATAAAAATATAGATGATGATGTAGAGAATCACAATTTTTAGAAGGTTGGATAAACCAACTTCTTTGCAACATGTTGCAACCATTGTTGTCAAGGATTTTTGCAACATGTTGCAACCGCTAAGATTCTTGTTTGATTCTTGTTTGGTAACTCATCCATAGACAAATTAATCATCCCATTCTGAATCTAGTACATCTAGAGGTAATTCATGAAAAGGAATTTGCGTATTGTCCATATATTTGAGGTTCTTCCAGTCCATTTGATCCCAAACTCATCATTTTTATAACCGCACTGCCACAGATATGGATGCTAATATCTCCCCGATAATATCTTATCATTTGTTGTGTTTTCTACTACAATGATGGTAGCTATAAAATTTTAAAAATTAGTCCATAGAGCCTGCCCTTTCTTCATCATTCCTTGCGAAATTCTCACTCGTTACTTCACTCCAGGTCCTGTTTGAAGCCAGGGCTCGATGGATGGGTTTTAGTTGATATTTCGTGACCATGAATCTATGAAAGGCTGTTTAATATGTCCTAATTTGCAACATTGTTTTGTCTAGTCAAAATACCTTTGAGAAAACTCTAAGACAAATATCAATTCTCTCGCATTATGAGTTATTTTAAACAAGAATACTAATAGTTACAAGAATATTAATAGTTACATGGGTGATAAAAAGGAAATAATAGTTATTTTAAACTAGAAAACCAATAGTTAATTAAGAATACCAATAGTTACATTGGTGATGAAAATAAAGGGGTAGTTATTTTAACCAAGAAAACCAATAGTTACATTGGAGATAAAAATTAAGGGACCAAATTAAAGGTGATAAAAAGAAAGTGATCGAATTAAAGAATTGTGTTAGGAGTGAGGTAGGGATTTAACTATAGTTTTTATTAATAAAAGTTAAGAGTGTAGTTTATTATGAACATATGAAAAAAGAGGAAAATAGTGGAAACAATAAAATGTATAAAGGGATAAATATTATAAAAGATGGGTTAGTTCTTTTTATCTTATTTAGTTAAGGTTTGGGGCTCTTAAACAAGGTCACTCGGGTTCAATTCCCTTTAGGGGTGAGCTAGTTGAGAGGAGATACTTAAAATCTAATCAGTTGGGTGTGGTCCTTTAGAGATTCTAGCAAATAAACAAAAAATTATAAAAGAGATAAAAATATTAAAACAATATGTAATCAAATAAGATAAGATAATTTTATCAATGTCCAACAAAAACCTACAAAAGTGGGTCAATAGGTCCATAAGGTGCATCCAACAATGAGAAATTAAAAAAATGATTGAATAGTCCAAAATTTTCAAACTCCCACTATGTCAATGTTTGCAAAAAACTATTTATATATGATCCAGTCACAAAAAATAACACTTAGATAGGTATAATAGCCAGAAATCCAAGATTCGATCCATGTGAAGCCAGATAGCCCCTATCCAATAGAGCCGAGAATGTGCAAATCTAGAATAGACATTTGTCTACATTTGTCTATAGTGGAGCCAAAAATCCCAGAATAGAGAGTATTCTTGAGCCCATAGTATTGAGCCCGTATAACA